>MU159241.1:219390-259116 GCA_015888305.1 Antheraea pernyi | reverse complement strand
CTCCGGCGCTCTCACTGACCGAACGAAACGCAACAATGCAAGCACTGTTACTTCACGTCGGTTTTCTGTGAGAGGGTGGTAGTACCCCGGACGAGCCGACCCATTCATGCTGAAACCAATAATAGTTTCAGCGTGGCTCTATCACCATTAAAATATATTAAATTTAGTATATATATTTTGTTACTCCTTAACAAATGAAACCAATTTTGAGTAACGTAGACAGATCGAAAGAATAAGTGTTGGGAGGTTATCTAAGTTTGGATTGAAAATTTTCCGACGCATTACTACTTAAGATTGCTGGTTTCGGACATATTTTATTTATGATACGAAGATATTTTTTACTGTTGTATGTATGTATGAATATTAAATATTTCGCCCCTTGACTATATAATTATTCGCTCTTGAAACAAGACTAATTGAAATTTATCAAGAAAAATAGTTGATAAATATATTTAGAATACAAAGTCACTATAATATAAAGAAATGAATAAAAACATTATATAATTTATCAATAGTTAGCATACGCCCTCGACTTCGTCCGCATTAACTATAAAATCAAATCTTAATTACAATAAAATATAGCGCTTTTCAAGACTATATTACAAACTTCTTTGTAATATAGTTATTAATATATTTTTCTTTCAATTCTTATTTCAAAATTTGTCATTTGTCTCGGGTATAAATTTATATTTCTACAATGTAGCATAGCTGACCTTTTCCTTTTTCTTTTGAATCCGAAGAACCCAGAATTAATGTATACAAACGTATTGATATACGTTCACTCGGGAATAATGTAGCTTTCTAGGATATGCAACATATCACATTAACTTTCTATTTTTTTCTAGTGATGAATAGAATAATTTGAATGTATTAAATCCATTTCCTTATATACTTTTCTCTCATTCATGGTCATTTTTAATGGTGGTAGAGCCACGCTGAAACTATTATTGGTTTCAGCATGAATGGGTCGGCTCGCCCGGGGTAGTACCACCCTCTCATAGAAAACCGACGTGAAGTAACAGTGCTTGCATTGTTGCGTTTCGTTCGGTCACTGAGAGCGCCGGAGACCCATCTCCCCTCCCCTATCCTTTCTCCTCTCCTTTTCCCTCCCCTAACCCTTCCCCCCGAAAGATGGCAACGCACTTACGACTCCTCTGGGATTGTTAGTGTGCATGGATGGTGGTGATCACTTAACAACAGGTGACCCACCTGTTCGTTTGCCACCTATAACATAAAAAAAAAAAACAAACGAGTCACCGAGAAGAACTGGTAAGAAATTAGATTTATCTTTTTATTGTATACTAGCTGTGCCCGCGACTTCGTCCGCGTAGAACCTCATGTACAAAACAGTGACTAACAAAGTCATCTGAATGTAATAAGTATAATTACTGTCTACTTTTCTCTCGTAATTAAATCGCGTCATCATTAAAATCGTATACTGTCACTATTTATTTGGCCAGAGCTTCGCCTTACAATAACTTCCACATAGGAGTGCGTCCAGATCAGTGACATCTTGCCCTTTATATGCCGAACTCCCACCAATGTAGTCTCACAACGGGGTGAATAATGAACAGCCGATAACTTCCACCAATAGCGGTCATTAGTAACACCCCGATAAAGTCAATAGCGTGGTATCGCAGGTCAATAGTGGTTCCCCGGGTGGCGTTGTAGTCTCGCCTCTCGGGTGTGTCATAGCGGTACCGGACGTAGACATTAACAAGTGTCAAAAGGCTATTATATAGTGGATCAATATGTGAACGATGCTGATGCCTGGAATTGACTCATCTCTGTGCATCCATTAAAACGTTTGTTATTATTATATAGAATATATTATTATTCTAAATATTATATATATTTGTTAAAAAGATAAACAAGATCGAGTTTCTTGCTGGTTCTTCTAGACGCTGGGTTGTTTTCCGAACCGGTGGTAGTTTTGACGTTCATAAGTGCCTTCTTAGGGCCTAAATTGAATAAAATGATTTTGATTTTGAAACAAAATAAAATAAATCTATTCCTCGACTAAAAATCTCAGTGACAAATCGCACAACCGCCGGCCCGTGTTTTACGTAAATGTTTTTACCTGTACCCAAATGAGGCTGCGACATAGTAAAGGTAGGGTGAAATTGAATTCATCATTGATTCAGAGGGGTCAACCCGGCTGTATCCGACGTTATATTTGCGGAACGCGTCATTTACGTACAAATAATACTATTTCCCTTTCTCAAAATTGGCTAGCAATTTCACAGGTGGTGGGAAATGAAAAACTCGGGGTATGGAATCTTTTCATTGGTTTGGCATTTGAAAACACATACTACGGTAAACATGTTACGCATTCATGTTTTATTCGATCAAATTTGCAAAACATAGTATAAAGGACTACTACAGTTGCAATATTTATGCCGTAAGTACCTAATATTATAATTGCAAAATTAATGAATATTTTAAAATATTGGAAATGAAAAAGTGTAATTACCTGTCACAATTAATTACCTCATGCGGATAATTCTGACACAATTAAAGTGGATATATTATTAGTATTTTTGAGTAGGTATTTATTTTCTAGATAACTGTTAGAACAATAATTAAAAAAGAAATCGAAGGTAGTTAAGCTACAAAAATATCAAAAATATGAAATGCTATTAATGAAATTTGATTTTTTTTATTAATTCCATTTTTTTTCTTATATCATAGGAGGCAAACGCACAGGCGGTTTACCTGATGTTAAGTGATCACCGCCGTCCATAGACACTAGCAATACCAGGGAAGTCGCAAGTGAGTTGCCAGCTTATGTTTGGGAGAAAAGGGGGGAAACAGTATGGGAGTGAGAAGGGAAGAGGAGAAGAGAGGGAAGGGGGTTACTTCACGCCGGTTTTCTGTGAGAGGGTGGTACCTCCGGGCGAGCAGACGCATTCATGCTGAAACCAGTGATAACTTCAGCCTGGCTCTACCACCACAAAAATTAAATTTAAACAATTAAATTATTGTGCCTGAAAGAACAATGTTTTAGTTATTTTTCATTTAATAAGGCTTCTATAAAAACGTTAACAAAATACTATAAAAAAAGAAACTACAATATTATAAAACAATACAAAATTTTGAATAAACAAATTACTTCATACTTAATTGAGCATTTGAAGTTATGTAAGTACATGTGTTTTTAAATCTGTATTGCGAATTTCCTATAAAATACATAAACATAAATTTTAGGATAAGGATAACCAGGTGAACAAAATTATCAAACGTATATATGGGCGCGCGACCATATAGCCATCTGGTGTCAATGTAAGTAAGTAACAAATTAAATCAAAGCTTTATTATCTATTGGTTAATACGAAACTTAAATAACACAGGAAACATTATTAGCAACTCTTTGTTATAAAGAAAATAAAATATAGAAAAGTACAAACAGATTACTATGACGTAACGAATTAAATTAATTAGATTTAATAAAAGTTTTGGTTATGTTTAATTGTAATCTAATATTGTTTTAAGAATTTTAAAATAGAAATATGATTTATTTTTGCCACAAATGTGTAAAATGCGACATTTCCGGTGTGTATTTTATAGATAATATATATTTCAGCTTTTAATGAAGGTTTAAAATAATTGTAATATTGTTATTTTTTTTATATTGTTTTGTAAACCGTTGATATTAATTATGTTTGTATAAAGAATATATGTTATTATTGAAAAAAATAAGATATGGCGTAGTCGGTGTGAGTTACAACAGGCAATAAGAAATTAAGTTAAGAAAAACATTCTTTGTGCGATCATTTGTGGAGTAGCGCTGTAAAAGAAAATATAATTAATTTGGTTCTCATGAATAGTATCATTTTTATGATGGCTGCTGGGGAGAATTCTGGTGCACTTTAATTTACATTAAAAACGAACATCATTGTATAACCGAACGCGAATAATTATTACATGCTTACATGTAAATACACAGTTCTGTTTTACGGAAACAATACTTGAGTCCACACGAAGAAGCCATTATCCTCCGACCTGCCTAAAGAGCAATAAAACGCAAGTTACGTTGTGTGACGGTAATATTAATATAAAACTGAGATACAACTATTTAAACAAGTTAATACCCGTGACTCCGTTTGCGTTGTCCTGCGAATGCGCACCACGCCGCTTGCCCCACTTCTCCACGACAAGAAAAATACACATCGCTGAACACGTAGTGTTTATAAAAATCGTAGTTTCTTAAAACCCTAATATTTATCTATATTAATTTTATAAAGAGGTAGAGTTTGTGAGTTTGTGACGTTGTAAGGGGTAATCTCAGGAACTACTGGTCCTATTTGGAAAATTCTTTCAGTGTTATATAGCTCATTTATCAGGGAAGGTTATAAGCTATATATCATCACGCTAAGACCCATAGGAGCGGAGCAGCAATGAAGAATGTTGCAAAATCGGGGAATTTTTTCCTTTTCAGAGCTTCCGCTGCGTTTTATTGCAAAATAACTATTCCACGCTTACGTATTACCGCCCAACGAAGTGGGCACGAGTTGGCTAGTATTCAATAAATATATCATGATAATGTGTTTTTGGATAAGGAACACATATCTGAGAAAGGAAACGAAAAAAAAAATGATAGAAAAATATCAAGTAGTCAAACGAATGACAAACAGATGTAAAAAACATTGCGTGTATATCAGTTTGTACACGCGGAGGAAGTGTAACTTCTTTGGCTTATATGTATTAAATTACATATGAATGAGAATGCTCATAAACTATATACTATACGAAGTCCTGTAGTATAAATAATTAAATAAACATCTACTCATTTTTTATGCTACTAGATCCAGACAGACATGTATACATACACACATTACAGATACACACAAGTACGTACCTACCTTAATGATTTAATGACTTAATGATAAAAAATTATGAGTATATTTGTAAATAACCACATAATAAACATTTAAAACATTGTGATATTAATATTGGGACTTAATCTATATATAAATAGCAATGATTATTATAACTAAAAAAGCTGTACACACGTTACCTACATGATATTTCGACAAAACAAATGGCACAGTAACGCACACATACATAAAGTAATATTATAATGCCACACTGTTTTAGATAAAATGTGAAAGAGAGATGGCATATTCTAAATATCAGCGGTGAAAAAGAAATAGTTATATGTTGCTTAGATACGGACTGACGGGGCAGCCGTCAAAAATAAGCTAGCTAGCCAAGTTTTAACAAGCCGCTGTCGAAACGCTTATGAGGTATCTACAGCTTTTTACTTATAATATCATTGATAAATAAGGCAGACGTTTAAGAATATCGATCTCCTCCGTTTCTAAGCCGATTCTCTTCATTCTTATTTTATTTTGTAGTTATTGATGAGCTTTATTATTATCAACCAATATAAAATGCTTTTTTCCCCTCATTGGTCGAAATCGGTCTCTGGACGAGCACTAGTTAAAATTAAATGACGTTGTGACCTAAGTTGATAACGCGTTCAAACTAGAGTAGGACTGGTTCTCATGTGGAGCTGATAGAACATACTTATAGATCCTCAGCAACGGATTTTGAGGTTAGCCAGTTGGACATCAGAAAAAGGCCTATGTTATTCTACCACGATCTTTTCCTTGTTTTGCAGCAAAAGTTCCGGGCTTATTGTAGGCATTCTAAACTGCGTCGATCGACGCCGTGTCCGTACACACTATCACGGAAGTAAATACAATAACACCCAGAGGGATCATAAAAAATTTACTATCCCAATAGTTTGTTGTCGACCGCAGTGCAGTAAATAAACACGAGCGTGTATCTTTTTATTCTGCAAACACACTATCGGATAGATCTGTATTGAAACATAATCGCATTTTCTGTTTGAGTGCAAAATAAATTTTAGTTTCGTCGATACGGCTTCGTGTTGAATATACGATATATTTCGTATTTGATTTTTAATATACATTTATGTGTAGTCCGTATGCGTTATAAATCCATTTATGATGTTATATTAAACTTGAAATTAGTAAAATGTATGATATAATGTTGATACAGCTGTTACTTTATATACCTTTTCATTAACCTTAACTTGGCTTAAAGTTTCAATTCGTTATTACCAACGCTTTAAATTATTTTTTGCACACGTAAAGGACCATTATTATTTACTATCTTGAGAGGCATCGGTTTACATCCGATGTCATTGTTGTCAAATACAAGTACAAAAGATATAAAATAATAATGTAATACTGGATTAATCTTTATATATAAATTTCTTCTGTATGTGTGTATGTCACTGAACTCCTCCTAAAGGGCTGGACCGATTTTGATGAAATTTTGCGTGCATGTTCCAGTGGATTCGAGAATGTTTTAGATTCAATAGATACATAGATTCAATTGGACTCGGTAGTTGGCACCACAGAGTACCTTATATAAAGTTGGCACTGAGGTTGATTTTAGATAATTTTTTTTATTATCAAGGCAGGACAACGTCTGCCCGGCCCTCTAGTAACATATAGACCACTATTATCTCTACTCCCCGTTTGAATACAATTTATACAATCCTAATAAAGTTTACCTATAGATAGGAAAATGTGAAAATTTACTATGTAGAATAAAACATATTTCATTTAGCAGCACTAATATGATATTAGAAAGGAACTTCTGTTAATTATCAGTGTGTTAAAGATCTGCTAAATCATTAGTTTATTTTTTAAATATTTACTACTATTGTTGTGGTAATCGACATTGAAATTGACATGCCTTTTTTTTTGCATTTATTTTTCTATTATAGTTTTCATATTTTGTATTTTTATAATGGTTTATTATATCTAATATTATATTATTACTGTGAATGTATGTGAATGTGTGAATCTGAAACCACGAATCCTAGAAAAAAAAAATGGCAATATAGCATGCAAACCATAATCCGGAAGAACTTCGTTTTTAACCGGAACGAAAAATTTTAAGGTTAAAAGAGCCCATCAGACTTCGTAACTATTCGTAATCATACAGTGGTACAACAAAATAATCCCAAGGAGGGTTGATGTCAGGCAGGCGGCCGATCGTAAAAATTAAGCCAAATCATATACCACAACATGAGAAACATGTTGTACCGACCCTACTTATGTAGGATAAGGGTAAGAAGAAGAAGTTGTGGTAATCGAAATTGAACTGGGATAAAATAATTACCAGAATCTTACGCTTGAAGGTTTACTCTAATATTTGCATGTATATCAATAGAAAGAAAAAATATGTGTATTGAATTAATAAGAAGTTAATTTAATAATTTTAAGTGAATCTTCATACTTATCACCATGACAACATGACCCCCATACAAAGAGGTAAATTTTATATCTCTTAAAAAGTATATTTTAATTAAACAAAGTAATACGTTGTACGAATTAAAGCAATTAGAGTAGTGGTACATACTCAGACGTCCGTTACAAGATCTCTGGCTGGATTCCAAATGTTTTGTACTTATATTATTAAATTATGTCCCGTATCTGAGTTTATGTGTGAATTAATGGTACGAATATAGCAGTAGATAGCACCGAATGTGGCCTGAAAACAATTGTACGACTTAAACATTATCTCAAGTAGTTTTTATTTCAGATTTATTAGTCAAATATACTTATATAAACTAGCGGTCGACCAGTGGTCAGAATTCGCCCAAGATTAATTAATTTTGGAATTTTAATATGATCGTTATTTTTTGTAAAAGTAAATACCTAAGTGGATGTAAGGATAGGAAATGGTGGCAAACGTAGATAGGTACTTACAACTATTTTCTGCGTTTTCTGCGTTGTTTATTATGTTGGCAATATATTTTATCTACAGAAGAAAAAAAAATCGAAAAAGGAAATTGTAATTCCATTGTTTTGAATTTTCCCTTCTGTCATAAATCCTTATGACTGCTTCGACTGCTTTTGTGATAAGTACTAAGTGTCTAAGAAATAAAACTAAAAAAAATGGATCGAAACTATCCAGTACTTTCTATCGGATGCAGCACAACGACAGATCCTTATCATTTTATTTATATAAGACATTCTAAAACATTTTTTTTATGTCATAAGAGGCATACGAATAGGCGCTTCACCTGGTGTTAAGTGATCACCGCCTTCCATAGACACCAGCAATATCAGGGGAGTCGCAAGTGCGTTGCCAGCCTGTGTTGGGGAGGAGGAGTGAGATGGGGGATGGAGGAGTGGGGAGGGGTGGTGGGCCTCCGGTGTTCTCACTGACCGAACGAAATGCAACAATGCAAGCACTGTTACTTCACGTCAGATTTCTGTGAGAGGGTGGTACTACCCCGGGTGAGCCGCCCCATTCATGCTAAAATCAGTAACGGCTCAGCGTGGCTCTACTACCTACAGAAATGATAAGAAATCCAAAAATAGTATAAAAACATAACCCATAAACAAAAACATTTTATAGGAACAATGTTATCTGTAATGATAGACTAAAGCCTACATATTAAAAGTAAATGAGCCGTAAGACGAAACCGAGATATAGGCTATCGTAACATTAACATAAAACTAGATAATTTAGCTTCAACACACGTACGGTGTTAATGTAGGCATGTAAACCGGCTTAATTGTAAGCCGATAGCGAAATCAAGCCTCGGCGTTACGCGCGCTCGAACAGAAAATGTATTCTGCGGTGTTGATTAGCTCACGATGAAAACTGGTCGAACCATTCGTTAGATCAATGTCTATTAGCACAATCATATATCAGCACAAATTATGCAAATAACTGTGGTCCGGCTGTATTAACAATTCGGTGGCTTAGTGTTGTACATAATTCTATTTGACATTCAATTGACAATGACAATTCTATTTTGGTGTGTAAGGAGTGTCAAATAACATCTAAGACTTGCGACATCCAAGCCAACCTCACCTGCACGTGGTGCACCCTGCTGAATAACGAACGAGGCAATGGCGAAAGCGGGGTGGTAGGGTTTTACAGCCTGACTGGGTCGCAACCACCATGCATATGGCGAAAAAGCCCGTCATAGTGATTCGCTTCTGCGGGTCGCGTTTCGGGATCAGCCTGTGCATATCCAGCTTTTCGCAGGCCTGCATGACAGCGGCGACCGGTGATGGATACTGTGTCACTCGGTGGTTGCCACTGTTTTTGGATTGTACTGTGCTTACCATCAGGCAGAGTGCAGTCATTTTGCCGTGCTACTATAAAAAAAAAACATCATTTTATAAATACTTTAGAGTATAAATCGTATAAGAGAAAGTAGTAATAGTGGGCTGATGAGATAGAGTAACTAACACTATAATATTTGACCACATATAAATAGGCAAACAGTTCAATACCTGTTTTTCCTCTGTTTCTCATGACTATTGACCAGTTATGATGTTACCTATTTAAAGTTATTTTTAAAGGAAAAGTTATTTAGCCGCGTTAAACGATTTATGGTAGGAGAAAAACTTATGGAGTGGCGTCACCAATGACCTTAACATACTAGTGATGTATTGCATTTGCGGTGGACTAGCGATGGGTAGTATAGCGGCCTATTTAGATGTAATATTAATACATTGTATGGATCTTGTGAAGCCCATGGTATTTTTGATGAATTAATAAAATGTATAGAATAAAATTAAAACATACTAATGTTATTAATTTGAATTTATAAAGTATGAAATTTAAATATAATTACATAGTATAAAACAAAGTCCCCTACCGCGTCTGTCTGTCTGTCTGTTCGCGATATGCACAAAAATTACTGGACGGATTTTCAAGCGGCTTTCAGCAATAGATAAAGTGATCAATAAGGAAGGTTTTGGCATATAATTTGTCTAGGATTTTTTTTTATAATTAGGCCGGGACAAATACTAAAGTTTGATTTAAAAATTCAAAAAAGAACACAGTTATTCCAATGTTTTAAGCTTTCACTACTGTAGGCAGTCCTTATGACTACCTCGACTCTTTTCATAACTTCGACGAAAAGAAACCTTTTTTTTTAAAGTATATATTCATTATACTTCACCCTTCTTATGTCTACAGTCTACAATATTTGTATAACAGCATGTGAAAAAAAAGGTTCTTCTACATGTTATGGTCAAATTTCAACCACAGGAAGTGTCGCTGACATGATGATAAAAGACAGATCTAATCACTAATCATGAAATTCTATACACATTTTGATGCTTACAATTAACTAAACGTATTTGTTTACACACGTTCTTTTTTTCTCGATTAATATTTCCGTATATGTAAAATCTATGAAGCATATTAACTGATACCAAAATCATATTGCCGAAAAAAAATGAACGATTGAAAAAGAATCGAGTACCGTTGAAATCCCTAACGCGTGTGTGGCCCTCGTTTGTCATGATAATTCGCAGGAAGTCAGTGCCATTTCAATTTACATGTATATTCAGCTGATTTACCATCGCGCGGATAAACAACTTTGTTTGTTCTGAGGCAAAATTCTCTATAATAAAACAGAAAAGTAAGTCTTGGAATTTTAAACGGAACTATTTAATCAAAATTATATATCACTACCACGACTTTAACTGCGTGGCATTTAGCATAAAACATTTGTTTGGTGTAAACGTGTGCGTGGGGCGCGCGCGTATTATTGGATACTGATTCTTTAACTGCGTGGCATTTAGCAAAAATCATTTGTTCGGTGTAAACGTGTGCATGGGGCGCGCGCGTATTATTGCATACTGATTCTTTAACTGCGTGGTATTTAGCATAAAACATTTGTTCGGTGTAAACGTGTGCGTGGGGTGCGCGCGCATTATTGGATACTGATTCTTCAGTTTAATTATTTTTTTTGAAAATGCATACAGACAAAAAAGTTATTTTTGTTATAAGGTCCATTCATACTTTCACATCCCTTAATCTATAACATCATATGTAAAGAAACGTCCTTGTTGCGTGCGTGCAACGTAATATCGCAATGTACATAAAAATGTTCTCCAGAATTACACTACTCATGTGATCTTTTTTTTTTTCAAATAAAACTCCAACTCAGACAGAGTAAAAGTAATTTAATATGATCTACGGAATAACCAACGTTAATAAAAATCTCTGGTGATTCAGGTATTATTTACATACATACTAGCATTTACCTATTCTCTTCAATGGTAGGTAAAACAAAAAATATTTATGTCCCATTCCAAGTTATAATCTACTTATACATCGAACTGGAATGTTACTCATACATCTGGGCTGGTGCTCCTGCTTACCAGCTTTCTCTACTTACACGGCAAAGGCGGCGAGGCGAGGCGAGGGCGTTGTAAGAAACCCTTTAATATGGTGCTCCGTTCGCTGCTTTAAAGTCGCACTTCCTGCCGCTGGCTGCCTTCTCACCTTCATACCTTAAGACCTACAAAAAGGTCGACAACCGTAATGTTCTCTAGAACCTTCGTTACGTGTACGTTAGCGTTGTGGAATGCGTTATCCAGCACAGCTTTTCGTCACTATGATATGGGGTTCTTTAAAAAGGGTCTGAAACTCACTCTTCAAGATCGGTAACACAAAAGTGATGCCATTGATATTGCAGTTGTCTATAGGCGATGGTAATCATTTACCATCAGGTGGGCCGTTTGCCTGCTTGGTGTCTTTTGATATAAAAAAGAACATTAAAATTTGTCTATGCGTGATCGAGATTACTAGACAAACATTGAAATAACTAATATTATAAATGTGAATTAGTTTGTTCGTGTAATTCACGCCTTAACTAGTCATTCGATCATCATGATTCTTTTTAACTTTTCCTGACAGACTACAAAAAGGGATGCAAGGTAACTTTTTATCCAGAAAAAAGTACTTTTCTTGAATGAATAGTCAAATCTATATTGCGATATATATAATCTATATGCGAGCGAAGCCGGAAGCTGAAGCTAGTTTATAACAATTATATATAAAATGGCATATCTAAGGATACAAAATTCTCCCATAGAACATTTACTTTCATAACTGTCAACCGTATATTAACGCGAATAGGATGATAGGCAAAAGTAATGTAATAATAAATTTTAACGCTGTCCTTTATTGTAACTAAAGAATACACTGGACATTAAAATATAACGCTTAGTTAACATTATAAAGATGAACTTACAACGTTTTCATAATTTGTAATTGTATTAAAAGCGAGAAATATAATTATCTCTTAAAACATATATCAGTTTGTTAGAATGAATAAAGTGAAAAAACAAACAGGATATTTTTACTATCAAATGTAGATTATTCAAGAAGTTTTAGAGAGGTGGAGATAATTTTTTATAGTATTTGAATTGTCACAAACATTAAAATCAAGTAAACTGGATTTAATTTAGACACTAAAAGGTGCTCACAAAAATCACCACTCTTTCAAAAACCTCTTCACTGTTAAGACGAGACTAAAATGAAATCAGTCAACCTTACACCGATATTAGAACTTTTGTCTTATCAAATATCTTTCTTGAAATACATTTTAACATAATTATATTTACGACAAACAATATTGTCCTCCAGAACGTCTTGATTCTCAAAATTAAAGTACAAAGAGGAATAATGATCAGACATTATTAAGTTTAAGTATTTCGATTTGTATTTGTAATATTAGAAAGTACTATATTATGCTACTTCTCTTGTGCTATTTAGATATATATAGGTATACTAGTGGGCGTCCAGTGGTCTACATTGGACCATAGTTCATTGATTTTTTAAAGGGATACATATTATAATAATAGTTTGTTATCACCCACCTCCGGTGCCGCTGCATCACATTCAAGAGACGAGACTACAACACGACCGGAACATTGATATTAGCGCCACCATATTATAAATATACATCGACACTAGCGCCAACATATTAGAGATACACATTGATACTAGCGCCACCATATTAAAGATACATAAATAAGAATTATTAATATTATATAGATTTTAATAGGACTTAAATAAGAATGGATATCATTATATAGAATTGAATCATTAGTTTGATCATTATTAATAATAGTATATTCTTTGACTTCATAGTTCGGCCATGAAAAGCAAGATGTCGCTGATCTACATGTCGAAACAGATTACTAACCATATTAGAGATACATAAATAAGGATAATTATATAAAATTGTTGTATAGCTTAAATAACATTAATTTGTTCATACTTTATTATGTTTGTGTTACTTAAATTATTTTACGGAATTATGTATAAATAGTAATCGCTTTGACTTATATAGATGGGCCTTTAAAAGGCAAGATGTCAGTGATATCTAGGCATTCTTCTTATATTATATTCGAAGTATTAGTAAGTAGTAAGGCGAAGCTCTGGCCAAATAAATAGTGACAGTATCTACTAAGTAATTATTGCCATTCCTGATTACATCGACACTATACGTGATTAGTGTAATAAGTTGTATGTTATAATATCATTTTTGAATGTAGAATGAAAAAGGGTAATTGGAACGTAAGAGTACAATAATACATACAGTCGAGCATACCAACCTAATCCGTTCGCCCAATTCCGTTAAAAAGGGATACGAAGATTAGGCTTCACGTATTAATATATAGATAAATAAAAATTGACTCAATGATCCAAAACACAGTATTGATGTATTCTTATCACACTAATATTCTACCATTAATTTTTTTGGCATAGTTTATATCTTGTACTCATCGTCATCTTTTCGCTCTTATCCCACCTAAATAGGAACTACACGCCTTCTTCCACTCCCTCCTGTTAGATGTCGTCTCAATATTCACACATCTGTCCATAACTTTTTCGGTCTTCCTCTACTCCTACATCCGTCCACCTTCATACTTATAACTTTCTAGTTACATTACTGATATTACTCTTTATGCCATGTCCACACCATAGAAAACTATTCTTCTCAACTTTTCTGTCACTGGTGCTATTTTCAAACTTCTTCTGATATACTCATTCTTAATCCCATCTATTCATGTTACACCACGCATCTATCTTAACATTAGAAGCTCTGCCACATGTGATTTTCTCTTCTCATTCGTCCCTTTCATAGCTCAGCCCTCGGATCTATATTCATATATTGTAGTCATAATATGATTTGATTGGAGATAATGAAGTAGAGGATTAAATTCTCGGTAATTTTCATTATCATCACAATTACCCCTGTAAGTTAAATTTTACATAATCTCACAGTAATATTTATTTATTATACGTATTCTAAAGTACATTAATTACTATCTCTTGATGATTGTTTATTATACAGCCATTAGTAAATTGATACGTTTAAGTGCTAATGTAAGAACACACCGAATGGTTTTTGTGACAAAAAATTCAATTTAGCAATGGTAATTGGAAGACGAGTATTGTTTTTCACATATATTTATTTTTTACATCATAGGAGGCAAACTAGCCGGTGGGTTAACTGGTGTTAAGTGATCGTCACCGTTCATAGAGACTTGCAACACCAGAGGAGTCGCAAATGCATTGCCAGCCTGCGTTTGGGAGAAGGAGGAGGGGACAAGAGGGAGGGGGTGGGGAAATAAGAAAAGGGGAGTGGAGTTGGTTTCATTATATTGTTTCCATTATTATAAAATCTACATCCCTTCAATACGGTACTGGACAGGCTTACAGGCTGTTATGATTTCATAGTTTATAGAATACTAGCAACCGCATCCGATTTCATCCACATTAAATTACAATATAAAAATTAATAACATTTAATCAAGTATAGGTTAGCTCTATCTAGTAGCAAGTCATAATAAAATAGATAAAACCTTCTCCGTGATACTCAGGTGGGCCAAATTTATTTTTAGCAAACCCCATATAAAGTCGGCACGTTAAGATAGATTTAACTTATCACTGTGGAACAATACTGTCGGGCAATACGTTTTTGAAGTGTGAAAATGCAACAAATAAACTAACATACGTTTATATAATGTTAGTAGAGATAAGGACATTGTTACATGTGACACCTCTGGTGTTGCAAGCGTCCATAGGCTGCGGTGACTGCTTAACATCAGGCGTGGTACCATCGTGGTATAAAAAAAAGGATTATTTAAGTAATATCCACGTTAATATATACGAATGATTTGTAACTTATGGTGAGAAAATACGCCTGTCTCTTCGGTCTCGGATTATTATTAATCAAAAGTATTTGACAAGAAAAAATAGAAATTTTCTTTTACGTAAATGGTTGCCTCGTTGTTTAATTAATGTTTTGTTGTATAAGGATAAAAATAGTAACAGAAGTATTGTCAGTTATATCTAGATAATTAGTAATTCAAGTTACCATTCTCTTTCGTTTATACTACAGCAAAGGCTCGTTCATAGAAGAGGAAAATATTATTATTACTCTGCATAAGTTAATTGTTGAAAAAATACCACTAGACCTGACTTTCGATACTCCGTAGTTAGTTACTGCACCGCGTTACGTACATAATAACAACAGTGAGCAACAACAACAATGAGCAGCAAC
Source organism: Antheraea pernyi (assembly GCA_015888305.1). Classification (NCBI taxonomy): domain Eukaryota; kingdom Metazoa; phylum Arthropoda; class Insecta; order Lepidoptera; family Saturniidae; genus Antheraea; species Antheraea pernyi. The sequence goes on along the minus strand of MU159241.1, from coordinate 243,737 downwards.
AACAAAAACACTTAACATATGAAGGCTTGGACTCTTCGATGATATAAAAAACGAACCATGTTCAAATTTATTTTATTGCTATAGCTTATCAATAGCCACTCTTGTATACTAAGTGCTGTTGGTCTTTTTATAAACAAAATAAGAAAAAAAAATCGGTTGACAGTTAAGAAACAAAGAAGGAAAAGGTATTAAACCTTTTTATTTTCACCTCTTTATATATAAATAATAATAGTTAATTACATAAGAGTACTTAACGGGACGAGTAATCCCAAAGAATATTGAAGATATTTTCCCCTAACAACATTATTGCAGTAGCTTTTAACCGTTATTTACCTCTAAACTCATCAATTTAGATACGTTTACGGCGATCTCTGGTTGCCGTGAATTTACTGGTTTAATCTGATTTCAGTGAATGTTTTACGTTTTTTTATGCTTTACCTTATACTGCAGTGTCTTTCGTGAACGCTATCTGATTACATACTACATAAATTTAAATATTCTGTGTTATTTTATTTGTTCACGTGCATATATTACGTAGGATATCTATAATAATAATAAGTATGTAAATCTAAATTGTCTGTACTTTTTTAGATTTTTGTGAAAAAAAAATATTGCAGGTGTCGAGGAATAAGTAATAAATTACATGTCAATCATTTTTTAAAATGTCTGTCTGTGTCTATGAACACACATCACAGCTAAAGTACTACATTCATGATAAAACTCGTATACAGCATATCCTCGAGTAGTATTTAGTCTTTGTTTCATTATAATCGGTCTGCTGTATCAAAAGTTATTGTAATTTTAATGACGCCGTTACTTAAGTACAAGAGATAAATAGATAGGTACTTCACCAAAAATCCAAGAATGATGTGCAAGTTTCCGTTTCTTTTCCTTCGTAGGTTTTTAGCGTTTATCCGCAATTTCATCTGAGATTAAATGACGATTTTTTTTTATATCATAGCAGGCAAACGAACAGGTGGGTCATCTGATGTTAAGTGATCATCACCATTCATAGATACTAACACCAGGGGAGTTGAAAGTGCGTTGCCAGCCTGTGTTTGAGAGAAGGAGGAGAGGGAAAGCGGGCCTCCGGCGCTCTCACTGACCGAACGAAACGCAACACTGCAAGCACTGTTATTTCACGTCGCTTTTCTATGAGAGAGTGGTACTACCTTGAACGAGCCGACCCATTCATGCTGAAACCAGTAATAGCTTCAGCGTGGCTCTACCACTTATAAAAACGATGAGGTTTGAGAAAGTTAACACGGTAAACCAGAGAGGATCGGCTCTCAAATGCAACTCCCGGAACATACTAACAGGCACTTGGCGACAGATTTTTAAACTTGAGGGTTAGCTGGTTGGCTAACTTAGAAAAGGCCCCAACACCATAGAAAAAGTATCTTCATAAAAGGTCCTACCATGTCCCTTCGCATAAATGTAGGTAGTGTTATGCTCTCTTATAGCAGGATTATTTTAAACTTAATTGATTGTTATGATTTTCTTTGGGCAATTCGTACAATATCTTTATAAATTATAGTATAGCTTTTGCCCGCGGCTTCACTCGTTACTGTAAATTTCTATCCCTCGTAAATAGTACTTTTTGACGTGATAACGTCTTATAAATCGACGAACGCCGGCTGCACGCACGAAAAAGCATGACTGATCGTCACGTTCTGCCGAGCGTGCAAGTGAGTGCGCGGAACAAGCGATAGATAGGCGCAATCTGCCTAAGCGTTCGTCTTGTGACGCATCTATCTCTCTTCCACTCCATTGGCCGATGCGTCCGAGTCGTTATCACGTAAAATTATTGTCCGTAAGCCGACTTAGAGACAACTGATTTTTTTTAATGAAAATAACCATATGTCCTTATATTTACCCCTGACCAAATACACGCAAAATTTCATGATGATTGGTTGATCTGTTAAGACATGATAGTATTACAAGTAAAGAAACACATTCGCATTTATAATACTAGTAAGAAATAAGGATGTGTTAATGTATATAACTATAATATAATAACTAATGTATAAAATATATAATTGAAAAGTTTCAGCAATATCCGTTCAGTAGTTTCCAATGCAACAGTAACAAATATCAATCCATCCTCGAAAAACTTTTTATTTATGATGTGTAAAATTTTAAATTGGTTATGTTTATATGTATTTTCGATCGTTTCAGAGTATTCAAATTGTATTCGGTAAATACAACACAGAGGACTGAATTAGCAACATAACATATATATGTAACGTATGTTAATAATATTCAAGAATGTTCGGTAAGTAATAGCTTAGATGACAGGGGAAACTCTTAGCAAATTCATCTAGTGGAAGTTGAGTAATGAGCGCTCAAAAGACGACGAAACATTTGTACGACAACACAGGTATACGTTAGACTTCACAAATGTGAAGATTATACGATATTTCGTCTATACAAATAAATAAAAATAAAGTGTCTGTTTGAAATGTCAAAACAAGAGCTATTTACATATGAAAGTATATACGGTACTTATAACAAAAGAAAGTTTTATTAAGATTTCCTAAATTCTACGCTGAAGAAGTTACAAGTAACAGCTAGTATGGACATAGAAATAACAACAAAGAATATCACAGTTAATGTCCTAAATGAAAGTTAAACTATTTTTTAATTTTCAAGCATGTAAATGTTTCTCGCATTGCAATCGTATTATTTTACTTTGTAAAATAAAATTGTACAGAACTTTCTTATTACTTGATGAAGAGAAAGAAAGAATGTTGTTTTGAATTATTAACACCGTACATTTCGGTCCATTAGAAACAGGAAAACAAAGTGACGGAATCGCTGGGGTACACAGTTTTTGCGATTCTTTGAACGCGAGCCTTTTACAGATGACAGTGTACCATTTCCTCCTTTTCCGGATTAGCCGGATTATTGTAGAGATTGATTAATATTCTTGTCACATTTCAAAAATGCTTCGATACCTAGAAAGTAATAAATGGATTTATTCATTGGTATGTTTCCGTAAGATATTATTTAACGAATGGGATTTTTCTACGAAATTATAACTGATATCATACGAACTGGCATTGCGTCTACTCCCACTATATGTCTTCCTAGTTTATCATAATAATCAGATATTTGCGATGTTTTTGATACAAATATGCCTATGAGAAACAAATCTACAACCTTTAACAGTAGGGCTAGTGGTTCGGCGCACACATTATTACTGTGAGTGATTAGCTGGGACTAGCACCAGGGGTGGTTTCAGTTATTGAGTTCCCACGCTGGTAAGGAAAAATGCTGCTAGCCGCATCGAATGGTCGCTGTTCTTTTTCCCATACGATTTCGGTTAAACACTTAAATATAGGTAATCTATTGTCGTTCGTGGCTGCCATAGAATTCGCATAAGCATTTAATATCTTGTCACAGCACCGCTCTCGCAATTTAAGAAAACGTGCCTCACGACTGCAACAAAAATATCTCTTTGATTATACTTCCGTTAACTATTTAAATTAATAAGTGTTTGGCGTCTCAGTCCTTACGACCATCATACTCACAAACCAGTCGTTCAAACCGCGTCTGGGCTATTTACAAGCCTCAAGTTTCCATCACTATCTACCAATACTGCACTACAAGATACCACCTCATTATATCAAAGGTACTGAAATGTATTATCGTCATACATTAACAATGCCCGATAAAATATAGTCGCTTATTTAAATCAAAAAAACTTACTATTATTCAAACAACTTAATAGTTCCTGATTGTTGTAGACTGTATTGGATAGTCGAATGTAGATGACTCTCACGAAGCTGCGACTCTGCGAGTCGTCTCTTGTTTGATGAATCCGCGTTGCATCGAGCAATTGAAAAATATTACGAGAATTTCCTATTTTAACACTTTACCCGTGTTATTACAAAAAAGTTAAATACGTATTAAATACTTGGTTTAAAAGGTTTCATAATAAATGCACCGCGCTCTCCCGAGGCAAGTTCGCGTTATCCTTTTTCATAAGTCTAATCTAACGTAACCAGAGCGAGACAAAAGAGCAAGATGGCGAACGTTCAGCGACCGCGTCGCATTTAATATGAGACCTTTTAAAGCCAGGGTTCAATTACTTCAATTATTCAATAACAATTACTATGGTATGCGTACATAGGAATATATGCTTCCTTCAATATTAAACACATTACCAGCTGATTATATAATAGAACTACAAGGAAGTAATGTCAAACAAGCGAAATGTATTTTAAGAAGATATTTCATAAACGAAGTACCTCGAAAAACTTAAATATTAAATGTCGGCGTGTTAACGAACATACCTCTCCTCAATTAAACCGCAATAGCGGTTTCCTGAAGAGAGTCTTATTATATGTATATGTAATTCTTATATTGTCGTAAATAAATGAAAAAAAAAAAAAAACGTATTTAACTTTTTTTAATAACACCGTACAGGTTTTACCGTTCAATCACAGTCTTATCCGTGATGATAAACACGTGACGTAATGACAACGTGATCTATGAAGGTAAACACGTTAAACTTAGAAGGAGTCTTAAGTACAGCAGGGGCACAACAACTTATGCATGGCGATAGATAAACAACTTGAGGTTGGCTAGCCAGACAAGCTTAGAGAAAGCCCTAGAGCACTATGTTATGGTTTCCTGAAGATGTGTTCCTTTACCGAAAGCTTCGAGCTTCGACACATTTGTAGGTGGTGGCTAAAGCTATTACTGGTTTCAGCATGAATGGGTCGGCTCGCCCTCTCATAGAAAACCAACGTGAAGTAACAGTGCTTGCATTGTTGCGTTTCGTTCGGTTAGCGAGAGCGCCGGAGGACCACCTCCCTCCCCTCTCCCCTCCTTCCTCTAATCTAAGGGGTAAGCTCCCTTCCCCTCCAAACAGGCTGGTAACGCAATTGCGACTCTCCTGGTGTTGCAAGTGTCTATGGACGGTGGTGATCGCTTAACATCAGGTGATCCGCCTGTTCGTTTGCCTCCAATGACATAAAAATAATACAGTTGCGACAATTCGAACCTACGTCCATCGACAATGATTCCGAACACGCTATAAACTAAATCATCATCGCTTTAAATCGTCTCCCACACAGCTACTCAATTTTGGTTCACTTATAATTTCTTGAAATAACCTTCATACATTAACAACTACTTCCCACATGTTACGGTTTAATACACGGTATGTATATAAATATAGTTTAATATTACAGACCTGGTTACAATATGTAGTTTGGATGTTAAATGTAGTTTGGATGTTAATTGCAGTCTGTTGATATTTAAATGGTGAAGTTGTTACCAGTTGTTCTCTTGGATTGCAATGTGTGTAAATTATAACAACCTAAGAGAGATATTAGAGAGTGGAATTTGTTATTTAAGGACATGAGATGTTACAAGTAACGTATTTGTACTTGTTGGCGTGAAACTTCTTATGGCAAGGTAGGAAAAAAAATGCGTTACGCGTAAGATATTTATATATCTGTGTGTATATGTAAGTATGTATATGTGTATGTCTTGGCTAGTACTATACCAAAATAAGAAATCTATAGTTAAGTATTTACGCTATAGGATTTCATATAGTTTTTTTTTATAGTAGCACGGCAAAATGACTGCACCGTGCCTGATGGCAAGCACAGTACAGTCCAAAAACAATGGCGACCACCGAGTGACACACTATCCATCGCCGGTCGCCACTGTCATGCCGGCCTGCAAAAAGCTGGATATGCACAGACAGAAATGCGACCCGCAGAAGCGGATCACTATGACGGGCTTTTTCGCCGTATACATGGTGGTTGCGACCCAATCAGGTTGTAAAACCCTACCACCCCGCTTTCGCCATTGCCTCGTTCGTTATTCAGCAGGGTGCACCACGTGCAGATGAAGTTGGCTTGGGTGTCTCAAGTCTTATGATGTTATTCGACACCCCTTACACCCCAAAAGTTTATAAGCATTTTCATGTATATATATTATAACTAGCGGGCCCGGCAGACGTTGTCCCGGCCTTATTATAAAATGCTAGACAAATTATATATCAAAATGTTCCTTCAATCACTTTGTCCACCGGTGAAAACCGCATAAACCGTTCAGTAGTTTTTGAGTTTATCGCGAACAGACAGACAGACAGACGCGGTGGGGGACTTTGTTTTATACTATGTAATGATAATGATTTAATCCATATTGCCCAAAGAAATTTCACTTCCTCCACGTATTCACACTGATACTCGCACTGTTTTTTTCAATTTTGGCTGAGTTTAGCTAGATTTGATGTCTGGAAGACAAAACTACAATATTCCGAGGTAGTTCGTACAGGATTATATTAACAAGTATATCTCGGGTTCCCCAAATATCTACATTTATCTTGCAATAAACCGTGATATTTTCGAAGCCCTTCTTATCATAGTATCATAGTGATCTTTGATGTTACTTGTTGTTGTATATATTCATTAATATTTAATGGCTTTAATTCAAGTATCCATAATTATGTTGTTTATAAACTCCACAGAAACTTACTTCACCTATAAATCCCAATACTGATAATTTGTTACGCCGTCACGTATCGCACGTACTCAGTGGAACAGAATTTTCAAGAGAACTCCAATTAATGCCGCGCTCGAATAAGTTCCGATGAAATAATGGTGAAATGATATTATTATTGAAAGTTTGTATGTCTAGTATTGATACTCGAAATATTTATTTTGTCTGTGATATTATTCACGTTATTACTCCATTTAATTTTTAAGCCAAAGCTTGAAAAGAATGAACATAAAACACATATTTATCGATTTGTAACCGACTCCTTATATATTTATTTCTATTTATCAATCTTTAACAGTTTTAGTGATCCGTAACTCGTTTTCTATATTAATTATCTCTTCTTATATATATTACTAGATAATGTTTTATAAAAACATTAGCAGGCCGGGCGGACGTTCAACCTTGATAATAAAAAAAAAAATCTAAACTTCAACCACAGCGCCACCTACCGGGTCCAAAGATCGGTCCCGCGGTTTAGGAGGAGTTCAGTGACATAAACACGTACAGAAGAAATTATATAGCGATTATGCTGTACCCGAAACTAAGTACATTTCAACACAAAAACAACTTCAACTATTTACAAGCTTTTATTTAGCTTGCAATGTTTGTTAGTTTGTTTAGGTTAAATCTCGCATGCTGAATTAAAGCCAGTTTCTATAGACCTACGAATTTGCAATTTAGCATGTTTTTTCAGTCCTCATTCATGGCGAAATTCAAAATAGTCGCAATACACATTTATTTTTTTTAGAGCATTTGTATAATAACTTGTTTTTAAAAGGAATATTTAAATATTATTTTTTTATATCGGCAATTCAGGCCAGTCATTGTAGTCAAGCTGGCCTGAATAAATCGCTCCCTTCCTGGAATAAAAACACAAATAATACTTAAGTAAGATATATAATGTGACTTTGAGAATTTAGACAGTGATTTACTCTTTCTTTAATTGATCCATGTTTTGGCCTATCTATACAAGCTATGGTCACGAACTGAATCAAACCGATCTATGTAACCAGACCTAAATGTTGAACAATAAAGTAAGTGTGGAACGCGTTCTAGACCCGCAAAATAATACATTATAATCTGTAGTAAACCACGAAAAAAATGTATCCTGAACAATAATTAAATTATCACATTAAAATATCGCAGAAAAACGTAGAAAAAAAATGTAAAAAATGAAGTCCGAAATGAATCCGTAGTTCATATTATTAGATACCAGAATTAAATCAAATCAAAAATTAATCCCATTTCTATTAGTTCCAAAAGTGGATTTATATAAAAATAGCAGAAATATAAATCTTTACAAGAAAACACACATCAACAATTAAATAACTCAAGTAACTCAATAAATCATAAAAACCAGGAGAAATAGAAACAACAATGTAAATTGGAAAGAAATCACGCAATACAGCCTTCCAGAGAGACGACTGAGCGAGAACGTCCTCAATGATTAATTTTTTTCCCGAACTAACTACGCTATTGACCTAGCAAGATCTTAACAGCTTCAACGGACTACTTGTTCTCAATGACTCAACCAACTAGCCTTTTATAGCACTCAGTCAAGTTAAGACCAGCCGATAATTTTCGACCAATGGCGTGTCAGGTCATTAGTAAAACCCCCGATGTAGTCAATAGTAGTACGGAACGTGCTTACAATATTATTAAAAACAATAAAAAATAAAAACATATTCTTAAATATACTAAAATACATTTCGTTGGACAAAAGGATCGTCCCAATAAAATCAGACTATGTTCTATTTGTTCTAAATTCGTCTTTTTTTTTATTGTAGCACGGAAAAACGACTGCACTGTGCCTGATGGTAAGCACAGTACAATTCAAAAACAATGGCGACGGTGGTCGATACACTATCCATCGCCGGTCGCCGCTGTCAATACGGCCTGTGAAAAGCTGGATATGCACAGGCTGTTTCCGAAACGCGACCCACAGAAGCGAATCACTATGTCGGGCTTTTTCGCCATATACATAGTGGTTGCGACCCAGTCAGGCTGTAAAACCCTACTAGGTTAGCTACCACCCTCAAGTTGGAAATCAGTCGCCAAGCACCAGTTGGTGTGTTCCGTCAGCTGCAGTTGAGAGCCAATTCCCTTCTAGGTTTAGTTAGTAGTGTTTATCACCTTAGACCACATCATCATCTAACATAAGATCAGATTATGGTCAAATACTATAAAATCTATAAAGTATTATGAAAATAATAATAACGAGGCATAGATATTTTCTAACTAATACAGACTTATATTCTAACTCAATTGGAGTAACGTATATTTATATTCTATTTTCTCCTTTATAATTTTTTCTATAAATTATTATTGTCGCATTAGTTACAAGTTTTTTTCGATTTAATATTAATATTTCATATTAGATATTGTAATTGACCCCTTACGGGCCCTCTCTGACTCCTTATGTTTGCTACGTCTAGACGTATCCGTTCGCCCTGTAGACTACTTTAATCCGTAACTGACTACAGTTGTTCATTAGAATACAGTAATTATACTACAGTAGTTTATTGGTATATGATATTTATATTTAAACAGGGGCCTTTTGGCTAAGAACGATGTTACCCACCGTTGGGGGGCAGTTGTCTCCTAAAAAAAAAACTGTTGTTGGAACAAACAACAAATCTGTTCTTTTCAGCTTAATATCTGAAAGTTCCCGCATCGCGGGACCAGTATATTAAACTGATTTTTGAAAACTTCTCTATATTTTATATGCATGCTGTATCTACATCTAGAAGAGTACAATCATAACATGGTTTTTCTATACTACTAAATTATGTATGTAACTAGATTGTAGTCAGTTTTGTAGACCAATAAACTAAAAAAAAAAAGTATAAATAGTTTAGTACTCTTTTTCTCCTCTATTTGTCTACCGATTCTCTTTATTTTTAGTAGCTTTTTTATATTATAGGAGGCAAACGAACAGGCGGGTCACCTGATGGTAAAAGATCACCGCCACCCATAGACCCTACCAACACCAGGGGAGTCGCAAGTGCGTTGCCAGCCTGTGTTTAGGGGAGGGAGGAGTGGGGAAAGGGAGAGGGGGGAAGAGGAGATGGGTCTCCGGCGCTCTCACTGATCGAACGAAACGCAACAATGCAAGCACTGTTACTTGACGTCGCTTTTCTGTGAGAGGGTGTTACTACTCCAGGTGAACCGACCCAGTACTGAAACCAGTAGTATCTTCAGCGTGGCTCTACCACTTATTATAATTGATACCTGCCTACCTACCACTTATTGATAAGCTCTATTGTTTTCAATAAAAACAATTTGGAAACCTTTGTTTTTACACAATCGACGAGTCGAAGCCTTCATTAATATATCTCTATTCCTCATACGTCACATCTAACATATTTAATACGGTTTTTGTTAATAAAATATGGAAATAGGGTAATATTCTCGATTATAATTTAAAAAAAAAAATTAATGTACAGATTTGGCATTGTTACAGTTTTATTGTAGTATATAGATATAGAATATTATTAAATTATCTAATTACAGCGTATGAAGCGTAGCGTATCGCGAGCGGTTGGTAGGTCACATATAAATAAGACAGAATTGTAATTTCATATAGGTACTATGTATATAACTGAGTATTCATTTTATGGTAATTAGTAATCCTATCGTTTGTACTTATAAATATTTAGTAGTAAAAGGTATGTTAATGTTAAATTGTAATATATTTCGGTTTATGTTAATGATAAGTATTTTAAATTACAATAACCTTTTCAGGTAAGTACTATGTGCCTTGCGGTTTTAATTGTGTTTAGTTATTCCTGTCGTGGACCCCGAAATCCTACACCGCGTATAAAGAACAACCGGATAATTCCATTATTCGGGTTTAGTATATTTTTTAACAATATTTCATATGATAACTACAGACTACAATAACTACATCACCGTACAAGAGCCAAAGTCTCGCGGCAGGTCCCAAAAACGCTGCGATGCGACTCCCACAGTTCGTCAGTGGGGATCTAATACCCACTCCCCCTTTAGCCCCTCAGGCCGTACTTGGAGCTCCTTAGGAGAGGATAACACCTGTCGGAGAAGTAGACGTAGTGTCAATTAGACAGTCTCTGCTCCCCCGACCAAAAGGTGTAAGAAGGTACGGGTTTTAGTCAGTGAGACTCGGGCATATCCATCCTCTACTGCCCGGCGGGATGGATATTCATTAGGGATTTATCCATGGAGAAAAAAAAGTCCCAAAACGCTAACAAGACGTGGTGAAAACTGATATAAAGGAAAACAACTTCATACAAAAGAACGCCGAAGATCAGGCAAAGAAAAGTAGGTTATGTCGGAAAGCAGACCATTCACTAAGAGCCGGGAAAACACTAGCAAGAAGACTATTTCGTATGATAATTATTCTGATACAAGTGGTCGTAGCGTGATGATAAATAGCTATTACCTTACTCAACGTATATTGTAAAATGCAAAAATAATTTTTCTTCTTTTCTCTGACTCTACTAATTCGAATTATTTTACCAATAGAAAGCCACGTTATTTGTGAGTGCTATAGGCTATATATTAAACCGAAAAATGAAATCACTTTTTTGTGGTAATCGGATTTGCAAAGTAACTCGGAGAGGATACGGTCGAACGAAAACGTTTCTTATGAACTCTGCCTTAAGCATGAGAGATATATAATTGAGTTCTAGTGAAAAGTTGTAGAGCTTGATAATGCCTACAAAAGAGTCAGCGACAGCCTATGTCTAACTTCAAGGTTTTTTTTATTATCAGGGCGGGACAACGTTCGTCGTCCCCGCTAGTGTTAATTATATATTAATTATACTATTAGTATACACTTGGAATTTGGCATCTTATTTTATATATGGGCTCATCCATATAAATAAAATAATAGAGGTCTGCCGTTAGATAGATAGATTTCGATCAATTTTTTACTTTTGTTTCTTGAACACTTGGTCCTTAGCCAAATGAAAATATTGAAGGAAGATATCATGATACCTTCATGCCATATAAAATTATTAAAGTTTTAAGAGACTACGATTTTGCGCTTACTACGCATTAAGCGATGTATGTCTTCTTACGCTCGAGAGGTAGAGCAATTAATGTGGGCTCCGCTTCTATTGGCCTTAGCGAGATGATATATAGCCTATAACCATTCTCGAAGAATGAGCTATATAACCCTGAAAGAATTATTCAAATCGGACCAGTAGCTCCTGAGATTACCCCTTACAACGCCACAACGTCACAAAATTACACAATTATCACAACTTTACCTCCTTATAATATTAGTATAGAAGATTCCTTTATATGTAAATTTATTTTTAAGGAAAACACAATGCAAACGAAGTTTGTATAAAAATACGACTATAATACACATATAATACTGGCTTCAGCTCGCGACTTCGTCCGCGTGGAATAGCTACTTGGGGCTAACGCAGCGGAAGCTCTCAAGTGGAAATAAACTTCGATTTTGAAACATTCTTCATTCGAGCTCCGCTCCTATTGGTCTTAGCGTTATGATATATAGCCTATAACCTTCTTCGGTGAATGAGCTATATAACACTGACAGAATTTTTCAAATCGGACTAGTATTTACAGATATTACACCCTACAACCTCACTAACTTTACCTCTTTATTATTTTAGTATAGACAAATCGCTGTACAACTGAATATTAAATTAAAACCTGTCTCGTTCAGTTTTTAATATAGAAGTTTCATAATGCAAAACAAAATCTTTTTTTCGGGACCATTATTTAGAATACATAAAAATGTTAATATTGACAGAAATACAAGTACAAAATTTAATAAAAGCAATATCTTTCAGATGATCTCTGACTCAACGTGTTTTAGATGGGAAATTGTTTTTTTTTTTCGCCGAACAAAAATATACTTTGTTAATATAATATACTTATAGTTTTATGTACAAACAATATAAAAGACAAACAAAATGAAAATACATAAATATATAACCACTACAATATAAAACTTTTTACAATTTAACTTACATTAATAAAATTGTAATTAAAATAAAAACACTCGTTATGTAATTAATACGACAAGACACTGATGAAGTACCGAGACATTGTAGTATTTATATAAAAGACATATAAATTTAAAAAGAAAAACTAAAATATATAAACTATATTATTAATTAACTATTACTATAATTCAGGTTGAACTTCGATTTCATAATCTTCATAATATAATCTAATGATTTTCGCCAAATATTATAATAGGTATATTCTGTATCAAAACTAATTAACTGCCCTTCACAGACTATACAATAAATTATCTCGTTATTCTCGACCTCTCATTATCTGTGGAACACTTGTACGAAGTATGTAGTGTATAGCGACTACTAATAAGTTTATATACTTTATGCCAAAAGTTTGACCTCTTCCGTACCGATTTAATTACATTTGACTTTTACTCTCTCCGATTCTAATTAACGGAACCTTCCGAAATGAACTTCTTTAATCTTAAATCATGAGACAGAAATTTTAGATTCAATGAGCAAAAAAATGCTTGAAGAGATTTGTTTAACTTGGAAATGGATTTTCGCGGTAAGCAACGGAGATTCTTATCTTATACCGCGATGATACGATTTCATTTTAAGATTATGGTAGCTTTAGAGTTATTTAATATTAATAGTACACAAAATATTATCTTTCGATACTGAAATCCATTTTGAGTTAAAGTTTCTCCGTACCTCATAAAACTACAATAAAGAGACTGTTGCGATCTCGCAAAGAAATAACTGATCAATGTATATACAGACATTTTTTTTAAAGTAAATCGTCTTTAGACGCGACTAGGAGGTAACTGGACGGCAATGTAACGAAAGTCCGTTACGGCAATATGGCGTTACGTTTCTGGACCATCCGGTTTATAAATATTTTTGATTTTGTCTATAAATAGTTTATAAATAAATCAATAAAAAAAAAGAAAGTTAATAACAAATATTAAATTGAATAATAATACAACTGATACAATAGAAATAATTTTGTATATATGGCCGCGTGACCGTGCTGCCACCTGGTTTCAATGTAACTAAGTAACAAATTAAATCAAAGCTTCATTATCTGTAGTATCATCTATCAGCTACTCTTATGCAAAGAAGGTTTACTTCAATCGCGTGTAGTACACGCACTAATTTTTTTTAATGTTTTAGCGTTTCACATCAATCTCACCTGAAGTTATAAGAAGACAGACTCTCAAGTGCAGCTACCGAAACACACCTACAGGTGCTTGTTAACTAATTTTCCCTTGAGATCAGCAACTATTCCGGCGGGCAATAAACAAATCTCTAACAGCACGATTTCTTCATACACTAAATGCTTCATTTCATTGGAGAATTCGAATCTTTTTTTTTAAATTGTAGCACGGCAAAATGACTACACTATGCCTGATCGTAAGCACAGTACAATCTAAAAATAATGGCGACCACCGAGTCACTATTCATCGTCGGTCGCCGAAGTCATGCCGGCCTGTGAAAAGCTGGATATGTATAGGCCGATCCCGAAACGCGACCCGCAGAAGAGAATCACTATGACGGGCTTTTTCGCCATATACATGGTGGTTACGACCCAGTCAGGCTGTAAAGCCCTACCACCCCGCTTTCGCCATTGCCTCGATCGTTACTCATCAGGGTGGTGCACCACGTGCAGGTGAGGTTGGCTTGGGTGTCTTATGATTTCCGGTGGTGTAACACCCGCCCCTCCGTGAGGGGTCTACTATCTTGATCTTGACCCGCTCAGGCCGCAGAAGAGGCCCTTTACGAGGGGCCGACACCTGCCGCAGACGCAGTGCCGTAAGCAGTTCTTGCTCCCCGGCCAAATAGGTGTAAGGAGGCACCATGGGGTTTTAGTCCGTGCAAGCCGGACATACCCCACCCTAGCTGCCCGGGTAGGGTGGGTATCCGTAGGATTTCCCCATGTAAAAAAAAGGGTTTCTTATGATCTCAAGTCTTATGATGTTATTCGACACCCCTTACATCCCAAAATTATCTACGTCGATCGAACACTGAGATATTATCGCTTATTATTAAACTTAATTCTATTGTATTTTCTTATAGGTTTTAACCTTTGACCACGATCTCATCTAATTTGAAATGATGACGTGGTCTAAGATGGTAAGCAACCTAAACCTAGAACAGACTTACTCTCAACTGCAACAGCCGGAACACACCAACAGGTGCTTGGTAGCAGATTTTCAACTGGAGAGTGGTACCTAGGCAGGCGGATTTAGATAAAGCCCTGCCATTATGCTATGGTTCCATTACAGTATTTTCCTTCCCCCAAAGCTCCGACTAATTTTATTTTTTATATCATAGGAGGTAGACGAACAGGTAGGTCACCTAAGTGCAACACCAGAGGAGTCGCAAGTGCTTTGCCAGATTGTGTTTGGGGGGAGGGAGGAGTGAGGAGTGGGAGGGGGAAGGGAAGTGAGCCTCCGGAGCTCTCACTGACCGAACAAAACGCAAGCACTGTTACTTCACGTCGGTTTTCTGTGAGAGAGTGGTACTACCCCGAGTGAGCCGACCCATTCATTCTGAAACCAGTAATAGCTTCAGCGTGGCTCCACCGCCTACAAAAGTTGGTATAATTCAAGCCTACGTCCCTGACGCGGTATCCAAACACGCTATCAACTAAGCTGTCCTCGATTGATCATCATCTTCTTCAAGGCATTGTCATCATCATTCGTTAGGCTTCTTTAACAATCCATGTTCCATGTACAGTCGTTTATTAGACGTAAAACCTTCATTCTTGCAAATATGAACTAACCAAGCATAAGTTATCCATACCCTGTTACATGTCTTCTTATTATATTAATATACTAGAGGGCCCAGCAGACACTGTCGCGCCCTAAATATAAAAAATCCTAGACAAATTATATACCAAAATCTTCCTCATGAATCACTTTATCCACTGGTGACAACCGCACGAAAATCCGTTTAGTCGTTTTTGAGTTTATCGCGAACAGACAGACAGACAGACGCGGTTGGCGACTTTGTGGGACTTTGTTTTATACTATGTAATGATATTTTAAGATTATTTTATTAATTTTTTCATTTTTGGCCTCAACTAAGAACGAGTTATACTGAAATGTTTGATTTGTATTTGCGTTTTATTTTTAAACTTCCTTATTATTTAATACCTTCTCTTGTTTCGTAAACTCATATCCATTTATAGTGCAGTTCAATTATAACTTACATGTGATTTGTGCATGAATTTTCTTCTTTGTCATCGAACTTAGGTTTATACCCCTTAACTATGTACATAAAAATAAAATTGATATTTGTTGTATATTGCATATTCGGACTAATCTCCCAAATAGTGAACCATTTATGACGAGGATTTAAAAGATATATAGAGATCATTTCCGAAAAATATGTAACCTACATAGAAATAAGGGTTTCCAAAGATAGCTTATAATCCAACGAAAAAATAAACAATCCAAAGTTGATCTAAATAAAACATAACATAATTTCTACGACAAATCAATTAAAACAAACGTAAATGAACGTAAATTTTATGGGACAGATTCATGTAAAACAATTACGAGTTACTTCATGCGGAACATATCGACAATTGTTAAGAACGTAATAAGGCTCACGCTTTCAAATCCGAGGCAGTAACAATAAAAACGGTCAACAATAAGGTAAAACCGCCGAGTATTTTTGAGCATCGTTTTCATTAAACTCTCCCCAAATGAAACGTAACAGGCGAAATAAGTTTTGTTGAACGTCGCTCGAGTTTCCGTCCAAGTTTCGGTGGAAACGGGCCTCCGGGAACATTTGTCATCTCGGTCATTCTCCGCTACCACAGACAGTACCCATTTCTGATTTCTATTATTATTACACTGAAATATTATTTTTTTAAATTTGTACGTACATTTTAAAAACTGTTATTTTTAATGAGAAAAAATATCACTTGCACACGACTTAGTAGAAAATAATAAATGGATCGAAACGATTAAGTTTCTTCCAATAGAAAACTTAGAAAAGCCAGATTTAGTAAAAACTGGTGTGATTTTTGTATTAGAATCAATTATAGATTGGCCGTCCCATGTATCAAGCTCAATAAGACTATTTAACTATGTATTAATAGGTTAAAAGAATGGAAGAGAGGGAAGGAAGGATGGAGAGGTGGAGGCAGGACCTGGCGGACGCGCAGTACGGTAGATATACTATCGACGCCGTCCGCCCGGTCCTGCTGGAATGGTGTAGTCGAAGATGGGGCTCCCTGACGTTCCGTCTGGTGCAGGTGCTGACCGGGCACGGGTGCTTCGGTTGGTACCTGCACCGAATAGCTCGCAGGGAGCCGACCGCCGTATGCCACCAGTGCGGCGTTGACCCGGACACCGCGCAGCACACACTTTCTGAGTGTGCTGCGTGGGAGGAGCAACGCCGCACCCTGGCTGCGGCGGTAGGAGAGGACCTCTCGCTGCCGAGCGTGGTTACGGCCATGCTTGGCAGCGAGGAGGTGTGGAGAGCAATGGCCTCCTTCTGCGAGGAAGTCGTCTCGCAGAAGGAGGCGGCGGAGAGGGCCCGCGAGGACGATCCTCTAAGTGGTCCTCTCCGCCAACGGAGGACAGGAAGGAGGAGGCGGCAGTTCGACCGCCTCCTCCCACCAACGTAGCCGGACCTAGGGAAGGTGGGTCGGGGGGCCCATCTTCCTATTGCACAGGTTCGGCGGACGGAGGAGACGGCCGGTGTGTACCCGGCCGTCTCCTAACAGGACGGGGCCCGGCGGCGGCGCTTTCGCTGCTGGGCCAACCGCTGGGGTGGCACGATGAAGTCTTTAGAGATCTCGTGTCGCCCCGACTATAGCGGCAGACGTACACTGGGGGGTTTTTAGTCAGTAGGAGTCTGACATACCCTCACGCTGCCCCCGACGGCGTGAGGGTATCCATGTAGGATTTTCCTCCCGTTACAAAAAAAAAAAAAAGGGTTAAAATTGAGTAAAATTATGTTTGATCTTCACTACACTTTACTAGAATTAAATGATTCGTTTACATTTTGGTTATATATATCTTATATATAATACCTGAATATCTCCAATCTTTACTAGTCAGTAATATTATAAATGCGTAGGTAAGTCTGTTTGTTTGTTAGAATTTGTTACAATTTCACCCTAAACTAGTCAATCGATGGTCATGTGATTTAATATATCCTTTTTTAAGACTACCGAAGAGGACATAGATTAGGCATTTTAACCCGGAAAAAAGTGTAGTGTTCCTAAGGTAAAGATCAAGGTCTACATTATGCAAGCGAAGCCACAAACAAAACTTAGTACCTAAATAACGATCAATAAGTAACATAACCAGATATTGTTGAGTCCTACTACCCAGGAGAATTGCAATGGTAATGTACATACAATAAACTAAATGTTGTTCTTTATTTACAGACTAGTTGCATCCACAATTCCGCACGCGTTTTTTTTTTTAAATTGTACTAAAGAAATATAAAACTGTGAGACCACGTGCAATTATAGAAATGATCTTTAAAAATAATTTTAAGTACAATACGCACACCACTAACAGTAACATATATAAATACTAACAGTGTGTCCAATGAGGTTTATCATCAGCAACATAATATGTGGAACCTTAACCAGCCATATAACTACCTCAGTGTTCACTTACACTGTATAATGAACTAATGAAACAATGGCTTAAAGATGTTACAATGATATGATATTCCCATATTTTCAATAAGTAACACATTTATGTTATGGTATAATATCTTATTAATAAGACACCTTCTGTCTTCAAAATTACTGTTAATAATTATAATATTGAATTGTAAACAATTAATAAACTGACGTCTTTAAATCTTGCATAAATGTAAATCAAGATATAAAACTTTATAACTATCTAACCAATTTTTAATATTTGAGAATTTAAATAATGCTCACTGAACTCGATACAATATTCTTATGTTACTATGGTTACTGAGTTATGTAGAAGAAAGTGCGGTAAATAAAACAAAATGGCTGCCAAAATAAACAAATAATAATATAATTCAAATTACATATATAGATACAGACATAGGAATTTAAATTATATTTATTCTCAGAGTTCAGTACAAAACACGTCTTATGCACATGTTCACAGTGATGTTTTTGCTAAATTTCACGCTGACGAAATCGCGGGTAACAGCTAGTTTAAAATGAAATAATTTAAATTACTTCCTATAAGGTCAGTTATCTGCCAGTGAAAATCGGTCCAACCGTTTTGGAGATAGCACTGACGGCGAACCACGGTTAACAGCTAGTCTAAATTAAAATAGACTAAGTTACTTGTTATGATGTCAGCTATCTGGCGGTGAAAGTCCCGTGAAAATCTGTTCAACAGTTTTCGAGTTAGTATTGCGGACGAAATTGCGGTTAACAGCTAGTCTAAGTCAGAGTAGCGTAAGTAACCCGCTGTAATTTCAGCTATCTGTCAGTGAAATTCCCGTCAAAATCGGTCCAGTCGTTTCGGATATTACCCGGAACAAACAGACAGACTGCCAAAAATGAAAAAAAATGCATTTTTGTTATCTGTAACGTGTATACTTTCATACCCGATCATTAAAAAATTGTTATTTTAATATTATATACTGTCTGCATATAATTATATGTATAGAATATAGATTAAATTAATATACATTATATGTAAGTATGCATTCTTTTATACATTATATAGGATGTTATACGCATCTTATCAGTAAAGAATGAGCTATAAATCACTTTAATCTCCGCTCTGACATTGTAGAATGCGGACGGGGACCGCGCGCCAATGGTTCCAAGTCGGCATCATCGTAAATATTATCAAAACTTAAAGAATTACACAATTGTGTTTTATATCTGGTATTTTGATATCTAGTACCTACTAAAAGATCATATATGGTATACACGTATATTTTAAACTTCTAAGATTGTACTATATATGTAGTATGTAGATATTAAACATTCTATAACTTGTCTCGATAAACATGTTATCAAATGCAAAAAAGAATTTTTGAATTCCATGCAGTAATTCTCAAAATTAGCAAGATCAAAACAAAAAAAAGTGTGTGTGCACTTATGTAGGTACACTCGCTAGAAGTTATACTTCTTTGGCGTAACAAGATATAAATCTTTTCAAAAATTTTATCTTTCGCCTTATTCTACGTTTGTCGAAAAAACAACACTCACTATAGAAAAAGTTGACTATAACTCACTCGAGGGTGTCGGTTTTTCGTAGCGGTGTGCGCGCGCATCGTAAAAATTTACTCTCATATTTTTACCCTAACGCGCCAAAAGAAGTATAACTTCAAAAAGAACAAATTATCCCTTTCGATTTATGACATTGCTGTAGATTTAAAATTTTGTCGTATATGTGGCCATGGAGTAACGAGAA
The DNA here is from genome assembly GCA_015888305.1 of Antheraea pernyi. Taxonomy (NCBI): domain Eukaryota; kingdom Metazoa; phylum Arthropoda; class Insecta; order Lepidoptera; family Saturniidae; genus Antheraea; species Antheraea pernyi. The sequence continues at coordinate 223,849 of MU159241.1, read as the reverse complement.
TATTTGAGTGGATTGGAAAAATTGGCTTCACTCAACGCAACCGAAATCCGAAATCCGTTAAAATATCACAGAAATATGTTGGTTGCGCTTACAGTTCAATTATCTGTTCTATAAGCCTTTGATCAAAAATATTTCGGCGTATTGGTCATCCTATGAGCAAATATACAATGAATAAATTAACTTTGGAATAAAAATAAATATTATAATATCATCCTCACAGACTATAAAAGGTAACATTTGTCTGTCTATTCGTCCATTGTTAGTATACATAGTACATACGACTGGAAAAATACAAAACCGATTTCATTACATAGTATAAAACAAATTCCCCACCTCGTCTGTCTGTCTGTCTGTTCGCGATAAACTCAAAAACTACTACAGAACGGATCTTCATGCGGTTCTCACCAGTGCATAAAGTGATTCATGGGGAACATTTTAGTATATAATTTGTCAAGGATTGTTTTATAATAAGGGACTTTTTATATAAATTATAGATATTTTAACTGCCCAGATTTAAGTATGTGTTTTATTAGTTAAATATATAGGAACATGTATGAGTTTCAAAGTAAATTAAACCCTAGACTGTCCAGAACTACAGTATTTAAGTTCCATACAAAACGAAGGAAGACCTTATGATGCACGGGTCAACAGACTGTTGGCAACATCAGTTGAAAAAAATACCATAATAACAAAATGTTAAAAACTTGAACAATAACAAATTATGTAATGTTAAATTGTAAACAGATATTTAAAAATAAGATTTGTAATATTGAGACCTGGATCTAAAAAAGTTAGCCGAGGGGTTAAGTGGATACTTCTAGTACGTTCTCTTGCAGTATTTTCTTCTATTTTATTTTTGACAACCAGTCTTCTAGTAGACTATTACTGGTATTGTCAAGTGGGTATTGATATTACAAGTTTCTTGATATAATTTCAATGAACTAACAAGATGATGGCCATCTTCTTACAACTTTCCTGGGAGTTTTTGTGGCAAGTCAGAATCCATGCTCCGTGGTATTGTTTCCGATCCGCTTCACTAGTGCACAATAACCAAACTATATTACGTAGAGCACCACCAACATTACACAATATAGTGCCAAATAACACAAGATTATGGAAAAAATATAAAGACCACTACATGGCAATCCAAGATCCCGCCAAAACTCCCCTTGCAGTATTTTAAAAGAAATATTTAAAAATATAACGCAATAAACAATTATTTAAATCAGCGGTACTTAACGTTTTTTTAAACGGGCCGCAGACACGTTGCACTCATGGTGTCGCGTGCCGCACACTACAAATATTTAGGTGTTAAATAAAAAAAACGTAATTTCAAATTAACAACGTATTAATGTAGTGAAAAATAGTTGTCCAATAAAACTAGCTTGGTATAACCCTAATATCGTAAGGAACGCATTGCGGTCGGATTATCTGGGATCTATTTAATTTACTGAGAGTGCTCATAGTTTTTCTGATGGGCACGAAATTTAAAATATTTGAAAATAAAGTATAATCGGGTGGGCCACATGCGGCCCGCGGGCTGCACAGCTGATATAAACGCTCAGACAGTTGGATTAATCACACCTAAGGATAATTCGTCGTAACTATAGTTAGTGTTGTATTTCTGTATCAGTTAACGTTCGATTGTTGGTGGATTGATCGATCAAATCATAACCATGACGTCAATATGGATGTCGTCATACTTCTACATGGACGCCATTTTATCGCTGCCTCGACAGATATGTTAGTTCTTTATAGCATTCAGTATGTTCTCATTGTTGAAGTAATAAATTCTGTGTATATACGAGTCCTGCGATAAATTTTTGAATATTATTTGTAATGTTAAGAGTTTTATGAAATTACACATTAAAAATGTTATCGATCATGCGAGCGGTTTCGCGTGCACAACAAGTTAAATCATAAATTAACCCAATATAGTGTACGCTAAGCTTTATGATAGCAATATTCATTATATTAATTCTAGATAATTAAAATATTACAATTTTAATCTATAATTTAAATTGAATTTTGATAGAAACGTCTACCACAATCTTAATCATAAGAAAATTAATAAATTTAATAAAGATAATGTATTTTTAAATTATTTAATGAGAACTAAGGAATTCTTATTAATAACTTGTTTCAAAAAATTCCAGAAAGAACTGACACTTATGTCATTATTCTCTAAAGAAATAATTAAATATTTCGAAATTTTGAAAAGGTTAAAAGATAGTAGATACGATAGCCTTAATTGTTTGCAATTGTACGACTAAATTTTTAATTATTTAGTAAATAGTTATAAGCTATATGTACGATAATTTAAACTACGCGTTATATTAAACAGAAAAATTCCAAATGATTTTTTTATAAAATTCTTAACAAGATTTTTTTAAAACATCCACAAACTGTTGAAACAGAATTGTATCTCACGATTTCGCGTAGCCAAATGTACATTCAAAAATTCGTGAGATAAACATTTTTGGGATGAAATTTGCTTCAAGATTGTTAAGGTTTAATGCGGTTGAGTGTGGTAGGGCGCCGCGAGGGAAAATAAATTAGCTATCACAGGTAAATTGAATTCTCCAGATTGTTACCGTTAGGTTTCGAGTAGGTATACTATATATACTTACCTATTGTTACAATAGCGAATGTATATATGAAACCTACAAGTACCTTCTATACTGATTAATATATGTATGTAACGTAGATCAAGTTATTCTCGTATGTTTCAATCTAAGTTTTTTGTTAAATATATTATAGAAGGCAAACGGACAGGTAGGTCACCTGATTTAAAATCATCACCGTCCATAACACTTGCAACACCAGGGGAGTCCAAGTGCGTTGCCAGCTTGTATTTGGAGGAGAGGGAAGGGAGGAATAGGGGAGGGGGATGGAAGGTGGGCCTCCGGCGCTCTTACTGGCCAAACGAGCAAACTGCAAGCACTGTTACTTCACGTCGGTTTTCTGTGAGATGGTAGTACTCCCCCGCGCGAGCCGACCCATTCATGCTGAAACCAGTAATAGCTTCAGCGTGGCTCTACCACCTACAAAATTGTTATGTTGACATTACAAAAAGACGCTTAAATTGTATTTATTTGTATAGATATTATGAACAACGTATTCTGTGTTGCGAAGGCTCAGTGTTATCAAGTACATAAATACACTGTGTGTCAGTTTTTAGTTCAAATTTGTAACAATTTGAAACTCTTAGTGTAAAAAAAATCTGCTACTTAACGTTATTTAAAACTGATTACATAAAACGTCGAAAATTACATTTACTGGAAAATCGAAATTAAAAATGTTTATATCTCAGATTTCTATACCAATATTATAAAGAGGTAAAGTTTGTGAGTTTGTTACGTTGTGACATTGTAGGGGGTAATCTCAAGATGTACTAAACCGATTTTGAAAATTCTTTTACCTTTAGTTAAAATCGGTTTGTTTTCCCTTTTGAGTGGTTCCGCTGCGTGTTAACCCAGAATAACTATTCCACGCGTACGAAGTCATGGGCAGAAGCTATTAAGTAATTATATTATTATTATAATGAGGTAAAGTTCGTGAGGTTGTAGGGGGTAATATCTGGGGAGCCGGAGTAAAATGGTCGAACGAAAACGTTTCTTACGAACGCTGCCTTATATATGATTGAGTTCTAGAAAAAAGTTGTAGCTTGATAATTCCTATTACCGCCCAACGAAGTGGACACGGGTCTGCTAGTCATAAATACAGTACTACAAAAACTCTTAAAATTACAAAAGCAAAAGTCATTCCGTTCAAATATAGTTTTTGAATAAAGATCTCCTTGAGTATAACTTCAGAGCTTACTATTTCCCGTTCTACAGATTTACACATTTTTCACTCCTTAGAGGCATTGAATTCAAAATTCTGTTATTGATGAAGCACGAACGTCAGAAGCATAACTTATTATCCAAACTTCATTTTTCTAGCTTCAGTAGATTCTGTTGTGTGTAGATAAATTTTATTATTCAATTCAATTCAAGTGGCAATTGATGCTTTCTATTTCAAAACATCTATTTCAATGAAATGTAGTTTTAAAATTAAATAAAATATTACATTTCTATACACAATTTATAACATTCCATCAAAGAGAGCGCTAATTAATTTTTTCGACTTCCTAATTTGTTTATACGCATACAAGTGAACACGACTTTCGAATCGAGATCTTAATTACAAGAAGTAATTTATAAACTGGGAATTAAGTAATAAATTTCCGTAAATCTAATTCCGAGTTGGCCTGTACAAGTTCTGTAATTAAAGTACAGGCTGTGGGTAATTGCTTTGGGAGCACGCGAGCACGGGCCGCCGCAAAGCGCACGCAAAAACGCATTCGATTGACTATTGAGGTTAATTCTTATGTACAGTTCGATTCTGGTCTTGTATATGTGGATCTAATTAACTTTATTTAAACACTTAACACTTTATATCGTATCGTATATCGTGT
>MU159241.1:194212-219162 GCA_015888305.1 Antheraea pernyi | reverse complement strand
GGCATGGCAGCGGCGACCGGCGATGGATAGTGTATCGCTCGGTGGTCGCCATTGTTTTTGGATTATACTGTGCTTACCATCAGGCACAGTGCAGTAATTTTGGCGTGCTACTATAAAAAAAATCTTGATTTCGTAAAAAACCGGTATAATCTCTAAATATTACAAACTGGTCATCCAAAATTTCACACTCAGTAAACCAGTAACAGTTTGTTAGGTAATAGATTTAGGTTTTACAACAAAGTACCAAAGCGTGTTATCGTTATACATTGCAAGTTTAAACGCCATGTGAAGCGAGTTTCAGTGTCAAAAGGCTATTATAGAGTGGATCGATATGTGATCAATGGATATCTAGAATCGACAGCTCTCTCTGTGCAGCCATTAAAAACGATTATAACGTGTAATGTATTTTAATCTATACTAATATTATAAAGAGGTAAAGTTTGTGGGTTTGTGAGTTTGTGGCGTTGTAGGGGGAACTAGTGGAACTACTGGTCCGATTTAGAAAATTATTTCAGTGTTATATAGCTCATTTATCAGGGAAGGGTATATATCATCACGCTAAGACCCATAGGAGCGGAGCAGTGATGAAGAATGTTGCAAAATCGGGATATTTTTTTCTTTTCAGCGCTTCCGCTGCGTTTTAGCGCAAAATACCCATTCCACGCTTCCGCATTCCCGCCCAACGAAGTGGGCACGGGTCGGCTAGTGTAATATATCTTTGTTAAAAAGATATACTCGATCGAGTTACTTGTCGGTTTTTCTTGATGAATGGATTGTTTTCCGAACCAGTGATAGCTTAGACGTTCATAAACGCCTTCTTAGGGTCTAAATTGAATATAGTGTATTTGATTTGATTTGATAATCTTTAACTAATTTCAGTGGCACAATTGACATATATATTATAAAACTCAAGAGGTCGTTTCCTTGGACGGGCTAAACTCTTCAACTATCGAACAAATTTTTGTATTTGTTAACCTATTTATTGAGGAAACATAACAACAATAGCATCATCCTGCAATTCTAGCAGCAAGTACCATACATAATACTATTTGGCAACTATGCTAAGTAATAGTGCGTGCATGTTGGTTTTCTACAATGCGATCACTACGATAATGGCTCAGCTGATAGTGTTTACGGACATAACGTCGATTTACCTAGGTCAGTATCTCTCGATTCTTAACTCTTGGAAAATATCGCAGTGGAACCATAGTCTGTACGATTTAGTAGCATCCTCAGGTTATAAATGTGATAAATGTGTCGCCAAGTAGTTATCGGTATATTCCGGCGGCTGAACTTGATTGGCTCCTCTCTAAGCTACCTTGTCAGAAACTATAGACACTTCTATATTTATTGTATTAAAAGAAACTATTAAGATTGCATGAAAATCGAAGTTATTGATTACTTTAACGGTGAAATATGAATTCATAATTATCACATCAGCCTGTAAGAGACACACTGCAGGGTTATAGGCCTCTTCCCGAAGTTAATTATGAACATAATCACCACGTCAGCCCACAGAGTATTGGCTAATTCAAACTCCGAGAAATCTACAGTTCTATATATTCTCACTTACGATGGTACAAAAAAAAACATTTCTCAGGTTCAAATTTCCTCACAATGTTATGCGTAACCTTCAGCCGACATGATTACGAATTTAAAGGAGTAAATGTTCGAGAATTTCGAAAAAATCGTTGGTACAGAATGCTATCCCATGATTAATTGTTTACTATCTACGAACTTTCTGTTTGTTATATACTCAATTTAAATCGTAATATATCAACGTAGCTTATATCAATAGCTTCAGGTTATATCAGTTATCGCATAATGAGCACATCAGATATGTATACAAATTAAATTTAGGACTTTGCAATATTGATATTGCTTGGAGTAAGTTATTTTCTGAAATATATTAATTTTATTTTTATTTTATAAAAATACCTTTTTTATATACCTTTTTATTTTATTAATATACCTTTACAAACCAGCTACCTCTCTTCTAACTTAAATCGTTAAGAAGTGAACCCTAGTTTATATGCAAAATAAAATTGTAGTTATTCTTATTGAATGGAAGTATAACATAGTAAATTCTATTAGAAACCTTTGTTAAAAATAAACTATTAGTTCTATCAATCGAACCTATATATCCAACGCACCGGGTTTCAAGGAAAAAAGTCCTCGAGTAAGTTCGTAAGAAAAGACAAATAAAAATTCCAGGTATGTACACTGTTAGTGAAATCCCTTAACGAGTTCCAAACCCATTTATGTATCTTTGAGCCTTTAACGAAAAAAGTTTCATAATAATTTCGTTCTAAGTAAAAAAGTAAACAAACTGAGTAAAGAAGGCAATCAAAAGTTGCGTAAACAACTCTTCGATGGTTACATATAGCGAGGGACAAAGTAAAAAGATTCTGTCTCTTTCTTTCTTTAAGAAAATGCAAGAACTGAGTTATAAAAGACGTATAAACATACACTAAGATGAAATTATGTACGCACCATATTCAAGGCGTCTTAACGATAATTTTCAATTTCCACTTACAATACTCTTGCCTGTCCAATATTGTAGACTGCTCTTTGCATGTGAATTCTCATTTTAAAGTTCAACATAAAAATATACATCCTTTTTATATATTTATTTACTTACATTGTAAAGTACATATTATAAAATCCAACTAAATACAACAATGCAAGCACTGTTACTTCACGTCGGTCACTGAGAGGCTGGTACTACCCCGGGCGAGCCGACCCATTCATGCTGAAACCAGTAATAGCTTCAACGTGGATCTACCACCTCTACGCGTGAAGAAGAGCGCCTACTATGTGTTGTCATCCGTAGAGTCCCGCCGAAATCCCGACCGATGACATTTCCGATGACCTCAACGAGAAGGATATTCTTGTTCCTGAGGTACTACACCACATGCGCTCTCTGCACACGAAAGCACCCTACAACATATGCTAGTCGTTCTCGATCGCACCAAGGAAGGGAAAGCCATTTTCGATATTTCGACCCTCTGTGGCCTCTCCAGCGTTATGGTCAAGCCGTCACGCAAAACGTCCATACCCTCATAATCACATAACTGTTAAGTAAACGGACACTCGGCACGTAACTGTCGCCTGCATTCCAGATATGTTAAGTGGCTATTCCACTAAGGAATGCTCCCACTCTCCGACCTGCTACGACCCTCCGAGCTGCGTCTTGTGCCGCGGCGAGGACTATACCGCGAATTATTAAATTATTCATGACGGCCCCGCTACGCTAGACAAGTCTCGCCAAATAGGTCGCCTATCGCCACCTCCGCCCGACCTCGACCTCCGCCTCTCAAGTCTACAGAAACGTTTCTGAGTGTGCCGAGGACTTCCCGTGCACCATCAGAATCCACAACCGCGCCTAACGCGCCCCTCCGACCTGCAACGGCCCTTCAGGCCCTGTGGGCTCCTAAACACATACCTCACACCTCAACCTCATGCGGCTAAGCGTGTACAGGCTGAACCTCTCCCTCTCTGGCATCGACTGGCTCGCTCAGCTACTTCTCTTTGACGAAGTGTCCGAAATCATAGCATTCAACGCCACGATAAATAGTAGTAGCATTCCCGCCATCGCGGCAACTATACAAAGTCTCGCGCGCACCTCAATCTCGACTAAATAATTCCTTTTAGCAAAGATAGAATAAATTCGAGTATTTATATCTAACCACACTCAGCAGCGACAAATCCGTTCCTACCGCCGCTGCCAGAACGCCGCGCTGTCTCTCCCACGCAGCACATTCAGACAGACTATGCTGCGCGGTGTCCTTCGCAACGCCGCATTCATGGCACGTGGCAGTTGGCTCCCTGCAAGCGATCTGGTGCAAGTACCATCTGAAACAACCATGTCCAGTGAGTACCTGCACCAGTCGAAAAAACAAGGAGCCCCACTTCTTGTTTCACCACTCCGGCAGGACCAGACGGACGGCATCTATCGTGTAACGCCAGAACCGCGCGTCCGCTATATCCTGTCTCCAGCTCACCATCACGTCCTCCCTCCCCATCCGTCTTCTTTCTTCAATATCCCTGGATGCCGGAGGCTCCTTGATACTCTTCCTTGCCGCCGTGAACTCCTGCACGGCGGCAAGAACTCCCACCTCCAGCTCCCAGGGTAGGGAGCCTGCGAGTACAAACGCCACTGTGGAGACCACGGTGCAGTACCCCCTGATCGCCCTCAGTACTACTATGCGCTGCACAGAGTGCAGCACCCACACATTAGCGGCGCCGAGAGCGTCAGTCCACAGCGGGGCCCCGTAGAAGGCCATGGCCCGTACGACCCCCAATAAAGTCATCGACACCCAGCACTCGGCCCCCCTATGTTGGGGAGCAACTTGCTGAGTGCCCCGGCTGCCCCCGGTATCGGTAACAACCCAACGCAAGGTGTGCCGTGCACACTTGAGCTAGTTGTCTGAATAAAATCGGCTGAGTGCCTAAGCGCTCGCCTTAGTAGTCCGATGAAGCTATAAAGATCTTGCCAAATCAATAACGTAGTCAGTTTGAAAAAAAATGGATCCCTCAGGAATACTCTTTTTCTAGATGAAAGATGAAAGATTTTTTTCTCCTGAAAAGCTGTAAAATTTCCTGATGATCGGTTGAGTATTTAAGGCGTGAAAGCGCAATAAACAAACAAACTCACATTTAATGTTCAGTAAGAAATTTTTTGCTCTGTATATTGTTCGAAAATTTTATTATAGTACAGAATAGAAATTCCATCTTCAGAATTCAATACTCCTCGGAGAGTCTTTTCAATTGTAATATCAACTAGCGTTAATTACATCAAACGAATGAGAAATAAAAATAACAGAAACTCGATTACAGAAAATGATAGTTTTGCCAGCTTCGTTAATATTGAAATAGTCGGCAGGTTAGAGAGTGTTTATTTTTCAGTAAACGGTATTGTAGCTTAACAAGACATAATTAATATCGAAGATAATTAAAAGGAGCGACAATTATATGGTATACAATTTAAGCAATGCGCTCTAGACAGAACTCATTCGGTAACATAAAGAAGAAATATAAATAGATAAAGCTATTCGTTCTTTGTTCTCAATCTCCTTGAAGGAACGCAAGTGCTACGGCCCATCGTCTGCCAGTATTCGGAACTAGATAACTTACTACAATAGACTATTAATAAATAAATAACAATTAAGTAGAAACACGAGTGACATTTATTACATACAAACCTTTTCCTCTGTTTTATCTATGGGCAATTGAACAAGAGTAAATAGTTCTATACCATTGTATTTCCAATTTTTCCATAAATTTAATATTTTAAGACTGAGGCCCGATTCACACTATGATGCCGTCCCCGGTTTGATCTCGCTCAATTCTCGCTCCGGTAAAATATTCTTAAACAAGAAAGAATCAGAGTATTCACACTATCGTAAAGCTCTAGTTCCGATTCGATCTCGCTTCGGTACCGGTTGGCCGAAAATAATATTTGGATGGAGCCAGATCAGCCGGGCATGGTTTGTACCGACAGTGTGAATACGTTTTGACGTACGGGAGACGTTAAATTTCTCTTCTAGTCAAGGCTAGCAGTAAATCGTGGAATTCTGAAAAATGTAAGTACTTTTTTCGTGAAATTTATTTTCTATACTAACTTTTCTATAAGCGTTTTTTCCGAGAAATAAGTGTATATGGTGAAATACGTGAACTTTTTAAAAGAATAGTTGACTGTTTTGACATTTCAATAAATTTTTTTTTGATCGAACTAAGACCGGAGCGATATCGAACCGTGAACGGCATGTGTAGACACAACGAGATTTAATCGGACCAAGACTGGAGCGGGATCGAACCGAGAATGGCATCATAGTGTGGACCAAGCCTTAGAATTAAATTAGAAAAAAGAACTAAAATCAGTTTAGTTATCTAGAAGGATACAGAGGAATACGTAATTATAATTTCTTCTATTTTAATAAATAACTTTTGTTTTTGATATGTAGTCATCCCATAAAGCGACAAACTGAAACGGAATCACTTAAATCCGTTTATCACTGGGTATGGCCATAGTAATCTATTCAGATATAAATACCCTACCACCAAATACAAATCTAGTTTTTTAATCAAAGAATACTTATATTGTAATTTTTGTTCATGAATAATTAAAAGGTCCATGTATTGCAATGAAAGATTTTTTAAGACATAAACAGAATGTACATCTTACACATTTCACTAATCATAAGAGATCGCACCGTTCATTTGGAAGCAGTAGCCTCATAAAAATGTTTACAGTCGTCGGTTGTTAATCGCTTCGCATAGTATTATCTTTTATTGTAGCACAGCAAAGTGACTGCACTGTGCCTGATAGTAAGCACAGTACAATCCAAAAACAACGGCGACCACCGTGAGATACGCCCTCACGTCCCGCCCTAAGCTCTATTCTTTATTTCGTGTTTGCAAACAATAACTACACGTCTTTTTTATGGTATGTAACAATATTTATGTATTCCAGAGTACATAAAAAATAAAACATCATAAAAGATTGTAAACTAAGTAACAATAATAATATTTTACAATATCAAAACATATTGTAAGATAACTTTATATTTGCAAAATTTAACCAGCTTTTTCAATAAACATGTGTTTCGTTTTTTTAACAAAATTGACGGTGAAAAACAACTGAATATATAAAAACATATTTCGTTATAATGAATATAAAATAAAGGGAACGAATTAAATATTCCAACACTAACAACAAATATCTTCTCAGAAACGTAAACCCGGGACTCGTAGCCCTAATTGCTAAGGTTGGTATTGCCGATTCCGTTATTTTCCTTTCTCGCCAGAATAAATAAACTGTTTTGATTGAAAGTAAGGGAAAGCTTAATATTCAATAAGCCAATTTAAATTAAGCCCTCGTTACAAGAAAATGCTTTCTTACTATGAACGTATATTATACCTTGATATTTATATATTACAGACTTTTTTTTCTTTATGAGGAAATCCCTAACGGATATCTATCTCGCCGGTCAGCAGAGGATGAATATGCCCGAGTCGCACGGACTAAAACCCCATGGTACCTTCTTACAACTTTTGGCCGGAGGAGCAGGGACTGTCTAATCGACACTACGTCTGCTCCTCCAACAGGTGTTGTTCCCTCCTAAGGGACCCAAAATGCGGCCTGAGGGGTCAAGATGGTGGACCCCTCAAGGGGTGGTTCCGCGTGGACCCTAATATAAAAAAACAGTAAGTAATAAAATAAAATTATCTGAATGTATTAAGTCCATTCACTTACCTACTTTTCTCTCGTACTTAAGTCGTGTCGTCATAAAAATTACAATAACTTTTGATAGAGTGAACCGATTTTAATGAATGTAAGACTAAATGTTACTCAGGGATATGCTTTATAATTTTATTGATGTTTTATCATGAACGCAGTTATTTAGCTGTGATGCGTGTTTAAACAAACAGACAGACAGATGGACAGACATTTCTAAAAATGATTGAAGTGTATTTTATTACTTATTCGAAGACATCTGCAACAATTATTTGTTTCACAAAAATCAAAAAAGTCACGTTAGATTTACATCTTGTTATATGTATGCAATACAGAATAATATTATTTTACCAATCCAAAGATGTTAGTTTAGATTGTATTAAAATAATGCAATTTCAGTACAATTGAAACGTCTATAACAGTTAATAGTGAAATATTAAAATATTGAATTTTTACAAACACTCTGTAGACAGACACAAAGCTCAATCTAGACATGACGTAAATTTCTTTGTAAGTCTATAGTCATAGATATTAACAAATGTTCACAATCAATCAACTACAAAATGAAAAGTATGCAGAGTTAAAAAACCGGGGTGTAAGGGGTGTCAAATAACATAGAAGACTTGAGACATCCAAGCCAACCTCACCTGCATGTGGTGCACCCTGCTGAATAACGAACGAGGCATTCGGTGTGGTCCCTACAGCCTGACTGGGTCCCAACCACCATGTATATGGCGAAAAAGCCCGTCATAGTGATTCGCTTCTGCGGGTCGCGTTTCGGGATCAGCCTGTGCATATCCAGCTTTTCCCAGGCCGGCATGACAGCGGCGACCGGCGATGGACAGTGTGTCACTCGATGGTCGCCATTGTTTTTGGATTGTAGTCATTTTGTAGTGTACTTAGTGTAGTGCAGACATTTTGCCGTGCTACTATTAAAAAAAAACTCGTATATTGTATTCCAAGTACAAAGCAGATATAACAACTGTTAGACTTAATCTATCGTCAACTTACCTTAACTATGGTAGAGCCACGCTGAAGCTATTACTGGTTTCAGCATGAATGGGTCGGCTCGTCCGGGGTAGTACCACCCTCTCATAGAAAACCGACGTGAAGTAACAGTGCTTGCATTGTTGCGTTTCGTTCGGTCAGTGAGAGCGCCGGAGGCCCATCTCCCCTCCCCTCTCCTCACTCCTCTCCCTCTCCCTCCTTTAACCCTTCCCCCCAAAGGGTGGCAACGCGCTTGCGACCCCTCTGGGGTTGTGAGTGTCCATGGACGGTGGTGGTCACTTAACATCAGGTGACCCACCTGTTCGTTTGACACCTATGATATAAAAAAAAAAAACAAAAAAAAAAACTATATAGTCACTAATATTACAGAAACTCTAGAAGTGAAGGATATCATCATCATCATCAGCCTGTAAGAGACCCACTGCAGGGCCATAAGCCTCTTCCCGAAGGAAGGTATGTGCGTAATCACCACGCCAGCCCACGACGTATTGGCGATTTCAAACTCTGAGAAATCCACAGTTCTATATTTTTCCCACATACAGTAGTACTACAAGAACATTTCTCAGGTTCAGGTTTCCTCACGATGTTTTCCTTCACCGTTATCCGATAGTATTACCAATTTGAATTAGTAAATGTACGCTATAAGAATACTTTATATTTACAGGAGACTAGCTCACACCCGCGGTTTAGTCTGTGTAATTAATTACCTTAACAAAATGTTTTAGGTTAAGAGGAAAAACAAAAGCACAACAACCGCTTGCCCCACTAGTACTTATAGAAATCGTAGTTTCTTAAAACTTTTATAATTTAACTAGCTTCTGCACGCAACTTCGTCCACGTGGAATAGTTAATTTGAAAAGGAAGCTTTCAAAAGGAAAAAACCATTTTGATACATTTTTCATTGGTGCTCCACTCCTATTGGTCTTAGCATGATGATATATAGCCTTCCTCAATAGAAGATTTATCTAACACTGAAAGATTTTTTCAATTCGGACCAGTAGTGCCTGAGATTCGCGTTCAACCAAACAAACAAGCCCTCCACCTTTGTAATATTAGTATAGACACTAGATATATTAAACAAAGCTGAAGTTATATATTTCTGAAATAAGCTTCGTGTCTAAGATGTAGAAGTAAAAAAATTAATTGAAATGTCTTCATTAATTTTTTAATGATGCGCGCACAATATTATAGATCTTCTATCATTTTATATGTATTTAAAAAATATCTGGAACTACTTACTCATTTGATTCTGAAATTTATTTCAGTATTAAATAGCGACGTTGCTTCAGAATAATATCCGTGTTATTACAAAAAAGGTAAATACGTATTGAATACTTGCTTTAACAATTTTGGGTATTTTTGTATTAAATGCACCGCGCTCTTATATATTATATCTCTTAAATCTTTCTGCACTTTTCTTCCATATAAACTTGAACTATGCCAAATTTCACGTTCATCCGTTTGTCCAATTCGCTTAAAAAGGGGTACAAAGTTTGGGCTTCACATATTAATATATAGTTGATGATTATATTGCGACAATGTTTTATTTGTATTCTTTAGGACGTTTGAAACATATACTTATTTTATTTATTCTTAAGAGTATTAAAATACTTCTATTAAAAGAATTCAATTGTCCAAAAATACTTTCATTTTAAATAGTTTTTGCTTGAGCACTGATAATATTATATTCCTCGTAAAATTTCCATAGTGACCCTTTTCTGATATAAATCATTGACGGATAGGATTACCTCGGCTGTATTTTATGTCGCATCCACAAGGACGTACCCATGTAAAATATGGTATACTTAATCTAGTACCAAAGCTTCAAACATAAATTATTTATTATACTCTTATCAAAAGTTACATAGAGTATAAAAAATAAGTGTGTGTGTACTTATGTACACGCGTTAGAAGTTATACTTCTTTGGCGTAACAAGATAAAAAACTTTCCAAAATTTTATTATTCGCCTTATTCTACGTTTGTAGAAAAAAAAACACTAACAATAGAAAAAAGGTATTTAATACATTGAAAGTTTTAATACAAAGAAATACAAACAACAAATACAAAGAAACAAAATGTTGACTATAGCTAACTTCAGGGTGTCGGTTTTTTGTGACGGTGTGTGCGCATCGTAAAAATTTACTCTCATCATTTTTCCCTAACGCGCCACAAGAAGTATAACTTCAAAAATAGTTAAATTATCAAATTAACATAAAAGACACATATTCCATTCAATAAAGTCGCTTTTCTAATAAAGATAATAGACACCGATCAACGATCACCTGAGCGTAACAAATTAAAGAATGTCTACAACGTTATTCTGGTATGTATATGGAATGAAGCAGAAAGACAAGAATACTGCTCAATGTATGTAAATAGAATGACAGAGCTCTGCCTATATAATATCACTTAAAAACGACGGACTATATTTAAATCAAATCTTTCATGTTGTAATTTTTAGAGTCTTGCGGTATTATTACAAAAAAGTTAAATACGTATTGAACCCTGACTTTAAGACTTCCCTTATTAAATGTACCGCGGTCGCTAATGTTCGCAATCTTGCTCTTTTGTCTCGCTTTGGTTACGTTAGGTTAGACTTGTGAAAAAGGATAACGCGAACTTGCCTCGAACGAGCGCGGTGCATTTATTACAAAACCTTTTTAAACCAAGTATTTAATACTTATTTAACTTTTTGGTAATAACACGGTTAATCTTTTATCATCATCATCCCTGCCTACAGACGTCCAATGCTGGACATAGGGTTCATGAATCTTTCTATACTGTTTGCGGCTCTGTGCCGCCTGTAACCAACGATATTAAGGGCATAAGTATAACCTAAATAGTTTTGTAATTGGATCCTTAATATTAAAAAAAAATTAATTAATATATTTTTTTTAATTCATAAATTTTTTTTAACGCTTCTTTTTACTTAGATTATTTTTTTAATTTTCCACTTAATTTCACATAGTTATAATTTTACACTAAATCAATTTTATTTACTGGTTTGTTTTTTTATTAAAACATGCCTCTTCGAAAAATATAGGCAAATTTATTCTTTTATTCGTACTTGTAAGTCTGTGCTAACATATAATTATTTAAAAATTTATAGTTTTAGCAATCACTTTAAAAACATTTTTTTTTATGTCATACGTGGCAAACGAACAGGTAGGTCACCTGATGTTAAGTGATCACCACCGTCCATGGACACTAACAAAACCAGAGGAGTCGCAAGTGCGATGCCATCCTTGGGGGAAGTGTTAGAGAAGGGAGAGGAGAGAGGAAAGGGGAGGGGAGGTGGGCCTCCGGCACTCTCACTGACCTAACGAAACGCAACAATGCAAGCACTGTTACTTCACGTCGGTTTTCTATGAGAGGGTGGTAGTACCCCGGGCGAGCCGACCCATTCATGTTGAAACCAGTAATAGCTTCAGCGTGGCTCTACCACCATAGATATTATTTGAAAAACAATTCCCAGCACAGCACTATCGTCTATAATGAAGTCATAGTAGTCTAAAAATGTTTTTATAGGTGAAAAATCACTTGGGTAGAAGTAGGAGCAATAGTATGGAAGCTATTTTTATGGAATGCTCAGCATTGGAAAGAACAGTTTACACTCAAAGAATATAATAAAGTGTTTTATACTGTGCATAAATGCTTTTATACCTTAGAATCATTAAACTAACTAGCTTGTACTTGCTTATTGCTGCTACGATAATATCGGTGTGTACTTAGTATTGGAAGATATGCAACGGAAGTTCAGGTCAAGTAGACCGACTTCAGCTAAAGTTTCGATACTGAACTAACAATCTAAGTAACCGTAGTTATTTCCTTGTTAATTTTAACCAACTCTAGGTATAAGCTGCTTTGTCTTACACCAGAATACATTAAAACTATATAGTTTTCTGAAAATAAAAAACTTACCTATATTTTGTTAAATTCATGTTAACTACTAGCGTTTGTTCGCGGTTTATTTAGATATGTAGATAACGGCTATATTTGAATAGCTTGTTAAAAGCCGACGGAATGTTCTTATTTCTGAAAATTTTTACGTCTTCACTAGCTTTTACACGCCGCTTTGTTAACGTAAATATAATATAGATATGCCTATAGCTCGGTAACATAGATTTCTAAAAATGATGTTTATAAAATGTAAATAATATTTCTAAAATGTCTATCCGACACAGTGTTTACCCCCAGTACTTATCGCCACACAAAAATGTTGTCGATCACAATTTCAAAGCCATCCTATTGGAAGGTTCATTAAAAAAAAATCAAATCGGCTTATGACGATTTTTTTTTAGAACTTACTACGCTATTTGTCTAGCGAGCCTTTATCGGCTTCACCGGACTACACTTATAAATGACGAAGTTATGAGGTAAAAAACATTAAAAGAAAATTACAACCGAATTGAAACCCTCCTTCTTTATGAAGTTGGTTAAAAAGCTCTTATGTATTCATTTCTGCTTTTAATAAATACAATATTAAATGACATAGACAGACATATAAAAATCTGTGATCTAAAATATATAATGAGCAATAAAATAGTCAGTCAACTCTATACAATACGTGACCGGATATTACAAAAAATCTTGGAATTTAACAAAGCTGTCTCTTGCCAAATTTCGTCTCGATTTTCAATATTGGCAATGCGAAACGCAATTTAGCCAAAAATCGTGAAAATAGAACGGAAATGGGAAGCCATGTCACAGTGCAATATAAGCGCAACGCTATACCGCCTTGCATGTAAATACTTGAGCAAGTTCGCAACAGAACGTCTCCTCAAACAAGCTGTAGATAGTATCGGTAAGTCTCGAATGTGACATTTTAAATTTAAACGCCCGTGTTCGATTTACGGTTTTGTAGAATTTGAAAAACATGTTTTATACTAATGACGCGTCCCCGATTCGCTTGGCATAATGTGACTTCATAAGTGTCCAAGTGATGTGCATATACTGTCCAATGTATTTTTGCTCTTTTAATATTTACTGTCCATCAGAGTTCTTTATAAATCACACTAATCACTGTTTTTTTGGTAGACACCATTTCAAATATGCTGTGTCTATTAGATTATTCAATGAAATTAAACAAGGAACAACAAGGAAACTACATAGTTAATTGTTTAAGGATTAATATTATATTTGTCAAAATAGATTTGCAGATAAGTAATTCGTTTTATTGATAAAAATGGTTACTGTGGGTTATCTTTAGGAGATTGATATATACAATCGTGGACTTTTGTGTAGGCCTTATTAAGATATACAATGTTAAAGTACATTATTTTGATATGTCTCATATGGTTTATTCCGCGCTAGTATTTTAAATGCCCAATAAATATTGTTATGCCTTATTTATACAAAAAAAATGTATGTGAAACTTTTTATGACAGGGCTTTAAAATTCTGACCAGCAACCTTTTTGTTTGGCGTAAAGTGGTAGTGGTAAGCACTGTGCCGGGTAGAATGTTTAGGAAAACATTAATCGTCCATTTGTAAATTACATATGCCAACAAAAACAAAACTTGTAAAAAGACCAAGTCTCGCAACTCAATTCTTCTACCGTATAAAGTTGTGACATCCATGTATTTATTTATTTAAACTTTACTGTACACCAATAATATACATTCATTTCAGGTTTTGTTATTGGTACAATGGGTGGCCTTATTGCTATTAGTAATTTCTTCCAGGCAACCTTTGGATGGATTAGTAATACCAAGTCGGTTACTTTATTAAGTCCCTACTTAAGGGACATTCCGTCTTAAGTTATTACGTAATTAGCTAACCTAACAACATCTTATAGTGACCATATCAATATTAAAAATCTTTTATGTTTTAAATAAAATTATGCCTTAGAGTTTTGATGATCGGTCAGTCAGTGAGTGAGTGATAAAGTTAAGAAATGTTTACTAGTTATAATTCTTAAACTACTGGTTCAAATAGAATGAAATTTCATGTATATCATGTTTATACAATGCCCACTTATTTATTGAAACTTGGTTATTCAGGCTTCTAGTTTTTTCCACACCGAAGTTACATAGGGGGTCGAAAATGACCTGAACTGCTTCGAGAAAAGGATGGTACAACCGTGCCGCTTTTTTGCTCGACTTGGCGGGGGGCATTGCCGTACCCTCAGATATTAAGAATGACAGATTCATAGCTAATGACAATGCAAACCGTAGTGCGTTCCATTTAAAATTTTCTAAAATTTTTATAACACGTGGTGTGAGTTGCAGTAAGAAGGTTGCTAGCATATAAACACGAGACTGCAGTTGTTACAAGTATTCAAAATACTGGTTCTCGTCCGATCATTCCAGTAAAGCGACGTCGGGCGCGGTCAGTACTTGGCTTTGTGACGGCCTGGGTATACCGTGTGACGTTGGGTTTTATTTTATATTTTAAATTAAAATATTTCTTTGTAATTAAAAAAAAACTTGTTTATTCGAATACGCTGACAGGCCTGAGAGGGCTTTAGATATTCAAAGGGTTTTTGTGCGGACGCCTAAGGCGTTCAGCCGTATAAGAACAAACTCAAGGGCTTCAGAGTAGCCAAACCTCGGCTTAAGCTGTTTACATTAAAACATCACATATATTATATACTGTTACTAACGGGGCCGGTTAACGTTATTCTGCTCTGATAATTAAAAAAATCTTTTGCAAATGATTTACCTAAACCTTCCTCATGCATCACTTTACCTACTGGTGAAATCCGCATGACAATTCGTTCGATAGTTTTTTAGTTTATCGCGAAGAGAGAGACAGACGAGTCAGAGGACTTGGTTTTATAATATGTAGTGATTATCTCATTATTATTACATTCAGTATGTGTAAAATCGAATAATATAATTATTATATTATATTATTATATCTTGTCTATGAAGAATTAAAAAAAGAAAAAGTATTTTTGAAGTTATATTTCTTTTCGCGCGTTAGGGAAATATGATGAGAGTAAATTTTTACGATGCGCGCGCACACCGTCACGAAAAACTGACACCGTGAGGTTATTACGATGCGCGCGCACACCGTCATGAAATACCGACTCCCTGAAGTTAACTATAGTCAGCTTTTTCTATTGTTAATGTCGTTTTTTCTATAAACGTAGAATAAGGCCAAAGATAAAATTTTTGGAAAGATTTTTATCTTGTTACGTCAAAAAAGTATAACTTCTAACGCGTGTACATAAGTACACAGACACTTTTTTATAGGCACGTTGACGTAAATATCAACTAAAAGAATTTACTTTTTATACTTTTGAGATACTGATAAAATGCGCCTCAAATATATATAGCCCCAACAATATCTACTTAAATAGGTATTCAGACCCTTCGACAGACCGCAGAAATCGTTCTATATCTGTACGCACAAAAGGTGCTACAACAATGGATCCAACGAGAATAAGAGTAAATACAAAAAAAAAACCTTTTCAGATATTTGTCTTATACAGCGATTCTCAAAGTTTTTGACAACAGAACTCTTTTAAAATACTTTCGGATGTGAAACATCTATAGGGGAGTGTAAACTTGATTGTTGGCGTGGTGATACAGGCATGTGTGTGAGACGTGGCGACGCGATGCCATGCGCAAGCAACTGTGCACAATCTCTCTTGCCGCATTGAGCTCGCATACCTATATTGTATACAGTGTTGTTTACTACGTTACACATGTGAGGGTAACCTGTGTTTTACTTTTATTTTTAATTTCGATGTTTCACATCTGCCAGACGTCTTATGACAGCTCAATTTTTTATTTTACGGAGCTCCGAATAAAGCAAAACCAGACTGCCTAATTGCATACTTCCCAAGAGCAATTCGGCTATAAGTATGGCTTAATATCAATTTGAAAAAGACAAGTACTAATTATGTATGCGACATGATGGTAATGTATTTTATTTTATTTAAATATTATGCGTTAAATACGCAATGGCGGACTTAATGCCGAAGGCATTCTCTACCAGTCAACCATTAGGTGATGCAGAAATAAATGTTAGTAGGTGTAAAAGGTGAGGTTTTTATAAAATTATGTTATACCTATTTACTATCACAATATATCAATAAAATATCGACACCGATAAACTATAAATATACCAAATATATACTACATATATACAATACATACACATAACAACATCATACATAATTATCAATACAATAAATAAAATTATAATAAGTCAACGTCAAGTACTAAATACAGCATTAAAAAGATAATTCTGCTAAATGAGACTGGTAAAGCCGACGTCCCCTGACTTTAAAACTGAACCGGTTAGATGATATCCTGATTTCATAAGGAAGCGCATTCCATAGGAGAATAGATTGGAGAAAGAAAGAGGAATGTACAAGACTGGAAGTATGGACAGGACAGCAAAGAATACGATTATTAGAAGAGCGAAGGTTAACGTTATGATTAGAACTTAAATGTAGAGTTAAGTAAGAGGGAGTGTTGGGAGAAAATAGAAGAGAATACAGAGTTGTCAAATCAAATCAAATCAAAAATACTTTATTCAGTTTAGGCCCTAATAAGGCGCTTATGAACGTCAAAACTACCACCGGTTCGGAAAACAACCCAGTCACCGAGAAGAACCGGCAAGAAACTCGATTGGGTCCATCTTTTTAACATAAATATATATTTCAAATACATTATACGTTACAATACCGTTTTTAGTGGATGCACAGAGAGGAGTTAATTCCAGACGTCACCATCGTTCACGTATTGATCCACTCTATAGTAGCCTTTCGACACTAAAACCCGCTTGACATGGTGCTTAAATTTACAGTCCGGCAAATCGGTAATATGTTTTGGGACTTTATTGTAAAACCTAACACTATTACCTAAGAAACTATTACTGGTTTTGCTAAGTCTGAAACATGGGACGACCAGTTTGTCACAGTTTCTAGTATTTAGATCATGCCGGTCTTTTACAAAATGCAGATTTTCAAAGTTTTCAGTCAGAGCTCGTAATATATGCTTCTATAATATATATATCTATAAGCTTACTCATATGACGCCTTATATTGTATTGTTGTATGCAGAGGGTGGCTTATGCTCTACTGTGAAAAGTAAGTCTAAATTTGACATATTTTGCTAGCTGCTTATTATTTCAATAAAAAAGATTTATAAACACTACACTGAGCCTATAGTAAACTACCTTTTGCTGACAGCTTTGCACACTATCTCTCAGAAATATTACATCTAGATGAAACATGCTCTATATCCTCTTCAGTACCCCCGACAACGTAAGTGCAAGATTTCACGATAGTGAGTCAAATGGTTAACGAATGACGCGTAACAAAAGCGTAACAAAAATTCAAACTCACAGTCACTCTTATAATGTTAGAGTTTTTATTACGTGTTTCGTTCTTTAGGTAGATATTGTTTTGGCAGATCCCACGAAGAGAGCTCGCGGAACCCGAAGGCCAAGTGGAGCGCACTTTGAGTATAGCTGGACTAATCCTTTTCTTTTTAGAGAAATATTTCACCCGAAAATTCATTGAGAGTATGGAAGTACAAGTGTTTGCAAACCGTCTTTTGATAAACAACGGTTTAATATTTTCTAACAAAATCAGACTTGTATTTTTATTGTGTTCTTGGGAAGACTCCACATAAAGGGATATAAAACCTCTTTCACATACTTGCTAAATTATCAACGAGTTTTGATACTTTTGTAATACCTAACGCTTCGTTTTCTGTATTACCTTGCTTTAGTTTTCCCGTTTACCTTGGGGGCACCACTAGTAGATTAATAATAGAATATAATATGTTTTACTGTATTTGAATAATTAAACCTCATGGTAGAGCCCCTGGACAATCAATAATATATTAATTTAAGTAACGTGTCTTTCCAATAATATTTTCTCTTTTCAATGAAATAAAATTATGTTTTGGCTTTTATTTTTTTTGTTCATGCACACAATAGGATATCAACATGTAAAAATAATTCGATTTTTATATTCGCATAGTTAGTAGCGATAGCTTAGTTACTTTGATTCAGGTCGTCAATAAAGTTTTTTCGTATATATCTAAAACTTCTATATAAATTGGCATGTTTAATAAAAATAATTTGATTAATAAAGATATAATAAAATTAAATAAATATTAAAAACACTATTATTCATAATATGTAACACTAACGGCAAACCGTATTAAAAAATCCAGTGGCCCCTATCTATTTCTTTTTTTTGTCGTTCTGAAGTATCAAATATACACTCCATCTGATATTAAGGATACACTGCAACCCGAAGGTATATAACAAAATTTTAGAAACTGCAACCAGAAGGCTGCTCCTAGTAAATGACTACTACTGAGAATTGAGTGGTAATGCCTCATGTGCAAGTTTGTGATACCAAACCCACTTTTTTAATCGGATCTCATCAGCATGTTAGTTTTTATTTTATTTTACAATTATGTCACTTGTTGACAAAATACAATGAGTTGTAAATACCTATCATATTTAGAATTGTTCTTTGCAGATATACCTAGTTACCTGTGTTAGTGTAAATCTTGTTAGTGTTTCGATTAGATACTTCTGCGTTACGACAGAGACTTGGGAGTGGAACTTTACATAGGCTCCACATACATTGAATATTGTTTAAAAAACTGTATAACCAAAGATTATTTAAATATGTAGTGGTAGAGCCACGCTGAAACTATTACTGGTTTCAGTATGAATGGGTCGCCTCACCCAGGGTACTACCACCCGACCCACAGAAAACCGACGTAAAGTCACACGGCTTGCATCGTTGTGTTTCGTTCGGTCAGTCAGGCTCTCCCATCCCTTCCTCCTCGCCCAAACACAGGCTGGCAAACGCACTTGCGACTCCCTTGGTGTTGCTAGTGTCTATGGACGGCGGTGATCACTTAACATCAGGTGACGCACCTGTTCCTTTGCCTGCTATGACATAAAAAAATGTGTAACATAATTATGCATATGTATGTATTGGTTAAGTTATTTTTACCACGGGTACCAATGAAACTACATATAAAATAGTATGTACAACTATAATAACTATGTAATCGCTAAATATAAAAAATACTGTACTTAAGATAATAATACAATACTTGATATATCAATTTACATTGCTAAAATATTTTTACTATCATAGACAAAAGAGTTTTTGAGAATGGATAGGTGTTTGTTACTCTTCTATGCAAAACCTATTTCACGGATTTTAGTTATAGTTTTCAGTAATCTATATATTAATACGTGAAGCCTAAACTTTGTATCCCTTTTTAACGGAATTGCGCGAACGGATGAACGTGAAATTTGGCATTGTTAAAGTTTATATGGAAGAGAAGTGCAGAAAGCTATTTATTTTATATAAAATGCATTAGAAGTACATTAAATTCATTAAAATATGCGTTACTCACACTAACGCTTCAATTTTACACAACATATACACACATGTAAATAAAAAAGACAGTTTGACATCCGTCAATAAAGAACTTCAAAAAAGGTTGCGAAAGAGGTTGCAATGCTCGACTGTATGTATTATTTTACTCTTACGTTCCAATTAACCTTTTTCATTCTACACTCAACAATGATATTAACCCTAATAAAATTCAAACTTAAAAAAAAATCAATGAACTATGGTCGAATGTCGAGTTCTGGGCGCCCACTAGTATATTACAAATTGGCTATAATTTCTAAATATATTCTTGCAAGTTTAATAAATCGTACTTTCTGAAAGATCTCAAAGTATACTGCGTAAACCGTTAGGAATTACACGAACATAATGTATGATGTCAGCATTCATACAGGTACAAACGCAGAATAGCCGTGAGCAACTGCTAGTATATTATAATACCAAGTCTACGCATTCGTAAACATTTATAAGAAATTCTGCTAAGCCATAACACGATAAACATCAATTTCATCAGAAATGGAGCATGAACCCTTAAAAATAAGTCTTACGGGTAATTCTGTTAAAAGGCCTAATAAAACTTCACGAAAGCCTTAATGCTCTATAAAAAGTTTATTTTCACGTTGACTGAGTTATGATATTTCAGCCTCTATTCGTTTTGTTGATATTTAGATACATATTTTTTATACTTGGACGGCAAAGTGACGGAACTCTATCATATATTAAGAGCAGTGGAATCCAAAAATGACAACAAACCAAATAAAAAAAACTTATGTGTGTACTTCATACGTGGTAAAAATGAAGACTTCAAAAAATGAAAAAGTGTTACACGTGAAAAGTACAACACGCTGATTATTACACCGTCTGCCAAGAGTTAGTAAATAGGCAAACACATCCACACAACACACCAACACACTCACACACTTAGTTTGTTTAGTAATAGAAGCACTTATTTTAGTTTTTAATATTTTTTTCTAGCGTTTATCTGGACTTACCAACTTAGAGATCAAAACCTTATTACCATATTTCAACTGGAGTTATGCGCTAGGTTCCTTTGTCAGTTATGCGTTTTATACACTAAGCCTATTGCATAATAGATATCCTTTTACCTCTAATAAACATCAGTAATTAAGTTAAATCTTTATTAATAATTTCACACATTCCTTTTTTTCCTACATTCATATATGTATAATGTCATACATATGCATATACGTACATATAAGGTCAAAAAATTGTATGTTTCTGTGTTCGGATTGAAATCGATATTTTATAGATTTTTATGAAACTGTAAATGTTTAGCGAGATCATCAATTGATAGTCTATAAAAATAGCAGTAATAATTTTGGGAAATTGTAATGTACACAGATTATAAAACAATAAAATACAAAGCCGAAAATAAATAATTAAATGTGTAGAAATATTCTATGTTTTTTTAACAAATCTAGTTTCGTCCAATTTCACATACCATCTTTGCATCCTTATTAGAAAGCTTTGCTAGAAGGCTATGTATGAATCATATCTATAATTATTTACTTACTAGTGGGCGCCCAGTGGTCGACATTCGACCATAGTTCATTGATTTTTTAAAGTTTGAATTTTATTAGGGTTCTTTGGTCAAAGGGTATTATGTTAAATATTATTGTAGAATGTAGAATGAAAGAGGGTAATTAGAACGTAAGAGTAAAATAATTCATACAGTCGAGCATAGCAAACTCCTTCACAACCTTTTTTGAAGTCCTTTATTGACAGATGTCAAAATGTCTTTTTTATTTACATGTGTGTATATGTCTTGTAAAATTAAAGCAGTAGTGTGAGTAATGCATATTTTACTTAATTTAATGTACTTCTGATGCAGTTTATACAAAATCAATAGCTTTCTGCACTTCTCCTCCATATAAACTTTAACTATGCCAAATTTCACGTTCATCCGTTCGCCCAATTCCGTTAAAAAGGGATACAAAGTTTAGGCTTCACGTATTAATATATATGATAGGAAATAAATATATGATTTTGAAAGAAAAAAACAATTCAGTTAGTGGCTATCTACTACTAAATATTATATTTATACAATTTAATAAAAGATACAAATAATTTTCACGCCTTACTCCCCTCATTGAGATAAATCATAAAAGTTATTGTAAAGTCTGTTTATCTAAGTTCATAACTCGATTGTTGTGAAGTTTCAGAACTTATTTAATTTTACGAGTTCATTTATCACAGGAAAATCAACGTTCAAATTATCTAAATGGTTCTTATTTTTTTTTTTATATTTTGCTTGTTCTTACGTAGTATATTAAGACATTTCAAAGGACAAAACTTCCTGTATGTATTTTTTTTATATATTATAGGAGGCAAACGAACAGGCGCGTCACCTGATGGTAAGTGATCATCGCCGTCCATAGATACTAGTAACACCACAGGAGTTACAAGTGCGTTGCCGCCCTGTGTTTGAGGGAGGGGTAGTGAGGGAGGGGAATGGAATGGAGGGAAGGAGAGGGTTCGGGGAGGTGTTTATCCGGCGCTCTTTTCAAAGTTATCGATCTATGAAGACTGCTCGATGTTGTTGCTATGAAATGCAAACTTGTACTACGGTGTTATCTCAATGAAATGTGCAAGCAAAATCTACATCCTGTGCGTCGCCAAAAAATACTGTTCTTCTTGATAAAAAGTGGCCTATGTTCCTGTATTCCTATGCCCCTGATATTGTGTATACAATATTTCATGACAACCTCTTGTGTAATTAATACGTGAAAGAGTAAGAAACAAACAAACTTACATTCACATTTACAGTATAACTTAGGATGAACGACAAAATATTACTGCCAATTTACCTTGAAAACGACAAAATGAAAAAAAGACAGGCAAAATATAAATATTTACTGACTTCCCATGTTTATAATTTAGTATTTTAATGCACCCCTATGCAAATAAACATTTCCATAATAATTTCCACAGTGATAACTGAATTTAAAGCATTGGGATATTATTTTAACATGGAAGTTTCAAATTCGGGTATATTAAAACAGCAGTCAGTTTGATGTGAGTTATTTGAATTGAAAAAACCAATATTATGTTATGTTTTTTTTTTTTTTTACTAGCGGGCCCGATGAATGTTGTCCGCACTGATAATAAACAAACCTTGAATAATTATATACCTAAACCTTTTTCAAAACTCATTTTATCTACTGGTAAATCCTTTCAGTAGTTTGTGTTTATCTCGAACAGATAGACAGACGTGGCAGATTGTTTTATAATATATAGTAATAATTTATAGGGTTTTCCTTAGGGTATGACCACAAACTCATCTTATGTTAAATGGCGATTTGGTCTAAGATGAAAAACACGCTAAGCCTAGAAGGAGACTGGGTCTTAAGTGCAGCTAGTGGTAGCTAGCCAGGCCGGCCTTAGAAAAAGCCCTACCAACATGCTACGGTTTCATCACGATATCTTCCTTCGTCAAACGCTTAGACTTGCTAGGATTCGAACCTACGTCCACCAACACGGTGTCCGAACACGCAATCAATCTATCATTGTTTCAAAATCACTTTATGCAGGATGGTAGCTATTTAGGCGGACTTAGAAAAAGCCCTACCACCATGCTACGGTCCCATCACGATATTTTCCTTCGTCGAAAGCCTAGACTTGCTAGGATTCGAACCTATGTCCATCAACGCGGTGTCCGAACACGCTATCAATCTATCGTCGTTTCAAAATCACTTTATGCAGGATGGTAGCTATTTAGGCGGACTTAGAAAAAGCCCCACCACCATGATACGGTCTCATCGCAATATCTTCCTTTGTTAAACGCTTAGACTTGCTAGGATTCGAACCTACGTCCATCAACGCGGTGTCCGAACACGCCATGAAATAAGCCATCATCGTTTCAAAATCACTTTACGCATATTTATATAATAATATCTTACGCATATTACTACGGAACATAAAGTTTATATGCTTCATTATCAATTTTATATCGTCCATAAAAATACCAGAGTTTGGGTCGTTTCGAAGCACTTTTTACCACGTTACGCAAGTCGTTCCTCTTTGTAACTTGGCCGGCGTTGCCAAACGGCCTGGCCAAATCATCCATAACGGGAACTTTCCTTTTTGGTTCTTTTATGGTAGAGGGAAATTCAATTTCTATGGTATGGAAGAGTCGCGATATCGAATTATGTGGCATTTGACGAGGGATATGTTACAAAAGCGAGATTCTTCTCTAGATCGTAAAAGATGTATTAATGTGAGATCAATTTCAATTTTATCAGATTTGCTATTTGTATGCTTAAGAGACTTATGGAGTAGTAACACTGGGCATAAAAATAAACGTAGATACTAGAATGACGATCTATATCAATCAAAATCAGTTGCCGTATGTATATAAGCGCATCATTTGAAAATGGTTGCACCTGTTTGGTTGTTCTTTTCACTAATTCTTTTTTGTTGTGGTTTTAATTGTCAGGGCACTCTTATGTGAAAAAAAAAGTTTGAAAAATCATACGGATAATAGATTTCTTTTCACAAATGGCATCTACCTAGCCGTGTTTAACTCGTAACTTTATACTAAAGACATTTACAGCTCTTTCTGGAACTCGCATTTTTATTGGATATTCGAATTTGTTGCATACTGAACCTTCTGAAATAATTACGCAAAAGTTTTTCAGTTAGAGATACGTTGAACAGCGTTTAAAAACTCAATCCGGTGCTATCGTCACTTGATGTAAGCAGTTGCAACAGGAGACGAAAAAATAACAATTCCGAGATCGTCAACTGTTACTGGATTTTGACTAATTAGTTAGTTTTAGTTTTTTATAAAACTATTTTATATGAAGAAATGATTCTAGGAAAATTCCAGGGTGACCACGGAATACTTAACCTTCGACGGGGTTTGTTGATTGCTTTTGCAATAACCATCAAACCTAAATAAAATCGTAGTAAACCTAAAGAGAAGCGCAGGTAGAGTATAATATGCCATGTCTCTGGGCAAGTATAAGGTAGGGTAAATAATTCAGTGTACCTTTTTTTTTTTTTTTTTTTTACTAGGGGAAATCCTGCATTGGATACGCCTCCCACTGCCGGGGGGCAGTGAGAGGGTTATGCCGGACTCTTACCGGCTAAAACCCCTAGGCCGCTTGTGCGCGTGTGTGGACCAGGGTACGGGCTCACAATTGGCATTCATCGATGCCCTGGTCGCGCGCTTGGGTCACCCGTAGATGGTCGGACGGGGACCCACACCTCGAGAGAGGAAAGGCGTTCCTCTCTCCTGCTTCATACTGAAGCGGCGGCTAAAACCGTGCTTCACCTCACGGGAACTCCTTTCTGCGGCAGCAGACGCCCCCGCATCTGCCACCTGGAGTT
>MU159241.1:160600-181815 GCA_015888305.1 Antheraea pernyi | reverse complement strand
TATTTTAATTTAGACTAGCTGTTAACCGTGGCTCCGCCCACTGTGCTGTCACCAAAACGGTTACATCGATTTACACGGGAGTTTCACTGGTAGATAGCGAACCTAATAAAAAGTAATTGAGGTTATTCTATATTAAACTAGCTGTTACCTGCTACTTTGTCTGCATGAAATTTAGCAAGGTTTCAACTCATTCTTTATTTTTAATAAGAGAAATAATTATCAGCTTATTGTTTACAATTCGACATTATAACTATTAATAAAATTAATGATATAGAGATCTTCCTAAAGAGATCTTAGATTATAAACGTATTACGTAAAGTGTTCCATAACATAATTTCTTGCGGAACAGACAAGCGTTTATTTTTTGTATAGTCACAATATCTTAATTATAATAATGGCAATGTAAATGTAATTCTTAATAATAATATTTTAAGTTACTGTTTTGATAGTTCCTTATACAGTGTAAGTGAGCACTGAGGTAGTTATATGGTGGGTTAAGGTTCCAAATGTGTTGCTGATGACAAACCTCATTTGGCACGCTTTTTGTATTTATATATCTACTGTACACGTTACATGTTACTTTTAGTGGCGTGTCCGTCGTACTTACAATTGTATTTAAAGAGCGTTTCTGTAATTGTACATAGTCTCACAAATCTATAATTCGATTTTTTAAAATGCGTGCGGAGCTGCGGGTACAGCTAGTATTAAATAAATGGTATCGAAAAATATAACACCTTCTATATTATAAGCGAAAGAAGAAAATTGTTTACATAGATTTGACATACTTATAGCTCAATTTCAATTGTGTGTATCTGTTTCCACATTCGAAACGGCGCAGCGAGACTACGATATCAATTTGTGTTGGAATGAGGTTTAAGAAACTCTTTTGGTGGTTTACTTAAAGCCCATTTAGTAAAAAAAGATAAGAACTTAGTGTTTTGATATTGGCATAATATTGTTAATATTTATAAATGAGTAGTTATGAGCCCCAGTTTTGCACGGGTTTAGTAAGAAAGAAAATGGGAACAAATCTTCCGTTTAGAGTACGACCATGACTATACAGTAATTGAACGTCAGTTCGGTCAATCTTTTTGCAGATACTGTCTTCTACCTCACACACTTTTTGCGACTTTATTTTATGAAATATGCGTACTATAATGGGAAAATTAGGTATCAATTTATTTCTTATTAAACCCTTGCGAAACCGAGGCAAGCTGCTTGTATTTTATATAGACTAACTTTTACCCCCTACTTCGTTAGCTATATTGAGGTAGTTACAGTAGATCGTCTGTAGACATATTTAATAATTTTATGCGGTAGTCATTTAGGGTAGGTAGGTGTTGTGATGTCAATAACACACGATTCAGATAACGACTGATTTATTTATATGTACCTACATATACAACATCTTCCCCTTAAAAATTAATGTATACAATATCTTCCCCTTAAAAAGATTACCCTTACATTTATTAAACAGTAGCAAATATATGGAAACAATTATAACTTTATACCATCTTATAAGATACTCGTTATGTACTAAACGTATTCTCGAAACTATCTCAGATTATGTTTACACAATGGCTTATGTCTTATCTATAAATTACAACTACAAAATACAATTTTATAGTTTATATATAAAGATATAACAATCATTACAAAATAAATGCATAACAATTCTTATGAAATTTAATTACTTATTTTCTTACACAGTTTAAAAGTATTAATTATAAATCACCAAGTAGCTTAGCACGGCTTCGTGTAAATGGTGGAGAAGTAACAAGAGTATGTTGATTAGACTTTGTCTGTTCACTGTTGGACGTGCTGCATTGTTTATTTTTATTTAATGGTGAATGAACATTTTCTGATGTTTCATATTTTATTAAATGGCGGCGATTACGCCTATACGTACCACGGTTATTTTGAACGAAATAGGACCTTGGAGTCTCAGCGCCCTGCACTATCGTACCACGAGTCCTCTGATTACCATTTAAGCAAATGACCTTATCACCCTTATTTAATTTTTTTAATTCCTTACTACATTTATCATAATATTTTTTAGAAATAACTTGTTTATCTAATAATCTTATATACTCGGAGGGATTCACTGGATTTGGCTGTAAAAATTTAGGATGAGTTGGTAGTTTACAACGAAGCCTGCGCCCCATGAGAAGCTGTGCAGGAGAGCTTAAACCGTCCCTAGGAGTATTTCTGTAATTGAGTAACGCTAGCTGAAAATCTGTATTACTACTGATCGCCTTTGTTAGAAGCATTTTAATCGTCTGAACCGCTCATTCGCTCTTCCCATTCGCTTGTGGATATCTATTGTTACAATGTTATTCAATTTACAAACTTCTACATAATTAGAATAGTAATCCACTACAAGTAAAAAATTATTTTTTCTAAATTCGAAGAGATCCGACCCTACCTTATACCATGGAAGCGGTGGTATCTCAACCGGCATCATAGGCTCTCTAGCGGGCGCGTTTAATCTCTCCTGACAAACTTTACAATGTTTCACATAACCTTCAATATCGCGGGACATATTTGGCCAAAACATGACTTGTCTCGCGCGCCTTTTGCACCGATCTATACCCATATGACCTTCATGGATAATCTGTAACATTTGTTCTCTCATCGATGAAGGTATCATCACTAAATCATTCATGAATAGTACTCCGTCAATTACGCACAAGTCGTCCTTAATAGACCAACAGCTTTTTACGTTATGAGAAACATTATATTTGTGATTAGGCCATCCATGATTAATATAATACAATAGAGATTTAAAAATTGCATCTGATTGGGTTGCTTTCTTAATTGTTGTAAGTTTCTGGTTTGAAATAGGTAATGAATTAACTATCATTTTGAGCTGATAAACTACATGTTTGTGAAGCTCTTCACTATATAAATCAGGCAGAGGAGCACGAGACAATGTATCCGCTATATACATATATTTACCTGGTACATAATTCACCACAATATCATAGCTCTGTATTCTCAACATCATACGTTGTAAGCGTGCCTGGACGGACATTAGAGGTTTTAAAAAAATATTTTCAAGCGGCTTATGATCAGTTTCAACTATAATTTTTTTTTTACCGAAAATATACTGATGAAATCTCTCACATGCGAACACAATAGCCAATAACTCTTTTTCAAGTTGTGCGTAGCGAGTCTGTGCGTCAGTAAGAGTGCGAGATGCATATTCAATGGGACGACCGTTCTGTAGGAGTACGGCTCCGAGCGCGTTATTTGACGCGTCGACAGATAGTGTTACGTCCCGCGACACATCATACAGCGCGAGAACGGGTGCCTCACATACGCTCTCTTTCAATATCTCAAAAGCAGACTGTTCACTCTCTTCCCAACGCCATTCATTATCTTTTTTTAAAAGATTATTTAAAGGTATCGCGTGTTTTGAATAGTTAGGAATGAACTTTGACAAGTAGTTAACTAACCCTAAAAATCGCTCTAAACTTTTTCTATCTGTTGGAGTAGGCATTTCTTTTACGGCTTTAATTTTATTATAATCGGGACTCATTCCCTTGGCACTAAACACATGGCCTAAATATGTAATCTGCTCCACCCCTATCTGACATTTATCTTTGTTAAATTTTAAATTTATTTCTCTAGCCCTTTCTAATAAAGCTTTCAACCTAATATCATGCTCATGCTTTGTTCTGCCCCATACTAGGATGTCATCAATAAAACTATCTACGCCCTCCAGATTTTCTAACAGTTGACGTAATTTGGCATGAAAAACTTCCGATGCACAACTTATACCAAAAGGCAGCCGAAGGAATTGATACCGTCCAAATGGTGTAGCAAATGTGCATAAGTCAGCACTCTGATTATCAAGTTGAATAGTCCAGAACCCGGAATTAGCATCTAGAACCGAAAAGTAGCGAGCAGTGTTTAATCGCGCTGCTAGCTCTGATACTGTCGGTAGTTGAAAATGAGCTCGTTGAACTGCACGATTGAGTTCACGGGGATCTAGACAAATTCTTATACCATCATTCTTTTTAGCTACTAGCACCAGTGGATGTACCCACCGTGTTGGA
This sequence comes from Antheraea pernyi, assembly GCA_015888305.1. Lineage (NCBI taxonomy): Eukaryota > Metazoa > Arthropoda > Insecta > Lepidoptera > Saturniidae > Antheraea > Antheraea pernyi. The sequence continues at coordinate 177,754 of MU159241.1, read as the reverse complement.
TAGTCAACCTTCTTAATAACCCCTAATTGTTCCATTTTTAGGAGTTCTTGTTTTAAGGTGTCGCGTAATCCTAAGGGAATTTTTCTAGAAGCACATATTACTGGTCGAACCGTTTCGTCAACAGTTATATGATATTCTCCCGGTAAACAACCTAAACCCTTAAATAAATCATCGTAATTATTCATTATAATAGAATCAACACGTTTAATTAATCCTAACTGCACACAAGACTCCCGTCCCAACACGCTTTCACATCTCATATTGGCGATTACAACTAATATTTTGTACATTATTTTATTAAGTGTTATTGTTATTAGACACGTTCCCACTACAGGAATCGTTGTGTGAGTGTAAGACTCCAAAGAAATTTTTTTACGAACGATATCTAACTCACTGAACCCTAAATCGCTGAATGTGTCGTACGACATTATATTAACATCAGAGCCAGTATCTAATTTAAATTTAACATTTTTATTATTACATATTAGTACTTTATACCACGACTCGTTATTGTTTTCTGAGATCGTTAAGACATAAAACTGTTCATTTTCATCGGTATCATTAACATTATCGTTTTCCACATAATGTACTTGCCTAGTTTTGTCCCTGTCCTGTACTGGTGAACGATTTAACTTACACATTCTCGCGAAATGACCACGGTTACCGCACACAAAGCAAGTAATATTGCGCGCGGGGCATACTGCCCACTCACAACGAACATTTCCGCACCCGTTGCACCGCGGCTGCCGTGCCGGCTCCGCAAGCGCGCGGTCTGCGCGCCATGACGTCACCGCGCTCGATGCACCCGACCGAGGCAGCGCGGGCGCGCGCCTCTCATCGCGTCCTCGCGTACGCGTAGCGGCCCGCATGCCGCGCCCCCATCGCCGTTGGATTTCGTCTATATGTGTATTATTTGCTTGACCGATGCTACCCTCGATTTGTTGTTCGCTTTCTAACGTTATTTCGTCAGCTTGACATAATTTTATGGCCAAATCTAGGTCTAGGTTATCTGCACGCAATAACCGATTTCTGGTGCTAGTACTGAGAACGCCGCACACCATACGGTCTTTAATGAGATCATCTTCTAAAGTAGAAAACTCGCAATTTTTACTTATTAAGCGTAAAGCCGTTACATACTGGATAATTGACTCGCCCTCTTCTTGATTGCGCGTGAAAAACTTATATCGCACCAGTGTAGTATTTGTTTTTGTACCAAAATAATTGTCGAACTTTTTTAACACTAAAGTAATATCACTTCTCTCAGCTTCATTCTCAAACTGAAAGGTTTGATATATATCAAAACCTTGTGGTCCAATCAGATTTATGAGTAAGCTTGCCTGGATTTTCGTGGGTTCCTTATAAACTCCTGAGGCATTGAGAAACACCATGAATTGTTGTCGCCAGCGTTTCCACCCGTCGGCCCGGCCGACAGGTCCACCCTCCATATTGAATTCTGCAGGAGGCCGCGCGTGCTCCATTTGTAATTAACAGTTTCACTCGATATGTGATGTTAACTTGAATGTCAATTATCGCACACAATGTACAAGTATGCTATAACACAAACTATTACTCAATAAATATGGTAATTATTGTTTAAACTATTTTTTACACCGCTGCCACCATGTTGTGATGTCAATAACACACGATTCAGATAACGACTGATTTATTTATATGTACCTACATATACAACAGTAGGTATTTAATAATATTTATAAAAGTATTTTATTTATTTTAAAATCATTATTTTATAATTAAATTAGAATCATTATATACATATTTTATTATATTGTTTATGAAAGTAGAAGATATAAATAAACATAGGTACATGTTCTGTATTAAAAAAAATACCGACGTCTTCCCGCGTTCGTGTTGCCCACTTGTCGACTATAAAACTAAACAAATAAAACACTACAAAATAATTATACACGTGTTTATGACTTTCAATGAAGAACCTTCGTACTGAATTTCATTTGAATAACTTCAAAAACGGTAAAGTTTCATACTAACTTTGCACCTCCGTTTTACCCTATTAGGGGGTGAATTTTCAAAAATACTTTCTTAGTGCTCCCCTACGTTATAAAAGGAACCCCTGTGTACAAAGCAAATACTAATAAACAACAAAGAGAACTTTTGTTAAAGTTTGTTCTAAAAGTTTTAAAGGTATGGGAACGATACCTTAATCACGTAAAAAAAAATCACACCTAGCTTCAATGAACAGAATTCAAGGGGCGCTTTTCAAGTCAGTCAGCTTCTCCTTTTATATATATATATAGATAGATAGAGGATAGATAACAGCATTTCATAGGTCAGTCGGTGAGTTAATCGTAAAGTATTGTATTAGGCAGCTAACATAACATTAATGGGCACATTAAATGTTTACCGCGCTATTATATTGCGGTACAAGAACGATCCAGCTTACGAGCGGTAAGACAGGATGACATCCCATCTAACCGAGGACAAGGCATAACTTCCAACAAGTTCCCGGGCTAAATTGTCCATTTATTTGCTAAATTAGTACCAACTTGCTTCGTGCCCACCGACACGATTCGGAGCGAAATTACCGCGATCCTAACTATTTTATAATTGTATCTTTGAGTCATAAAGTCTGTTGTTTATGAGCGAAACAGCCATTAAAGGTGAAAGTAAAGTCCATTCAATTATACACTTAGATTAAATCCCAGGTATTTAGATGTGAAACTTGATTCAGATCTAACTCGTGCCAGGGATAATGTCGACTTATACAACGAAAGGTGCGTCCGATTTACATTTTAATATAATAATAAAAATTTTACACTTACTCGTAAATCCTAATCGTAACTAATATCATTCATTACATATTATAAAACAGAGTCCTCTGCCACGTCTGTCTGTCTGTTCGCGATAAACTAAAAAACTATTCAACGGACTTTCATGCGGTTTTCGCCAGTAGATAAAGTGATTCATGAGGAAGGTTTAGGCATATAATTTACCAAGGCTTTTTTTATATTACCAAGGCTGGATAACGTCCACCGGCCTTACTAGTTATAAATATGAATGTGAGTTTGTTTGCATACACAAATCAAACAAGATAGATCACATCTAGCTCAGGGCGAACAAAGCCGCGTGCAAAATCTAGTATTATTTACAGAAAATGTCGTCTTTAAAATTTTATAGAAATTACGCATGTTTACTTTATACTTTATCCACTGGTAAAAACCGCATGAAAATCCGTAGTCCGGTGAAGCTGTAAAGACCTTGCCAGGTCAATAGCATAAAATTTAAAAAAAAAAAAAAAAAACGCCTGTAAATCCGTTCAGTAATTTTTTGAGTTTATCGCGAACAGACAGACAGACGCGATAGAGGACTTTGTTTTATACTATCTAATGATAACATGATTACAAATATATTTAAATATCTTTACTAACATACTTGTAAACTGTATTTTTTTTCTACTTACCTGAAGGGCCTTCACAGCTTAACCGAAATACTAAGGCAAACGCTAAAGGAACTTCACTGCTTGCCAACAGGCTCAAGGGTGCCAAAGTGGCCGAAACTTGGCTTGGGCTGTTCTATTTTATTTTTTATTATTTTATCTTTTATAGCCTTAGCTACAGCTTTTACAGCTTAGCCACGATCTCACCTGGTGGTAAGTGACGATAAAGCCGACGATGGATCGCGCTTACCTGCTAAATGCCTGTTCACTCTACTCTTGAACACTCCCAAGTTATATGATGACGGGAAGACAGACGCCGGGAGTGAATTCCAGACCTTAGCCGTACGTATAATAAATGTGGAAGCAAATCGCTTCGTACGAATCTCAGGAATATCAACTACATAAGGGTGGAAACCCTCACGGCGTCTGATCGTCCTCTGATGGAATGGGGACGGTGGAATTAAATCATGTAATTCCTGTGCTCGTCTATCTGTCTATGGTAAACTTGCCAAAATATTATACTATTGGTATATGACGTTAGTCTTAAAAAAGAATATTGACGAAGACTGAAGAAACATCTGGGAGAATTCTCTTCAGACATTGTGAGAAATTAATAGTAACAAATACCGTATCATTCCCATCATAAATATTTTTCGGTCAACCGATGACGGTGTCGTCAAGTAAACGCGTCCCAGTTCATGAATTTTGTTTATATCGCTGTAACACAATTAGAGTTTTACATTAATCATACTGTATTAAATTACGTATTAATATTTAAATGCATACAGATAATGCATTCATAGAAAACCGACGTGAAGTAACAGTGCTTGCATTGTTGCGTTTCGTTCGGTCAGTGAGAGCGCCGGAGGCCCACCTCCCCAACCCTCACCTCTTTCCTCTCCCTCTCACTCCCCTAACCCTTCCCCCCGAAGGGTGGCAACGCACTTGCAACTCCTCTGGTGTTGTTAGTGTCCATAGACGGTGGTGATCACTTAACATCAGCTGACCCACCTGTTCGTTTGACACAGTGGCTGTACTTTTTAGAATTTCATTAAAAAAAAATCAATAAAGTTCAAACTTTAAAAATTCAAAGAACTATGGTCGAATGTCTTCCACTGGGCACCCACTAGTATAATTTAAAACTTTATTGATTTTAAGACAAACGTTTCGAATTTTGACGTCATATGTAATGTAATACACATGGTATTACATTTCTCAAGATCTTCACTTACGAGTACTTACAATGCGTAGAGGGTTCAAAGGAGGAACTTACATTTTTGGAACGAATATCGCTTTGGTACGTGACCGAGCGACATCGGATTAAATCGCTGTCGAACTTGCTGAGTTTCGAAACTCTGGTAGCTGACTTGATAGAACTTAGTTGCAATGGCTCCGAGACGATTGAATTCTGGAGATGTGAACGGACCCGTCTAGTGCTGAAATTTAATAAATTATAGAAACATAGGTATCGCTTCTTGTTTACAATGACGTATATCTATTACCTAACTGAGTAGGAGGAAGGTAATGTTTTTCGAAAGTATGTAAGAATTCTTGTGCATACTCTGTAACATAAAATCTTAATATATGAGGTGTATTTACATTTCTCTTAATTGTGAGATATGCTGTATAATCTCTAAGCATGTCCTATTTGAATAAAAGAGGTAGGATTTGCTGTCGAGTTTTTTTTTGCTTTTCTTAGTAATTCCACTTCTTTCCACAAACCAAACATAGAATATAAAAAGCAGGGTGTGTCGTAAAGACACGCGATAGAAGTGAAACTTTTGTACAGGTGGGAAACTTTTTTTATTAAAAAATACAACAAAAAGCAGACTTCACGCGGTGTTCTCAGACGGCTACCTACCCAAGTATTGACCGCGCCCGACATCGCTTAACTTCGGTGATGGGACGAGAGTAAGCATTCGCAACACTCTACCTAACAGTGTTTACCCCCACTATTTTTTTCCATACGTACATTTTACATACATTTTAAAATTCAAATCACAATTCAAACGAAAATCACAATTTCAAACACTCTCACAGAAGTTTTACTTCTAAAATCTCAACTTTTATGATAATTATATAATAAATGTAAAAATAAAAACTATTTCGGTGTAGCGAATGTGCTATTTAATATACTTGAATATAAAAAACTTGCCAAAATTTTAAAAACCACTCAAACACTCCAATCGTATGCAGAGTTCGAAAGAATAAATGAAAGGAAAACTTTATCGGTTGTGAGCTCTCATAGATTTTACTTAGCGGTACATGCACACTGCTGTATAACCGTAAACTGATGATAGAATATTAATAATCTCTGGTTATTTATTCAAAATAATTTAACGTTCACTTGTTTTAAGTGTTGGAATTTGTGTGTGGCCTTTTTTTAACCTAACGACTCATCCAAGCCCGTCTATATCCGCGTCCTCAAAATGGTATCTTTCAAACAGTGGAAAAAAGGTCGTTAAAAGCTATATATGATTGTACTATGTCACCCCAGGTCATTAGTAGATGAGGTTAGGAACAATCGACCAGGTTAGAGAAGGAATAGATGGGTAGATGTGCCCAAGCCGCAATTAACCAATAGAATAAATTAACTTTGACTTATACATTTATTATATAATTATATACTATATATATATTATATAATTACTATGTCTAATATGACAGTTAGTAGTTTAAAGATTAATCCATTCTTATTACTCTTTACCATATTTTACAGACGCACATATAAAAGAGATATATAATTAAATATATTATGATATTTAATCAATGAAAATATGCATTACTAGCTTACTCGCTTTATGTGTACCTATTTGATTTATATCTCGGGAACAATACATTTTTTCTGGTTAATTCATGGGATCCTTCAAGCGCAACGTGAAGAGATACTTACGCAGGCCGGCATGACAGCGGCGAACGGCGACGGATAGTATGTCTCTCGGTGGTCGCCATTGTTTTTGGATTGTACTGTGCTTACCATAAGGCACAGTACAGTCACTTTGCCGAGCTACAATAAAAAAATCCTTATGTTTTTTCAGTACCCATGACCACATGTATAACAAATTTTATGGGTATTTTAGTACTAGTAAGGATTATTTGAAATATGTAAATAATATTGTTTATATTATTTTAACTAAGCAAGTAGGTAGCAAGCAACTTGTAGGTAAATAATGAAAATATTTCTGCGGTAATTTATACTTTGTGGTCAATATTTTATTATGAAACTGCATTATGGAAACATACTTATTTATTGTAGTCTATCTATATTACTAAATGTTTAGTTTTATCTAGATATATAGAATATACAATAGAAATTTATCATTTATAAAAAAAAATACCTGGCTCGTAAATTAATCACTAACAAAAAAATAAATGTAATATTCAGACGGGTGGGGTGCATGTTACCACTTCAACTGAATTTTTAATTGCTAGCTATTTGTAAAATGTTGTTATTATAAAAATGTATAGACTACCTAACGCTTTTCAATTTGTTTTCTAAGTGCCGACTTTAATCAATTTTTTTTTTCAATAGAATCTCACAAAATAACACATTATTTCGAGTTAGAAATATTTCTATGACTGTTAAACAAAAGCTATAAGTTTAAATTTAGTTTTGAGGTAATAATGTCATAGAAGTGTTTTTTTTATTTTGCAGTAAAAATTCTTACGGGAGAGCTTTGACGATTATTGATACTCCCATCAAATACTGTTGGATAGAGGCGGAGCAGAGTCTCGCATGCCTTTGGATATTGGAAAATAGTCTTCTACCGCGTGTTAACTACACACATTTTTTTTGTACTCTTATAACGAATTTAAATTTCAAAGCCATTATATATATATATATATATGGGCTAAAAAAAAATAATTTTTTTAGCTACCACGAAATTATCGTCTAAGACGAATTTTGATGTATCTAGGTTGAACTTTAACTGCGAATAACTTTTAACCGAGTTGACTTAGCGAAAAATTATATCAGACCGTTTTTGTAGGGCGATCAATTTCCTACAAAATTATGTATTTATTTTTACCACAGAATAACTCGTTGAGATACATAAAAATTCGAAAAAACATAATCCTGTGTAATTTAAATGGGAAATCGAAAATCACGATCACCTCTGAAAATTAATATTAAGAGCTCAAACTTTACCAGAATTTTTTTTTCGGCATGTTGGACGATAATTTCGTGGTATCTAAAAAAAATTTTTTTTGGCCCATCCTAATATATATTTTATATATTAGCACGACAAAATGACTGCACTTTGCCTAATGATAAGCACAGTACAATCCAAAAACAATGGCGACCACCAAGTGACACACTATCCATCGACGGTCGCTGCTATCATGACGGCCTGCAAAAAACTGGATATGCACAGGCTGATTCGCCATTGCCTCGATCGTTATGCAGCAGGGTGCACCACGTGCAGGTGAGGTTGGCTTGAGTGTCTCAAGTCTTATGATGTTATTCGACACCCTTTACACCCCAAAATATAGCGTTGTCAAATTATAACGAAATGTTGTGATATTATTGCGTAGTGAAAACTCAAAATAATGGAATAACAGTGTACTCATTTCAATATTTAAATCAATTATAGTATGATTTATTTAAATTTCAAAATTTGTAAATTGTAATTGTTATCAGGCTGCACAATTTAAATACAAAATATAAAGATGTCCACAGGTGCTACGCGTCGCTTGTCTAACGTAAGCCATGTACGCGGAATACGGCCAGTCATGCTTATTTACTGGCATGTCATGATGCTAAATTATAGATTTATCTGCTACCAAAAATACCACTCAACGCACCTTAAGAACTTTTCAGTTCAAAAATATTCAACTATTACTGAAAGGATTAACATATTCAAAGAAATAAATATTTAAATATTATATAGATAGTATATATATATAGATAGAAATGATAGTACAACCATCAATTATATACCTGACATAACTTTTTTTTTTTGTATCATTGGTGGCAAACAAACAAGTGGGTCACCTGATGTTAAGTGATCACCACCGTCCATAGACATTTGCAACACCAGGGGAGTCGCAAGTGCGTTGCCAGCCTAGGTTAGAAGGAGGAGCAAAGGAAGGGGGAAGGGGAAGGGAGGTGGGCCTCCGGCGCTCTCACTGACCGAACGAAATGCAAACATTGCAAGCACTGTTACTTCACGTCGGTTTTCTGTGAGAGGGTAGTACTATCCCGGGCGAACCGAGCCATTCATGCTGAAATCAGTAATAGCTTCAGTGTGGCTCTACCACCATCAAAACTTTTTTAACTGCGTTAAAAAAGGCTGCGAAAGATTTTTACTTATAATAAAAATGAAATCAATACTTAGAGTGTACCGGCTCAATTCGAATACTTCGTATGTCGCAAACTACGGTAAAAGTTGCCCTCACTACATGAAAAATGCATTTAGCTTCAACTCCGCACCGGCTGGAGTCTATATTTCGCGTATCAGGACGGGGTACTCCCGTTTGTGGCATCTTGTATGCGAAACATTACGTGTCTTGTTTGCATAAACTTTGCTTAGAGTTTTTATTTCTTCATTTACTACTTAATTCGCTTATGTTGCGTTGGTTGAACAGGCCTTGTTTGTTAGTTTTTGAAGGTTGGGAAAAGTTATCATATATATTAATACGTGAAGCCTAAACTTTGTATCCCTTTTTAACGGAATTGCGCGACCGGATGAACGTGAAATTTGGCATAGTTAAAGTTTATATGGAGGAGAAGTACAGAAAGCTATTTATTTTATATAAAATGCATTAGAAGTACAGTAAATTAATTAAGATATGCATTACTCACACTACTGCTTCAATTTTACACAACATATACACACATGTAAATAAAAAAGACATTTTGACTTCTATCAATAAAGGACTTCAAAAAAGGTTGTGAAGGTGGTTGCTATGCTCGACTGTATGTATTATTTTACTCTTACGATCCAATTACCCTTTTTCATTCTACATTCAACAATGATATTAACCCTAATAAAATTCAAACTTAAAAAATCAATGAACTATGGTCGAATGTCGACCACTGAGCGCTCACTAGTGAGAATGAATTTTACGATGTACGCACACATCGACACCTAAAAGCGACACCATGAAGTTGGTTGGTAATTATCTGTCAAGTTTTCGTGAGAACTGATAACTATATTCAATATAGATTATAAACTTTTAAGCGAGTTTATAGATTTGAGGTTAACTGTCAGTACGTATTGTTTTTACTTGTTTTCATTATGAATTATTATTATTTGATAAAAGGTTTACTCTATTTCTTTTTGGTATATAAATTGATTTTGTACACAGATATACGAGTATTAACATATATAATAAGAATGTAATGCTAACGTGTCTGTAGTTTTGCTTGTGTCTAGGAATATGTAATAAAATATACTTCTATCATTTTTAGAAATGTCTGTCTGTCTGTTTGTATGAATATGCATCACTGCTAAAGTAAATATAACCTCACCATAAATTCGAGAATAACATAGTCTTTGTTTCATTAAAATCGGTCCACTCTATCAAAAGTTATTATAATTTGAATGACGGCTCGAGTTAAGAACGACAGAAGAATTGTAATCTATACTAATATTATAAACCTGGAATAAAGGGTTTGGTTGAACGAGCTAATTTCAGGAACTACTGGTCCGATTTGACCAAAAATTATTTCAGTGTTAGATAGCTCATTAACAGAGGAAGGCTATAGGCTATACAAATCTTCGTATATCATCACGCTAAGACCAATAGGAGCGGAGCACAAATGAAAAATGTTTCAAAACCGTTTTTTTCCCTTTTGCGACCTGCCGTTGCGTGTTAACGTTAGGCCAAAGTAATTATTCCACGCAGACGAAATCACGGGCAGAAGCTAGTAGAAAATACATTTTAAAGCTTTTAAATTATTATGTTTTTAATTCAAATATCATTGATTAATAATTGAATCAATGTCTTTTTTAAGCTCAATAAATAGAACTTCTTACGTGCGTATAAGTACACATATACGCTTTTTTATTCCAAAGGGCTAGAAACAAATGGTCTACCTGATGGTTAATGGTTAACGTCGCTTATGGGCAACTGCAACACCAAGATCATCGCTGCTGTGTTTTCGACCTTCAAGAGAGCTTTTCAGTCCCCTTTTGTCAAGGCTTATGTCATAACCCTAAGGGAAACCCGTGCTGGGCAACACATTCCACAACGCTAGCGTACCCATAATAAATGTTCGAGAGAACCTTACAGTTGTCGCCACTTTACTAAGTTTTAAGGTTTGCGGATGAGCAACAACCTAGCGGTACGAATTTCGAGCTTAAAACGGTGAAGAAGGCACCATTTAAGGCCAATTATTGAGTTGAGAAATCACAACTTCAATCACATGACTGACTTTTATATAACGAGCGTAATTAATAATTCTGTGTCGTGTTAAATATGTATGTATTACATAAACTGTTCAGATACCATAATATAAGCTATGCTTGGTTTAGCATTAAATGGCCGTGGATGAAATTGGATCTCCATAATAAAATAAAAAATAATAAAGAATATTAAACTAAACCGTAAATGTTGTTATTTCAATAATTAAGTAAATTAACGAAATTTTTCTTGTAAGAAAATTATAATTATGTGTGACTATGTTAAAAGAATTTCTATTGTCGTGAAGGGATAGGAGTGAAAACAACAAACCTCTGTGAGCTGAACCCTGGGTAACGTCGTATACTCTGCCTCACTATCTCATCTAATTATCAAATGGTACATAAGGTGGAATAAGGACAAAAACGGTGTCCACTCATCTTATCGCCGGGCAGGCGAGATAGAAATTGCCGTTTCAATGTCCCCTTTGAATAGCTCGTAATGTTCCTCTACTTCGACTATGACCGAGAGCTATGCTAGAGACATGACGTCATGGAAGAAAATATACATTAAAAAATGCTAAGAAAATTGCTTGTGAACCCAAGTAATAAAATCTCGTTAAAAACCTCTTTAAAAATTCACTAGGCAAGGAAATACCAAAACTATGTGAAACAATTTCTTTACTAATATTATAAAGAGGTAAAGTTTGTGACGTTGTGAGTTTGTGAGTTTGTGATGTTGTAGGGGGTAATCTCAGGAGCTACTGGTTTGATTTGAAAATTCTTTCAGTGTTATATAGCTTATTTATCGAGGAAGGCTATTGACCACGCTAAGACGCATCACGCTAAGACCGATAGGAGGGAAGCACCAATTAAAAATGTTTCAAAATCGGGGTTTTTTCCTCTTTTGCACTCTGACGTAGTCGCAGATAGAGGCTATAGTTATATATATATATCCAAATCTTCATGGTTATCGAATCCAATAAATAAATATAATTGCCTCTTGCTTACTTACTTTACTTAAATCTTGCTGTTAGAAACTTAACTTTATAAAATATGATAAAGTAATACTATTTGGTATATTTATTTGAGATCGATAATAACGCTCAAGATCTCAAAAACGAATTAATGAACCCAAAGCGTGTGTATCAAAGAGATGCAGCATACACGCTATATTCTCACGCGAGCCGACTATACGGCCATAAAAATAATATTTACGACCTCCAAAACTGTCGAATGAATATATGAGAATGTAAATTTATTTACCGAATTGGCTAGTTGCAATATAACCCTATCGAGTATTCCAATGGTGTAAAGGAACATTTATTGCATTCGATTCTGAAAAGTTAGTTGTTAATTTTTTAATAGGAGCTTGGTAACGGTACTAGAATTGAAGTGAATCGCTTATTGACACATGATTGAATTACCACATTTTCTGATGTATTCAGTTTAGAGAATATATTTAGCAATTTGGAATAATAGCACCCGAGAGAGAGTAACTAAGTTTTCATCACTTAATTTTGTCCAGAATTGTAGTTTTTTTCTTCACCTGAATACGCTATTGCCGTGGCGGACTAAGGAATATACAGAACAATTGAGTACAGTTAAGACCTGGACCTGGAGTAGCTACTTAAAAATAGAAACGTTTATTGAAATATGAACACAACAATAAATACATTTTAAATAAAAGAGTTCAAAATGAACCCTAAACAGTATGGACGTGGTGCAATAATTGTAGGAGCACATCGTTCAAATCGTTTGAAATTTTTGGTAGAAAGAAGATAGGAAAAATAACTCAGTACCTACCGTATTTATTCACGTCTTTAGCTGCGTGCTTAAGATAATGCAGTTAAACCAGTTAAACATCTAGCTGTTCAAGAAAAAAACATGCTAGTAATAAAGGTAAATAAAAACAATACATAAAACGTAAAGTAAACATGAACCACCCAGGCAGTTCGTAGAATCCATGACTGATAAATTCTCATACAAAAATAACAAACAATGTGTAGAAAAATATAATAAATTAATTATTTCAGGATTCCAGTATTATTCAACCATCGAATGACTTTAAAACAACAGAACATCGTATGATAAATGGAAATGTGTTTGTTTATTTGTTTCTACGCCTTAACTATTCGACCAAACACCATACAATTTCGCAGATACATCATTAGGAGTACAGAAAAGGATATGGAGTAGATCTCGTTTAAAAAAATCTGTTCGGGGGGCAAGTTTACCATTGCGCACCACCTTTCTAAAATTGCTGGATATCATTGGTCCTGTTACAAAAATTAACCCGGGCTTAACACGAGCTTTGCTAAGCCGTGCCTAAAAGTTTAGATCATGCCTAAAATACTTCATTACAAAAGCGTGCCCAAGCGGTCTCTAGCTAAACATCTGGTTTTTTAGTTTTTTATGCAAAAAATTCTGAATAGCATTCGTTCAATTCGATCTCGTACTTCAAATATTTTCCAATAGATACAGATATTTTACCATTTCAATTTATGAATAATATTTATGTTCAGGTCTTCGTTAAGAAAATTTACTTATTATAAATTGAATTCATTTTTTATTTAAAAGAAAATGATGTAATTGTTAAAATAAGCAATTTATAAGAATTCTATATTACGTCGAAGTGCGTAAAGTAGAACATCAGCGTAATGTCAGATTAAGTACACCATCAAATATCAATAGTGTCATAAAGTAGTAGTTATGATTTACTTGTGAATCTCTAAAATTGTTTTTAATTACCTCTTCCAAATTAATTCTACCCAAGAAATTCATAATTGATTACGAAATGTCTTTTGCCGGCAAATAAAAAACAATAAATCAAGTTAGACAATTGTTATAGAATATTTAAATCTAAATAATGTCCATCAGTAAATTAGGATAAGATACTCTTTTGTGACCATACTTTTAAAAGTAAGAGTTCAATGAGACAGTGTTTAACTATTTTGTTATAACGCGGTATATTACTAAATTATCAGTGTAATTAACGCCATAAGTACATTCTTTTTCTGTGCTTAATTCAAGTTATTTTTACTAAAGTTATTCTATACTTGGAAACAATATCAATAGGAGAATTTTTTTTACTCGAGCCTTAATTCATATTTTCGATCTATCTCATGCAGTCAGTCACGCGGTATAAGAAATTTACCAACAAATACTGTTTAAGGAGACCGAACAAAAGCACGTCGCGTATTATTTATATTTTCTTTACGACCTTTTTGCGGCTATTCCACCGAGTCTTGTATAACTTCAAGTATACATAACACACGATGTCGTTGAACTCCAGAAATCAATATCAGAATATTTCCTAAGCTTGTGACGGGGATTATGTCATAATTCATTTTATAAGATATACGAGGGCTTATATTTTGAAGATGTGTAACAAAATTGTGGCGTAATGTTTTTGTTTCATATTTTTAAACATACTTAGCAGCGACGAATTATGTTTTCCGAAAGATATTATCATATTTATACTATCAGCTTTTGCTCGCGGCTTCGCTTGCGTTATTGTGGTATGTGGTAGTAGTAGGTGGTAGAGCTACGCTGAGGCTATTAATGGTTTCAACATGAATGGGCCGGCTCACCCGGGGTAGTACCACCCTCTCACAGAAAACCGACGTGAAGTAACAGTTGCATTGCGTTGCAACTTGCATTGTTGCATTTTGTTCGGTCAGTGAGAGCGCTAGATTTCCTTACCCTTATTTACCTTTCCTTCCTGATTTACCTTTCCCCTCCCCTTTCCCCCTCCCCTTACTCCCCCTCTCCCCCAAGACAGGTTGGCAACGCACTTGGAACTCCCCTGGCGTTGTTAATCTTGGCAATAGTATTATTTTTCTGAATAAAAGGTCCTCTATGCCCATTTTGTACTAAAACGTATATGTAAAATATTAAAACTATTAGTTGAAAAGTCAAGATGTGAGAGAGTAGACAAAACAAGGCAATCAAACTCACATTTACATTTACAATATTACTTACTTAATAGTTAAAATAAGAATTGCGATTTATGATACGGATGTATTTATATAAACAAATTGGCAAATTAGTGACATAAGGAAAAAAAAAATGAACTGCGCGTAAATGGATGAAGGAATAATGAAGGAAATGAAAAAGAAAAAATCCCTCTCTTAAACAGAAAAGATACTTTTCTTTTTAAGTACCTCAGTAAGGTAATGTTATAATTTCCGACATTCTAATCTTAAGGCGAGCGTCAATGTGAGTTTGTTTGTTTGTTTACTCCTTTGTTAGGCCTTGACCACTGAACCAATCATCGTAAAATTTTGTGTAGGCGTAGGCGTAGGCGTAGGAGTAGAAGTAGGAGTAGGCGGAGGCGTAGGCGCAAGCGTAGGCGTAGACTTAAGCGTAGGCGGAGGCGTAGGCGTATGCGTAGACTTAAGTGCAGGCTTAAGCGTAGGCGGAGGCGTAAGCGTAGGCATAGGCCTATGCGCATGCTTAAGCGTAGACGGAGGTGGAGGCGTAGGCGTAAGCGTAGACGTAGGCTTA
Organism: Antheraea pernyi; assembly: GCA_015888305.1. Classification (NCBI taxonomy): domain Eukaryota; kingdom Metazoa; phylum Arthropoda; class Insecta; order Lepidoptera; family Saturniidae; genus Antheraea; species Antheraea pernyi. Next base: position 162,490 of record MU159241.1, on the reverse strand, counting down.
GGCGTGGGCCTAAGCGCAGGTTTAAACGTAAGCGGAGACGGATGCGTAGGCGTAGGCTTAAGCCCAAGCTTAAGCGTAGACGGAGGCGTAGGCAAAGGCGTAGGCATAGGTGTAGTTGTAGGTGCAGTGGTAGGGGCAGATGCACGGAACGGTTATCCTCTTTGTTGCTGGCTGAACCCGGAGGGAAGAGGCGGAGCCCCGACTTCCCATTGCACTGGTTCGGCGGGCTGGGAGGCAGTCTCGCATCCGGGCTGCCTCAGCCGGGTATGGCGTGAAAGCGCCTGTCGCCGGGGGTGTCGCGGAGCTTGCTCCCGCTCCCATAGACGGCGTACGGTTTTCCGTGGAGTATAAAAAAATAATAATAATAGGTGCAGGTGCAAGTGCAGGTACAGGTGCAGGTGCAGGTATAAGTTACCTTTATCTAGAAAAAAAGTATCGTACCCAAGGAATAAGTAAAATCTACAATAACGCGAGTTCAGCCGCGAGTATAAGCAAGTCTATTATACATAAGGTTTCTATTAACTTTTTTTCCTAATATTCCCTGTAAGTAAAAGGACTTCATTTGTTACGTTTTATTCTTCCAATATTGTATAATTTGAAATGTAAACAATACGATCAAACATGAGTTTTAACTATGTAAAACACATTACAATGTCCTTAGCTCTAAGCAATAATTTCTAATATTTGAAGAATCTATATATTAATACGTGAAGCCTAAATTTCGTATCCCTTTTTAACGGAATTGCGCGAACGGATGAACGTGAAATTTGGCATAGTTAAAGTTTATATGGAGGAGAAGTGCAGAAAGCTATTTATTTTATATAAAATGCATTAAAAGCACATTAAATTAATTAAAATATGCATTACTCACACTAATGCTTCAATTTTACACAACATATACACACATGTAAATAAAAAAGACAATTTGACATCCGTCAATAAAGAACTTCAAAAAAGGTTGCGAAAGAGGTTGCAATGCTCGACTGTATGTATTATTTTACTCTTATGTTCCAATTACCCTTATTCATTCTACATTCAACAATGATATTAACCCTAATAAAATTCAAACTTTAAAAAATCAATGAACTATGGTCGAATGCCGACCTCTGGGCGCCCACTAGTAAGATGTTATTACATTAGACAAAATATTTTAACAAATCACGTTAATGAACTAAAGATCATAAAAGATAAAATATTTACCTTAACATTGGTCGCTTTGGAATATTATTTCTGGGTGCTCAGGAGGTAGGCACGTCTTTTGCTCTTAATTGAGGAGTTATCGCGACGTGTGAAATAGTTCTGAAACTCCGTGCCAATGTCACAGTAAAAATATATTAGTTATAAGTCGACTATTTTTATAAAGATCTTTTATTAATTACTAGCTTCTGCCCGCAACTTCGACCGTGTGGAATAGTTACTTTGGCCTAACTCACAACCAGTGGAAGCTCTCAAAAGAAAAAAATACCCCGATTTTGAAACATTCTTCATTGGTGCTCCGCTCCTATTGGTCTTAACTCTGATATATATAGCCTATAAGCCTTCCACGATAAACGAGCTCTCTAACACTAAAATAATTTTTCAAATCTACCCTCCCTCTATCCATAGAACCTCACAAACTTTACCTCTTTATAATACGACTAGCTGACCCGGCCACGCGTTGCTGTAGCTCAGTTATTATATTATTACATACTGATAAGAATTCATAATTGTTTTTGATAATATGACCTATAAACATCATTTAACGATTTAAATTATTTCTTTAATAATAGGTCTTTACCTATGAAATTGCCGTTCTGCAGTACTGGCCATTTCGAATCAAAATAATTTTTGTTTGGCTAAGAATTCTAATTTCAAATTAATTTTATTTTTAAAACATGGAATTCTTTTTCC
>MU159241.1:79423-156670 GCA_015888305.1 Antheraea pernyi | reverse complement strand
GACGAAATTTGGCACAGTTATAACCAATATCACAAGGTTACATCTAGGATACTTTTTATCTTATAAAACGCAAGGGATTCTCCAGGATAACGGACGAAAGTAAAAAAAATGTAGTTCATGATATTCTTGACCAATTTTTTAACCGTTAGTGTGCCAAAAGAAATCCGACGTAGTAGAATTCAAACAGTATTTCCTTTGTTTTAAATATAGATACGAATCTTCGGGTTAGGACAAATCTCACACAATGGTATCAGATTACAAAATGGGTGTAGTTTTTTTGACGATAACCAAACAAGTCATATATATAACATCTATATTATAATAAAACTGTAGCAAGGTCAAATCTGTACATTAAATATTTTTTGAAAATTTTGATCGGGGTAGGCTTTGTTATCGAGCTACAGTTTTATTATAATATAGATGTTATATATATGACTTGTTTGGTTATCGTCAAAAAAACTACACCCATTTTGTAATCTGATACCATTGTGTGAGATTTGTCCTAACCCGAAGATTCGTATCTATATTTAAAACAAAGGAAATACTGTTTGAATTCTACTACGTCGGATTTCTTTTGGCACACTAACGGTTAAGTCGTCGTATTGTGTGCACGGAATATTACAAATTCATTACTCGCACAAATCTGAAGGAAAGAACGGACGTGACCCGAGAATTGTATGATGTGGTCTCTTATGTTACTATACATAAAGTGTTAAAGTATATACATTTTTAGAATATAAGAGGAAGCGTTAAGAAATTGTATAGAATTTCACACGTATAAAAATCTTCAGCAGAGTTTGCAGGGCAGGAGATGGAGAATAATTTTAAAATTAAAAAACGATAATAATCAGTTCTGGTGCAAAAAGTTATGAATGCTAAAAGATTTGTGTATTTTCCTCATACATCTATATTAATTGTTTTGAATTATTGAGAAAACTTGCAATGAAGTTTATCGGATAAAAAGTTAATATTTAAAACACACTTTTGTTATTTATTTACAATGTTGTTAATTAGCATGTAACGACTACAATCGGTTATACGTCAATCACCAAATTTTTTAAAATTAATTATAACCTTTTTTAATATATTTTACATTATTTTGTACTCTTTTTTATGTCATAGGAGGCAAACGAACAGGTGGGTCACCCGATGTTAAGTGATCACCAACGTCCATAGACACTAGCAACACCAGAGGAGTCGCAAATGCGTTGCCATCCTGTTTTTGTGCGGAATGGGGAGTGGGGAGAGGAGAGGAGAGGGTAGGTGGGTCTCCGGCACTCTCACTGACCGAACGAAACGCAACAATGCAAGGACTGTTACTTCGCGTCGGTTTTCTGTGAGAGGATGGTACTAACCCGGACGAGCCGACCCATTCATGCTGAAACCAATAATAGCTTCGGCGTGGCTCTACCACCTACCAAATCTGCACTTTACAGTTATATACCAAGTGTCAATCGACGACAGGTTCAACCAACGCTAACGTCGAGTTCAACCGTCGATCAATGACGCTTTTTAATTCCTTTTTTTATTTAACGTTTTGTGTTTCAGTGAGACATAACATCAGCAAGTCAATTCCAGGGAGAAGTGCCAAGTAATAATGGAATTCCACAAAGTAACACCATCGTAAATCAGTCATCGTCAAACAAGTATATGATGACTCAATTGTAGTCAAAAATTTTCATACTAGTACACCAATCTGCTATGAACAAACGCATTAAAGATTGTTGGTATTTTATTCAGTATCGTACCTTAAATCAACACAATAATTTTTTATTACTTAACCACGTAAAATAATTTTATTACTACACGGTTACAGCAATTACAAAATCGGTTCAGTGATTTTAGAGATAAACAGAAAGGCAAAAATTTTAATAATTAGTTCTTTGTTATTCGTTCTGTATATATATTCACATCCATTTACGAAAAAGTATTTATTTTGACATGATACACAGACACTTCCATTTTACTTATTTATATAGATGTATAGATTTTACCTACAAGTATATACATATGTCATGTTTTTATGTTATTAACGAAAGACCCGAAAACAAAACACGAGCTACTAGAAGATTTGTGACGCGATCAATAAATATATTTTATATTATTGTTCGTAAGAATAAATCGTTTGTATTTCTCACATCAAATATACACGTTCATATTTTACGCGCGTCGTCCCATTCCAGGGATGTGACGTAAAAATACATCGTGAAGGTTTCCCCCACTGATTTATTTAACCCAGAGATCAAACGAGTGTTTTTACACAATTTACGTCAACATTCTATTGAAATAAAACGCCTCATTTACAAACAACAACCTTTTTAAGAACACTTTTTTGAACTAAAGCTAATATATATACTAGCGGACCCTGAGGAAGTTGTGCTGCATTGATAATTTAAAAAAAATCCTAAAAGTCAACCGCAGCGCCACCTACTTGGTCCAATTGTGAATCTAAACCATTCTCGGATCCACTCGAACACGCACACAAAATTTCCACAAAATCGGTCCAGCCGTTTAGGAGGAGTTCAGTGACATACACACGTACAAAAGAAATTTATATATAAAGATATGGCTGAGAAAACATATTTCAAAAAATAATAATACACAGGTATTAAAAGTAAGTATGTAGTCTAGAATAGTTGTTAAACACCTAAACGATCGAGTTTTTTTAAAGTGAAAGCGTCCTTAGGCGCACTATACGTATTACGCTGTATATACTCGATTATTTCATATGCATGTTTGAATTTTTACAGCTGTAACACCAAGGGCAACTGTTGTATTGCCAACCTTAAAGAGCGACTTTCACATATTTTTTCAACAGCTCCATATCATAACACTGAAGGAATATGAATACCATTCCACGACGCCAGCAGACGCATAACAAACCTTCTAGAGAACCTCATGGTTGTCGCTACTTTACTTTTTTTTCAGTGTTTGCTAACAAAAAATACTCAACTAGGTAAATTTGGAATGTCAAACATTACCTAAGTATAGGATTTAATACTCAATCGTTAATACACTCATTAATAAAGTCTAAGCAACATGTACTAATTTAAATTTTAGGATGGTTCTTCACATTATAACGTTGTATTTTATTTTTAAAATAATATCCTTAGGGTTCTATGATGCAAAAATAACAGCTGTTGTCTTTATAAGTTCTTTTAATAACAGAAATGAACAATATTAGAATATACTGTAGAAACTAAGATACATAAGAAACTAAACTTTTTTATTACAAAATGAAATTTCTAAAGAAAATGTATTTATTGTGAAAGAATAGAACAATTTAATACAAAGTATGGGCTCCTCTGCTATTCTGAACTTGCCGGCAATGATTATTCATTGAATTAATGAGACTGTTTATGTCATCTTGCGGTATTCGCTCCCAATGGAATTGTAGCAAATCCTTCAGATGTTGGGTTGTTGTCGCTTCGTCCAAGTCCTTCAAAACACGTCTCTGGAGCATGTCCCATGCGTGCTCGATGGGGTTGAGATCTGGCTATTGTGCAGGCCAGGGCAATACCCGGATGTTCTCCGTTGCAAAGTATTCACTGGTTCGCCGAGCTGTATGTGAACGCGCATTGTCATGCATTAACCTAAAATCGGAGCCAAAGGTTTGTGCAAATGGGTAGACATAAGGTCTGAGAATATCCTCAATGTAATTTTCAGCATTCATGTTTCCATTTACAAAAACGAGCTCAGTTCGCCTGTTCTTCATAATACCCGCCCATAACATAACTGTTGAGCCGCTGTATGGATGAACTTCCTGAACGCACCTGAGCCTTTCAGTATTTCCGGGCCGACGATACACTCGCACCCTTCTTGTATCAGGCTTAAACCCGAATCGCGACTCATCGGAAAACATAATTTTATCCCATTGTTCCTGGGTCCATGTTATGCGTTCTCTACACCATTCATATCGACGAGCGCGATTCCCGTGACGTATCGGTGGGCACCTGATTGGGCGTCGAGCTCGTAGGCCGTACTCATGCAGTCGATTTCGCACAGTTTGAGGACTTACATCAACACCACTTGAAATTTGTAGCCTCAAACTTATCTCTCGAGCGGTTAACATCGGCTGGCGTCTTGCAGTCAGTTGTATGTACCGGTCTTGCCGAGTGGTTGTACTCCTTTTACGGCCTGGATGCTGTTCAGCGGGTTCTCCTGTATTATTGTAGCGCTGCCAAAGACGACAAATAACACTTCTATGAATGCCAAAATGTCGAGATACCTGAGATTGATTACTTCCCGCTTGCAACATCCCTACAGCTCTTTGCATTTCATCTGCCATCAAATGACGTCGCTTCATGACGTAAAGAATATCTAACAATTCAATTTTGTCGCTAACTTTATTTAAATGGTTGGTAAAATTATAAAATCAAGACTAAACGTAGCAATTAAAACGCACTTAAATTCAAACAAATTCGCAGTCATTTGAATTTTATGAAAAAACAAAACATAATCAAAATTTTTTTTACAACCAGCCAGTATGTCATCAATAACAAAAAAGTTTATTTACCTACGCACTTTGTTTGAGTAAATACTTAGAAATTAATTAATATAAATGGTAAAATTTGTAATATCACGCATGTTGCTTAGACTTTTTTGATGTGTGTAGTATATAACGTTACGTTAAACGTACGGAATCCTCAAGGTGTCTCCAATCACTATTTGAATTTTACTAATGAAACTCGAATTAGAAAGGATTTATGAAAACATCGTAAAAAGTATAAATGGTAGGGATTTGCGAGAGTTATCAAAAAAAAAAAAATTCAGAAGAGTTACAATTACTCAATTAAATCTCATATCTGCAGAATGGGATTGGAACATTACTCTTTTCTGTTCACTAACTGGTACTCGTGACTTGGTTCATGTGAAATCACTTTTCCACATAGACTATATATCTCTTTCTTGAATTAAAATTGGTACCTTTTGCCTTTCTTAACTATATTATATTACAACTTTTCAGAGAAGCATAAATATATGAAAATTATTTGCTTTCTGGGTGCTGAGTTCTAAAACTATATTCAATACTTTGAAGGCGGTAACAGCTTTACCTTCAGCGATTCTCAGATCCACTCGAACACGCTCACAAAATTTCATCAAAATCGGTCCAGCCGTTTAGGAGGAGTTCAGTTACATACACACGTACAGAAGAAATTTATATATAAAGATATGAACACACGAATATAGAATTCTGTTTAAGTACGTAAAAATATCATTCAAAATATTTAGTTTGCTATATCGCTATAAAATATTCTATCCTCAATTTCAATAATTACACATATTTCTTTGTTTATTTCTGCATATACTTCATAGTGTCTGCTACACCAGAGGAGGTACACGAATCAAGTCACAATTTCATTTAAAAAGTGCAAACTTGTACAGAAAGAAGTATATTATATTTACTCGAGGCTACTACTATGAAATAATAAAAGCACCGGTGTATTTTTTATTAACTTACGCGTCTTGAAACAAAATGAATATTAAAAAACAGAATACTTCTCAAATGAGCGCTGTGAAATAAAATATTAAAGTTTAATTTACTTTATCTTATGCAGTTCACTTTGGACGTTCATTCATAATATGAATTTTATATTTTGTTACAAGGAGCTGTCCGCGTATTTGTTCACATTAAACACCTATATAAGACCCTATAAATGCAAATTAAGCCTGGTTGTTTGTTACACTTTCACACTGTAACTACATCATTAATCATCATGAACCTTTGCATGTACATTGTCAGGGTTACAGGAAAGGGTACAAGGGTACCTTCATCTAGAAAACGGATACTAAATCTTCAATAACTCTAATCTATATTAACACGAAAGAAGCCGCGGACAAAATCTAGTAATAAGATACAGAACGGCTCTATGTAGTGACGAATTATAAGTCCGTAAAATGAATAAAGAACTTATTTTAGAGTTGTCAATGGTTTTAATTATTGTAATTAATATATTAGATAATACTTCACTCTTCAAGTTTAAGTAGATAGCTATTTGTTTTTACAAGACATAGATTTAAACTCGATCACCCTAATATTAATAATAATTTATGTTCGAAATTATTATACAACACTTAATATTGTTAATCAGTGTCTTCTCCAATATAACAGCACACGGCACAATCTTTCACGAGCGTTTGGAGTGTACAAGATTGAACACGAGAAAGCGTGTACGCGAATTCACAAGTGGCTGTAAGTCCTACGTAGGCGATTCAAAGCGAACACAATTGCGAAGCGATTCGATGCGGTGACACGCGAATTCAAAGCAATGCGGTGGGACGCGGCGGATTTGTACTACGTGCGCGCGATACGCTGAATAGCATCCATATCAGTCAACGCAATCGACTCGGAGAACCGTCGCCGTATCACATTCGTGCGAAAATCAAATCAATCGATCAATCAAACCAACTGATCGCGTTCGCTTCGCTTCGTGCCGCGACGTTCTCACTCCGCGTCTGTGTTGGTCACCTAGGACACTTCAGTACATATCGCTTGTTTATTTTTTTGGGCCGCGCCGCATCGCTTTACGCTCGCAAGGAAATCGCTCACCTAGGACACTGCGTTATCGTTTGTCTCTCCACACGCTATCTTTCCCGCGCTAAAGCGTTTTCGAAAGTGAGTGTGTCGTTTTTAGCCCGGTAAAGCTGCAAAGGCCCATAAGGTTGGCCTTATAGCGTATAGTCAGTATGAAAAAAAGAGAATGTCATATAAAGGTAGTTATTACTTATATTTTTCTTGAACCTTTTATATTAAGACATGATTTTAGACCATAGACCATTCAATAAGAAATTCAGCGTAGCTTGTATTAAGGTAACTAAATATTTGATATACATTAATATAAAGATATTTATCTCCCAAAGACAATTACTAATTATGTTCATCAAACAAAAGTCAGTCATGTGCGAGGGACGATCGACTTCAAACCTTCTTGATATTTGTAATATTCCTTAAATATTAAAACGTTTTCGTACAAAAAGTACCCACTACGTGATATTTCAAATATCAAAGAATATTTTATAAATTTGAAAAAAATATATATGCACATGTTCATTTGAATTACGGATAGTAATATAATTTACATGATTTTACAAAGCCTGTTTTATAAAAGTCTAAGTACTACGTATATAAAAGGCAAAGTACTGGCTAAGACCCAAAATAGTAGCCATAACATTTCAAATGTGGGGAGAACATTGACTTTGTACTGTAGGCATTGTTTACGGCAGAATTTTCCGAAATTTAACTATTAAGGAGACAAAAAGCATAGTTTATGTGTGATGTGATATTTTTCACGCCAGATTTATACTGTCTGGCCTATTCTATAGTCAGTTCCGATAAAAACCTGGTGACATAACAGTAGAATAACACGCCCGAACTAGTATCAAAAGGAGTAAGTATGCTTTACTGAATTCTAACTTCCTATCGATAGTATTGTCCTTGTAATCTAGATAACATAGATGTCTCTACGTGTTATTAAAATCCCCACGTTATTAAAAAAAAAGGTCACAATTGCGGTTTCGCTCGCATATAAGATTTATAGAATCTTCTGTTTTTAATATAATCTATGTGTATACACTACGTGAGTTCTGTAGAGTTCTGTATTGGTTTTAGCATTTTAACATCTCAGGTCACAACTGACGATTTAAAATTATATAAGACTGTGGTCAAATCCTGAGAACTATAAAGTATACATAAAAAAACTGAAGTACTTTCACTACATTTTTACTTTGATAGCATATGGTTATATTTTTCTGTCGTATATAGGCAACCTTGAAAGTTTCATACAATATTTAGAGATAAGTGACTAATCTATTTCTAACTAAATCTCATTATACAATCGATATAAATGAACAGTTCACACATTCGACCCGAGTACCCCTATGTCACACCAACTGAACTTAGATAACACCATTACTTTGAAGTGACCCGTTTGATTGGAATTGACAAGCTCCATTCTAATTTAACGTTCCAATCTCCTCAGCCAAACGTGAAATTAATAAAAAGAGATCAATTTTCTCTGGTATAATTAATCCTGTCCGTCCACACCGCCGATCAGATAAAAAAGCTATTTGTATTATTTTTATGTAGCTGACAATATAAACTGTAGTAATGAGATTTTACTTCGATAAAACTATGAATGGTAGTTATTTTATTGGTAGTTAATTTTGTTTCAATCCGCGAGGGCAACTCCTATTCCTCCCAAACAACAAATATTTCAAATAAATTTGGCCCTAACAATATTATTTTCAATATAAACTTTGTCATTTTTTTAAACTCTTTCGAGTTCAATTTCAAGAAATTCCGTTTTAAATCATATCGTCGTTATGACGTACATATATCAAGGTCAGAAGCAAAACAGGATAATTATTTTTAACTATGTTTGTAACATTGTGTTTGTAGTGAAGATGGATATTATCACATTAACTATGTAACTTGGATTACATAGAATTAACTCTATGACATGGATTAACTATATGACTTGGATTAACTATATGACTTGGATTAACTATGTGACTTGGATTAACTATGTGACTTGGATTAACTATATGACTTGGATTAACTATATGACTTGGATTAACTAAATGACTTGGATTAACTATATGACTTGGATTAACTATATGACTTGGATTAAATACATGACTACTATTCAATTTTTTTTATCAATTTTTGTGTATATCGTATAAAATCATGGCATGGATATAAGAAATCAAAGGCCCTCATGAGAGTGAGGGAACTTGAAAAAGATTGATTGCGAGAACATCACCAACATATCTATTTCTGCTTGAGCTTTTGCGTTCTGGCTCAAAGATGGTGGTTAAAAATATACACTGGCACATGAAACATTCAAGCTTAGTCCTCAGGAATAGTAAGTAACTTATTACGACTGGGTTTAGGACTGAGGTACGATTTAGTTTAGTAATTCATGATCACAGTCAGCACTGATATTCCAATGTCACATAAACTGCATATCTAATTGCTACTTCAAAAATATAAAAAGAATAGAAATATCCTTCTCTAATCACACCTCAGTGTATTCCGTATTTCAGAACCAGATACTTCTAGATATCCTCAGGTGCAATTACTGATAATTTAATGTATGGCCGCAAAAACCTAGCTAGTATAAATACTGAATTTATTCACAAATCAGCTATCCCATTTTAGACTCATTAAGACAAGTAAAAGTTTTCCACGGTTACAAACCACATTATCGATTTGCCAGATGATAAGTTCAAGGACAAAGCTTTTATATGATAGAGAATTACTACAAAAAATGGTAACTACATTGTATGGTTCTAATAAAAATATATACAGAAGAAGATAAACTTAATCGAGACCCATACCAGTTCCTCTCGAAAGCTAGTTTCTCAACTGAGTAAAGAATATTTCATTTTTACTTTCTTTAAACACTGGCAAAACAGAAACACAATTCAAAACAATTTGTATGTACTCATGCCCTTGGTAAAATGTATAAATAAAATTACTTAATTCTAAAACTCCCAGCCAATCAATAAAACCTCTCAGACCCTCTGAAATAACTGACGCAACGTACTCGAAATTGTCTAGTCGACGCTCTATCGGGAGGGCGCCAAAGGGTGCCAAATTAGGTATAGCGTTTAAATTGAAATACTGGCAGCGCTAACTCGATTTCTGGGGGACGCACGAGGGCGGGACTACCCGCCTGTTCGTTACACACTCGTCGCGTTATTCACTTCAAAAAACATCTCAATGAAAATAATTTAGGTGAGTTACATTCTATGAATTCAGATAAAAGGGACACATTCAAACATTCTTTTATACTGTACTCACGACCCGCACTAGCTTCGCACGGGTGCAATGTAGATATCCATTTTAATGAAATATTGTTAAGGGCAGTTTTGATCTACATTACATGTACAACGTATATAATTTATTTAATTGAATAAGGAATAATACTGTATTGTTTAAAATAGCTTGATAAATAAATAACACATAATTTTTTATGTACAACATCCGAGTAACTCCATTGCAATACGTTATAATATATGACAATGAAGGTTCTGGAGATCCCTACATTCTTTCTGTACCGAATATTTTGAGCAAACTCTCTAGTGAAGAAGTGGAGCATCTCAAATCTTAACATACCTTGAAAACGTTATCAGTGACAACAATCAAATTCCGAGAGTTTTCCAGAAAGAACCACCCCGCGTTTTATTACACCTTTAAGCAAACTATAGCACGACCGACAACAGTTCTATTTTACAACTCTCTATTTAAACAATAGGTAGGAATCTACAAGAGGACTACAATCATAGTGCAGTGTATGGACTATTATCTAGATGGGCAATAGTGAGTTTCTTTTTTTGATTGCCTTTCTAAATACATATAAATCTCTTGGGACGTATACCGTCATAATCTTTAAGAAAGGATCCATTTTTTCATATCAGAACGAATAAAACAAAGCGTGTCAGCTATGTATGCACTATACATATTAGAAGTGACACTCAATACCATTCCAATCTCTATAACGTTAGGGACGGCCGCCTTTTACGTGTCAGACGTGATCTAAATACGTAAATTCACGAGTACGCCGTATTTTTTCCGCTAAATCTAACACAGGTTGATGTTTAAATATTAAAGATTAAATAAACACATCCATTGCGATGCCGCGACCGCGTACCCGCATTCGTATATCATTGATCTCCTTATATTTTTGAAGGGAAAACAGGCGCGTTGAACGTTATTTTTGGCGGGAGATAAATTTATAATTTCGCATCATGTAAGTAGTAAGCGTGATCAATCGTAAAACGTTTGCACTAGCGACTAGCGACGCGTAGCAAAAGGGCCTGTTTACATCTGATACTTGTATTCTGTATTGAGATTGTGCAACCTATAATATATTTGATTAATTCATGAACTGTATAGAAATGTTTATAATTATTGTTCGGAGTCCCAATAGATGTAAAAACCAGACTAATACTAATTCATTTCAATTTATAAATTATGAAATTTGAATAGTTTACACTGTAATTAATGTAAACATTCAAAACAGAACACAATTATCCTATTACATTACATTACAATTATTTACATTTATTTATATTATTGTATTGAGTTTTCACTTCTGACGGCAGTCCTTATGACTGCCTAGTTTTTTTTTTTATCTACTATAAAGCGTTCCGAAGATTATCAAAGGAATTTGACACAGCCAAATACATTTTTCACAACATCTTATGTCTTTCAAACATGTCCTCAATAGTAATGAACTATGTAGCGATTTCGAATGAAACTTCTTGTACCCCTCTATAAGTATATTCCCAAAGTTAATACATATAAGTAAAACACAGTTTAGATAATTTATAATAATGCACAATAACAGATTGCGTACGCACTCGCCCAAGGACATTCTAAGTTGCACTGACGTAACGCTTGGGAGGACGCCGCGCTCGCGCAGGCCGCTGAAGAGGTGAGGTAAGAGGGGAGCCGCTCCCTACTTCGCGTGTTCGTGCTTTTTTTTCGAACTGATTACGCTATTGACCTAGCAAGGTCTTAACAGCCTCACCGAACTACACGCTCGTGTTATAACTATAAAATTCAGATGAAACTGTACTAGGTTGGTATAAACAACAAAGGTCGTGTAATTTATATAGATAAGCTTCCTACGAGTATATACTATATCTATACTAATATTATAAAGCTCTCGGGAGTATGTTTGCTTGATCGCACTAATCTCAGGAACTACTTGTCCGATTTGAAAAATTCTTTCAGTGTTAGATAAGTCATTTATCGAGGAAGGCTACGCTCACACTGAGATCAACAGGAACGGAGTCCTAATAAAGAGCGTTTCAAAATCAGGGAGTTTTTTCCTTTTGAAAGCTTCTACTGCGTCTTAGCGTCAACGCAAAGTAACTATTCGGCGTGGGTGTTATGTACCTTTGAAATTCAATCACGTCAACAGTTCTGAACGTATCGGTATTCTTTGAGCTTACACGTTTTATTTTTACACTAAAATGAGCACAAATTGAGTTTAAACATTAAATCGGAATTAGTGTTTCAAAATCAGTCATGCGTGTTGACAAGGGAATTTTATGGCAAAATAGCAGAAAACAGATACGATAACATCAGCTTTCTATTCTTACATATAATATTGTTTAAAAGATGGAACGAAACCTTCTTACACGTATACATACAATCAAAATGGCCACCTCCACTCTTACATAGGTCGCGAATTGCATGTATCAGACAACAGCTAAAGCCGAGGTGTGCCGCGCACCCTTGCTAGTTGTCAAAATAAAATCGGCTGAGTGCCTTAAGCGCTCGCCTTAGTAGTCCGGTGAAGTTGTTAAGACCTTGCTTGGTCAATAGCGTAGTCAGTTCGAAAAAAAAAAATGGCCAGCTCCACTGCTCTGTATGTGATCGGGGTTTCAAGAGCAAGTTTGATTTCGCAAGTCACATTCACACACACGAAATCGATGAGGAGTACTATATATAATATTGTTAATGTCGGTAAAAAAAATTACTATATCTCATTTCGTGATGTAATCGACATATACATCACATATTCTTATATTCTGTCCGGCTAATTTAAACATGATAAATGTACAAATATTCACAAAACTGATTTTACATTTATAATATACTAGCGGACCTGGCGGAGGTTCTCCTGCCTTGATAATAAAAAAAATCCTATAAGTCAACAGCAACGCCATCTACCTGGTCCAGATATGAATCTAAACCATTCTCGGATCCAATGGAACACACGCACACTTCGATCAACAATTACTAGATAACGGGTCGGCGCGAAAAATACGTCTCGGTAAATAAGAGCTCACTTGAAATGTGTGCCCTTATTTTGTTTAGGTTGTTTGAAACAATGTAAGCCCGTTTCACATGCCCTAGTGTATTCAAAAGATGCAAAAATAATATCCGAAAAAGCAATTTAACGGCCGGAGTATCTTACTTTCGCTAAATACATGTTGAATAAGTTATATTTTAAGCTTTAAACTAACTAATAATATCAAATTTTGAACAAAATTACCGATTTTAAGCCTGTGATACAAATGTATAGCCTCGCCCCTCGTAAACACGCATAATAACGGGAAAACGTACTTTATTCATTACGTGTTAAGATTGAATTCACACTAAATGTTGTGTATGTTATCTTTTCATTTGTGAGGGGAATAATTTATTACTTTGCTCGTTTTATCGTAAGTATTAGATACTATTTTGAACATTTGTGACTTTATTACAAGGTGTTATGGTTGTAATTAGGTTGAACTTAAAACAGTTTTAAGACTTTTTTTCTCCTTTTCTTAGTAAACAAATAGCTACACATAAGTATATATTTACGCGGACGGCTTTTAGCTTCGATTTGTACGTGACCGTTTATCTAGTTATTTTTGATCGAATCACGCACACAAAGTTTTATTAAAATCGGTCTGCCGTTTAGGAGGAGTTCAGTGACATACACACGCACAGAAGAAATTTATATATAAAGACTAGATGGCATCTGCTTGAAACCTAATGTAATTTATTAAATGTATTTTATAGATAGATAGATTATATAGATAATAGGATAGATATTTATTTTGTGATTCGATTGACCGTTTACTTTTTTTTTTAAATTGAAACGAAACTTGTTTGTACTGGTAGAGCCAAGCTGAAGCTATGACTGGTTTCAGCATGGATGTATCGGCTCGCCCGGGGTACTACCACCCGACACACAGAAACACCGACGTGAAGTAACAGTGCTTGTATTGTTGCGTTTCGTTCGGTCAGTGAAAGCGCCGGAGGCCCACCTTTCCTCTCTTCCCACCCTCCCTTCCCCACTCCACAAACAGGCTGGCAACGCACTTGCGACTCCCTTGGTATTGCTAGTGTCTATGGATTGCGGTAATCGTAGATATAGCAATGTTTTTTTACCCATATTTGACGGTTTCATAACTGTAAACTATAGTAGGGACTACATATGATATGTGTAGAGAAGTATATTAAAATCCGTTATGAATAACTATTTACTTTTTTAATATAAAAAAAATCTAAAAGTATAATTGATATTTTTTTACAATTTACGAATTTATTATTCATCAATCACATATACTTTCGGTATACAACATTTCATTAAATCGATAAAACAGTTGTTAGTTAAATCCATATTGTCATATTCCTGATCACTGTCCTCTATAATAGATCATAATATGAAAAAGAACAGTATAAACATAATTACATATTTATTTATTAATACAATTATATTCTTATCATAATCTAAAATATCATTTTTTTAAATGTCATAGCAAAAAAACTAACAGGTGGGTTAACTGATATTGAGTGATCACCACAGTCCATAGACACTAACAACCCTAGGAGAGTCGAAAGTGGGTTGTCAGCCTGTGTTTGGGGGAAAGGGAGAAAGGGACATTTTTTTTTTTTCGAACTGACTACGCTATTGACCAAGCAAGGTCTTAACAGCTTCACCGGACTACTAAGGCGAGCGCTTAAGGCACTCAGCCGAGAGAAAGGGACTTACTTACTTACTATTATTCCACTATAAAAATTCCAAATCCAAACCCTATCACACATAATAAAAATAATTAGGTAAAATAGAATAAATTGCAATGTTTAACTAAGTATAGGTATACATACAAAAGTAAAGACATCATTAAGATAATACAAAGGAAAATCTGAAATACAGGGCGGCAGTCCTTGACAGAACCAGAGGAGGGCACTCCAATTTGTCGCGAGCCTGTGCTACAGATATAAATTATTGGATATTCTGTGTATACTAAGGGTACAGGTAGAAGGAAAATTGTGCCCACCTTAATTGGTACAATGATTGTTTAAACAAAACATTTACGTTATCCTTAACTCAGTATTGAAGCTTATTCGAATAACTTAAGGATATCGAAAGAGAACCACCTACTCCATACGGCTTCTCTACTAACTAAGAAAATGATACCAAATATTTCCTTGTATTTACGACCATTATACATATAATAAGACTATAAATCTAATATGTCTGTACTTTGCAGATTTTTGTGAAAAAAATGTTGCTGGTGTCTAGAAACCTATAATTCTATACTAATATTATAAAGAAGTAAAGTTTGTGAGTTTGTGACGTTGTAGGGGGTAATCTCAGGAACTACTGAACCGATTTTGAAAATTATTTTACCAATAGAAAGCCACGCTATTTGTGAGATATCATCATATATATCATCACGTTAAGACCAATAGGAGCGGAGCAACAATAAAGAATGTTTTAAAATCGGGGTTATTCTTCCTTTTCAGAGCTTCCGCTGCGTCTTAGCCCGAAATAACTATTCCACGCCTACGAAGTCGCAGGCAGAAGCTATTAAGTAATAAAATACATTTCAATCTATTTTAGAAATGCCTGTCTGTTTGTATGAACATGCATCACTGTTAAAGTGCTGTGTTCATGATAAAATCTCACCAAGAAATAAAGCATATCTTCGAGTATCATTTAGTCTTATTTCATTAAAATCTGTTCGGTCTATGAATAGTTATTATAATTTTAATGACGACGCTACTTAAGTACGAGAGAAAAGTAATTAGTAATTAGACTTAATACATTCAGATGAGTTTATTTAGTTCACTGTTTTGTACATTAGGTTCCACGCGCGCACTGTCGTGGGCACAGCTAGTATATATATATATATATATATAATAAAAATGAAGTCTCGGTATTAATATCAAAATAACATTTTTTTAATGTCTGGGATGTAAGTATACACGTTACTAATAACAAAAATGCAATTTTTAAAATTTTTGTCGGTCTGTCTGTCTGTTTGTTCTGGATAAGCTCCGAAACGGCTAGACCGATTTTCATAGGAATTTCACTGAGAGGCAGTTAAAATTACAGCGGGTTACTTACGCTACTCTAATTTAGTCTAGCTGTTAACCGCGGCTTCGTTTGCAGTGCTATCTCCAAAACGGTTGAACCGATTTCCACGAAACTTTCACTGGTGCATAGCTGACATTATTAAAAGTAGTTTACGCAATTATAATTTATACTAGCTGTTAACCGTGGTTTCGCCCGTAGTGCTATCTCCAAAACGGTTGGAGTGATCTTCACGAAACTTTTACTGGCTGATTGCTGACCTTATAAAAAGTAATTCAAGTAATTTTAGTTTATACTAGCTGTTAACCGCGGCTTTGCCCACAGTGCTATCTCCAAAACGGTTTGATCGATCTTCACGAGACATTCACTGTCAGTTAGCTGACCTTATAAAAAGTAATTTAGCCAATTTTAATTTAGATTAGCTGTTAACCGTGGCATCGCCCGCAATGCTATCTCCAAAACGATTGGACCGATTTTCACCGGATTTTCACTGGCAGATAGCTGACCATATAAGAAGTAATTTAAGTTATTCTATTTTAGATTAGCTGTTACCCCCGACTTTTTTATTAGTTCCTTATACAGTGTAAGTGAGCACTGAGGTAGTTATATAGTGGGTTAAGGTTCCAAAAATGTGGTTGACCCTATACCCGTTACCCTATATCTCTTTTTCTTTGACAATAATATAACATATTTTCTTAATTACGAACATACAATAACGGTTTACAAAATAATCTACAACTATTATAATTCTTAATTATAAGTCGAAATATATCTGAATTCGTTTAATTATCTAGAAATAATTATAATAAATATACACCGGAAATATCATATGTTCCACGTTTGTGACAATCATATTTATATTTTAAAATTCTTAAAACAATATTATATGATAATTAAACAAACCAAAACGCCTATTAAATACCAAAACTTCTATTAAATCGTTGCTTATCAGAGTAATGTGTTTGGAAAACATGGTGCTAGGATCATGATTGTTAGACACTAAAATGATTATGGTTTAACGTCGGTATTATCTAAAATTAATTCTAAATTCTGAATTACAATTTATTATTCTATATTTCATTTTATTCACTTTATAACAAAGTGAGTTCCGAGTTAGCTGATAGACATTACATACAGTGAAACCAGATGGCAGTACAGTCGCACCCGTATATATGTTACATGTCATTGTAGGTGGCGTGCGTGTCGTACTTACAATTGTTTTTAAATAGCGTTTCTATAATTGTACATGATCTCAAAATTTTATGTCTTTAACACATTTAAAAAAAAAAGCGTTAGGAGGTGCGGGTTCAGCTAGTAATTAAATAAAATGGTAGGTAACTAAACGTTACTCTGGCAATTTTGTAAATATAATACAGCAGAAAATACAAAACTATTAATTTCTAAATCTTTCCAATCAACAAAAACGCCAATTACTTTCGGTAATAGTTCATTGGCCCTAAGTGCAATATGTACAGATTGGTGATATTATTGTCTACATGTGACATCACGAACGTTACTATCTGGTAAGCACTTAAAGTTACTATCTTTTTAACCAAAAACAGGTACGTATACAGTGGGGGGATATTTGGAATTTATGTAATTGTATTATGCTCCCTAAATCACCCCGCAATCAGCTTTTAGCAAATAGCATATGACGTTTCTACAATTTTATTATAACGTAGATAGCAGGTAGAAAATAAATTTATAATTTCCTATATTGCTTTCAAAGCACCTATGCATTTTAGAAAATGTATGCGATAAATATAAAATGCATTTGATGTCATACGTAATAGCATAAGTGAACTTATGCTCGGTGTAAGTGATAAGCGACACATTCAAATAAGACTCAAAGGTTTTGCAGATTAATTTGTTTGTAATATATTAATATGCTTAAATAAACTACGTAAAGATTAAATTTATAGTAAATTAAAAAAAAGTTTAAAGCTAATTTAAATGTAATAAAGGGAAATTAAGAGAATATGATAAATTTTAAATCCATTAATTTTAAATAATATAAAAATTAATTTTGTGTACCATAACATTATTTCAATAATTTTTAATAGAATTCACATTCAGCGGGCTGTCATTCAATTTACAGACAAATGTAAACTGTTACCTTCTTTATAGTAATTGTACTTCTCAAGTTGTCATATCCACATCTTATCAATTTTGTATTTAACTCTTCGTCTATACTTATACAAAAATTTATTACCGAATGCATGTATATAATAATATAATGTATGTAACATATAATGTATGTATGTACGTATGTAGACGCGTCACTATAGAACGGCTGCACCGTACATATTTTGAGTAATTCATTTTTTTTTTTGTTGATGTATGTCATCATAATGTATATATGAAAGAAAATATTTAAAAAAATCGTACGGGAGAATAAAAAAAATTGAATCCAAATTTCCATTTACTACACAGATATACTAAATCCAACATTTCTATTTGTATCTTTTTGCATTTATATGTATGTTTTCACCTGTAATCAATAACTATATCTACTTGTGTTGCAAATAAATACGTTATTTCACTTTGTTTCAAATCCATCTAAGACATATGAATAAGAAAAAACTGTTAAACATAAAAATGTTGAGTGAAATAGGCATAAATGTGATTAAATCAGAAACCAATCCGCAACAGAAGATTACCGTCGGTCGCTTGTAACGAGCGCCGATATATTGGTGCAGGTGTCGGACAGGGTTTTACGTGAGTAGTTTACATAAGAAATCACAACCACAACCGCTGGATATTTTCACACGGCGCCAAGTCTGCCACACACCTTACTGTTATAAAAAAACTTACGTTTTACCACATTAAAAGTGTTTTTAACTTAGTTTATTTAATCAACATGTATATTTTTTTTAATTCGTGATCTGCTGTCAGATTCATATCCCGGCATGTGCCAAGGTTTTTTTTGGAATTCGCATACCTTTACTAATTGAAATTGGTAAGACTATCGGCTGACGGTGAAGGAAAACATCGTGAGGAAACCTGAACCTGAGACATGTTCTTGTAGTGCTACTGTATGTATGTAGATAAAAATAGAGACATATCAGTCTCTTCACAAAATACAGATATAATTTTTTTTTCAGTATTTCCTATATTTCTCTTTCTGTTTCAATCTTCTCGTTTTTGTATTAACATGTAATTTTTTTTTATATGTAAAATAGTTTAATCTTTTGTTTTATTAATATTTAATTTATTGTTGGAGCATGCCGTGGTTGTCTGTAAATAAGACTACATTTATAATGTGTTACAATAGTCCTACTTCTTATATACTCACTAATGTATTGTCATGTTGACGATCCTAAAATAAATAAATAAATAAAAATTGTTATTTACAATAAATAATTTACATGAATATTTCAGAAGATATCACCGATTTAATATATAGCGCAACAAACGTAAAGATATTTGTCTGAAGATTCGTATGTAGCTTCTATGATTTTGGTTCATCAGAATATCTCTCATTATATATCACGGTGTATCATGTGACCTGGGCGGACTACTAATATACCACAAAATGCAAAAATAATTTTGCAAATCTGGCTTACAATTTCATAATAAGCGCGTTCGAATAAACAAAAGAAAAACAAACAGTCTTTCGAGCGGTATAAAATTAGTAAAAATTAACTTCGTGGCCTAAAATATGTTTATTAAGACCGTTAATAATATATTATTTATTTGACACGTCACTAATTAACAAACTAATTTTATGCAAACAGTTCGTTATTTTGTTTGAAGCGAATCCTCATCGCAAACTAAGTAATTATTTGGTTTCTCAACTTTTCGTACGTTTTTTTTTGTTAATCTAAATTATTCAAAAATGTTACCTGAAATAATAACACCGCAATTTTTTTACAAAGTCAAAGAGATCTTTTTCCTAATTCGGAGTAATTTATACAGTCATTCTTCTTACTTCTAAACTTGTCAAAGTTGTGCTTGAAAGCGAAAAATAATTATATTATATACAATTCTGAGGTGATGATTGTCCAGTGGTTAGTATATTAGAACACCGCATCCATTGACATACTTTTTTTCTTTTTTTTTTCGAACTGACAACGCTATTGACCTATCAAGGTCTTAACAGCTTCACCGGACTACCATTTTTGGTGAAGGAAAACATAATGATGAAATTTATAGTGGTAGGATTTTTTCTAGGTCCGCTTGGCAAGTTTCCACACTCATATTGAAAATCTGTCACCAAGCACCTATACGTCTGTTCCGGCAGCTCCACTTGAGAGCTAGTCCCGCTTCAGGTTTAGCGTACTCCCTATCTTGGATCACATCGTCATTCAAGTGAGATTGTGGTCATCCCTTAAAACTTGTAATCTATCAAAAAATATAGTATAAAAAAATTCATTCACCGCATTATTATAATCACCGTTGTTATTTCCGAATCTATTTCATTAAAAGGACAACTACGGAAATTTACTTATTCTAGTGCGGGCATAATCATTGACTTAAACACTTAAAATTAGTAAGCAATATACAATTATTAAACTAATGCATTTGATATAAGTGTAAGTTAGTCAAGTAATTCGGAGTTGAATTTATGGACATTAAATATAATAAATTCGCTACAGATAAAAATTTCTTCACCTATAAACGAATGGAAACTAAATGTACCACTAGAGTTATCAACCTTTTTTTTCAGAGAAGGGTGGGCGTAGAAAACAAAATATTTTATAGAGAAAGTAAAAAATAAAAGTATACTTATTATCAACATATATCACTACATAAAACAAGGTCATCTGCCACGTCTGTCTGTCTGTTTGTGATAAACTCAAAAACTACTAAACGAATTTAATGAGGTTTGCAGCTATAGATAAAGTAATTCATGAGGAATGTTTACGTATATAATTTGTCAAGGTTTTTTTTTATTATCAGGGCGGGACCACTGTACGCGTCAAATGTATGTAAGCGAATGACTTTAGAACGGCTGCACTTAATTAGCTATTTTTTTTGTGTTGTCAAGAGCAAGTTTATCAAGTCAATGTTTGAGAAATTATGCACAAAAGTGAAAAATTTTGGTTAAATTATCCCATATAAATGAGTGCTCGAGTAGGACAGAATAGAGTATAGTAGTAATACACAGGCTGGCAACGCACTTGCGACTCCCCTGGTGTTGCTAGTGTCTATGGACGGTGGTGATCACTTAACAGGAGGTGACCCACGTGTTCGATTGCCGCTTTTTGGCATAAAAAAAAATAAAAATGACAAAATTTACAGATTAATGTTCTCTGGTTCGGTTCGTATTTTATTTAATTACATGCCCGTACTGTAAAAGAAAGAGTTGGTACCATTGATATACAAAAACCCAAGATCCACACTTCACGTCTCGCAGCCGGCACATAAAAATGAGTGCATAATCCAAAACGTATTCAAAATTCATTTCAAATAGTGTCGCGTCGCTAGGGTCCTTGTAAAAACAACTTTAAATCATCCAGGTAGGGTTGAATTTGCAAAATCATAGGTTTATCGCATAACTATAATAACGTATGCATATTGGGAAGTTTTTGCGGGACAGTTTTGAGTGCTACCTTTGTTCGAGACTGTGTTTCTTGAGTTATATGTCATTGAGTCGGTACCGTTTTTTTCGTTAACACGACCGTTCGAATTCAGGTCGGACATCGTCTTTAGTATAAAAGTGTGTATTTCTTCTAACTGAAATATAATATACTTAGTAATTTTCTTCTTCTTCTTACCCTTATCCCACACAAGTAGGGTCGGTACAGCATGTTTGTAATTTTGTGGTATATGATTTGGCTTAATTTTTACGATTGGCCGCCAGCCTGACATCAACCCTCCTTGGGATTATTTTGTTTTACCACTGTATTTATAATTATTATTATATAGTTACGAAGTCTGATGGGCTCTTTTAGCCTTACAATTTTTCGTTCCAGTTAAAAACGAAGTTCTTCGAGATTATGGTTTGCTTACTATATTGTTTTTGGAACGAAGTTCCTCACGGCAGGCTTGGAGGAGATAGGGATTTTGCTGCGCGACCGAACTAAAAAAAATGTGTTAGTAAAACCGTAACAAAAAGTGCGTGGAATAAAACCGTTAAATGAGACGTGCGCAGGCGCGACAGTCGTATACACAAGCGAGTAGTATATAATACCTTTCTCTTTCTCCTTTTTTCTTTCGAATTTTCGGTGAAATGAATCGTTGAATTAATTTAATTAATCGGTAAATTATAATTATAATATCGGTTAATCGGTAATTTAATTAATTTTTTTTTCTCCTTGTATTTTTTTTTTGCAAATTGTGTCGATTCTACATTAGTTTTTTTTTCTCAATTCTTTCTTGCATTATTTTTGCGAATTGTGTCGATTCTACATTAACATCGTTCCTACCTGGTGTCCCACGATACCACATCTTTTTTTGCTTAGTTTGTTTTTTATAATACTCAGTAATAGTATTGTAATAATGCGTAGTACGCAGACTTCGAAATATATAATAGTATCGTTGTCAACCCTACATACAATATTTAAATATTGCAAGTTATTACAGAAAATGAAACCCCTTGGAAAGCATGTTTGCATATAATTTTATTGTCGTAGTTACCTTGTATAAAAAGCTGTAGTAAAAACAATAAAATCATGTCACAAACAGGTGGAATTTCAGTACGCATGTGACATAAACCCAAACTTCCGCACCGCATACGACCCAAGTGCCTTGATTTTCATAATGGAACACTCTAAGAATGAGCTGTTTCTATATTAGGGTTCCGTAAATTCTTGCCGTATAAAATTGACAACTAACAAGCAGCTCCATTATTAAAATACTTGATATAAATAAACAGTTTTTAAAGATTTATACAATACTAGCTATTGCCGGCGGTTTCGCTCGCATTAGTGCAGATTTTTTTAACCTTTGATCATCATGATTAATAGTTGTAAAAACGTTTTTTTTTTATGTCATATCTGGCAAACGAATTTGTGGGTCACCTGATGCTACGTGATCAGGCGGCTCATCTGATGTTAAATGATCACCACCGTCCATAAACACTAACAACACCAGGGGAGTCGAAAGTGCGTTGTCAGCCTGTGTTTGGGGGAAAAGGAATGACGGGGGAGAGGAGAGGAGAAGGGAGGTGGGCCTCTGGCGCTCTCACTGACCGAACGAAACGCAACAATGTAAGCACTGTTACTTCACGTCAATTTTCTATGAGAGGGTGGTACTCCCCCAGACGAGCCGACCCATTCATGCTGAAACCAATAATAACTTCAGCGCGGCTCTACCACGTACACGTATTAAACAAATAAACAAAGTCACGTTTGCCGTTATAAAATTATTAAAAGTAGCATAAAAATATTCATTATGAAAATACCCTCAGCTGTGACAATTTTCATTGTGACCAGTAGGAAAGCTTTGAAGTCTATTAATCTATATTAATATTATAAAGCTGGAGGGTATGTTTGTTTGTTTGGTTGAGCGCCCTAATCTCAGGAACTACTTGTCCGATTTGAACAATTCGTTCAGTATTAGATAGGCCTTTTATCGAGGAAGGTAATAAGCTATATTGTCACGCTAAGATTGATAGAAGAGGAGCACCAATAAAAAATGTTTCAAAATCGGGGTTGTTTTTCCTTTTGAGACCTCTCGCTGCTTATTAGAGTTAGCCCAAAATAACTATTAAAATAACAGATGAAGTTGCGGGAACAGCTAGTCTTCTTATATAAGTACAGTAAGTTTTAAACTTTTATATCAGAAATCGCTTTTTGTAAAAATTGTATTGTAAGGAAACAAAAGGATTCTAAAAATAGCGCTTCTCAATACTTCCAACATCACTTTGTAGCGTTATCGGCCTTTTAATCAAATTATAATAGTCTTCTAGAAATTTCCATCCCCTTATTTCATTAAATATATAAGCTCGTCACAATGAGACGCGAGTTCCATTCAGCGAATACGAAGATAAACATAAGGAACTATTAGCTATCAACCATAGAGGACTGTAAATTTCTTTCAACATTTTAACTACAGACGAGCGTAACAATATCTTTACCGTATTACTGTTTTTTTTTATACAAACAATAATATATAATAGCTCTGTAGGATATAGTCCTCTTCCATAGATCGCCCTAAGCCCCATATTTTGTTCATGATATTACTCGTAAAATATATCATCCGTTCATCTCGAATTTATGAAATCATGATGCGTACATAACATACTTTCTGAAATAATGCTTTATGTGAAAAAACTTTACTGAAAAACTGTTCAACATACTATTTTTGGACTTCCAGTAATAATTTGCTGACAGTAATCTCAAAAGGACCTCCAAATTACGTATGTTATTTTAGCTCTATTTGATTATTTTAGACAATTTTTAAAAAGAATGTTACTTTCTTTTTATGTTGTAATAATAACCACATCACTGAATTAATTTTATTACACTTTTATTCATATTGCGATCTACATTTAATTTAATGTTGTAAGAATTCCTCGATTCTTTTACTAATACCATTGCTTGTAATAATTATTATATAGAAATAAGCATCTCAAATTATTTAATGTTTAATTTTATTTTTTATATTTACACTAATTTCATAAATTAAACTTAAATAAATCACTACATATTATAAAATAAAGCCCTCTACCATGTCTGTCAGTCTGTCGGTCTGCCAGTCTGCCAGTCTGCCAGTCTGCCAGTCTGTCAGTCTGTCAGTCTGTCAGTCTGTCAGTCTGTCAGTCTGTCAGTATGTCAGTCTGTCAGTCTGTCAGTTTGTCAGTCGTTCAGTCAGTCTGTCTCTGAGTCAGTTTGTCTGTCAGTCTGTATAGTTCGCGATAAACTCAAAAACTACTCAATGGATTTTCATGCGGTTTTCACCAGTAGATAAAGGGATTCATAAGTAAGGTTCTGGTATATAATTTGTCAAGATTTTTTACTATCAGGGTGGGACAACTTCCGCCGCGCCCGTTAATATCATAAATGTAACAACATATTTTTATTATAAGAATACCGCCCTCAATATTATCATAAAGGTATTTATTAACCATGGAAAATGGCCATAGAAAAACTTCATAAAGCAGCTGAAAGCTGTCACTTGAGAGCCGATGAAAATAATAAAAAAGTATACCACTAAAATGATATTCCGCCCGAAAACTTACACGGGCGACGGTTCGGTTGTTAAACTAAGACACGGGTGCAGATCACCTATCCCAAGTCATGTATTATTGTTCTGTTTAGTTGCTTGTTTTTGTTTTATTTGAAAAATCTAAAATTTCCTAACCAAATATGAGTACCGTTTGAACTTATTTACTCCAAAATTCGAATAAATAAATATACGTTACTAGCGGACCTGGCGGACGTTGTCCTCTGCCTTGATAATAATACAAATCGTAAAAGTCAACCGCAACGCCACCTACCGGGTCCAATTGTGAATCTAAACCATTCTCGAATCCACTGAAATACGCACACAAAGTTTTATTAAAATCGGTCCACCGTTTAGGAGGAGTTCAATGACATACACACGCACAGAAGAAATTTATATATAAAGATTGTCAAATACTATACAGGATTAAACTAATAAGTTTATACATTTTTTATGATCATTTTAAAAAGTAAATCTTAAGAAACAACATGCCGTTCTATAAAAAATCTATGTGTTTCTCGTGACTTCGTCAGTGTATTTTCAGTATATTCATATAATTCTCTAGTTCATAAACTACCTCTATAGCAAATATTATAGTTTGTTCAGAGAAATAATCGTAAATAACTAACAAACCGCCAGACAATATGCGCCAAATATGTCAAGCATTGTCTTTAATAGCAAAAAAAAAAACACTACAGAATAGCATTAATTTGGTAGCGATTTTTTTTATATTATAGGAGGCAGACGATCAGGCGGCTCATCTGATGTTAAGTGATCACCGCCGTCCATAGACACTAACAACATCAGGGGAATCGCAACTGCGTTGCCAGCCTGCGTTTGGGGGGCGGGAGCCTCCCGCGCTCTCACTGACCGAACGAAACGCCACAATGCAAGCACTGTTACTTCACGTGTGTGTTTCTGTAAATCGGTTCTTACTACCCCGGGCGAGCCGACCCATTCATGCTGAAACCGGTAATAGCTTCAGCATGGCTCTACCTATATAATTTGTTATTTAATTACAAGGTATTCATTGTGCCCGATAACATTAAATAAAATTTATATAAAACCATACATACGTATTTAGATTAGACACTTTTATTCAAAAAACAAAAAGATACAGTGAAAAAGCAGTGCATTTATAATAGTGTTGTCACTACTCATTTGTAACGTTGTACAAAAGTTGTACTCATTTGTAAAGTTAGAACATATTATTACAATACAACTCAACAATATTGATATACTCTATCGCGTATATTAATTAGTCTACAATTATACCAAAAAGGACAAATAATCTTAATCACATCCCACTATAGAAAACTAGTGTCCTTTCAGTCCATTTCGCTAACAATGTACTAGATTAGTATTCTCAGTGCGTCTGAACAAAGATCTGCAATAACTATTCGTTTTTATCGTCTTTATTCTATTATCTCTCTATATTATTATGTAATATCGCAATACGATAGACTGAATATCACATAACTAAAACAATTGTTGTGTGTTACATTTGAAATTAATTATTATTTAGTGAGTTGTAATCAAAACTGATTTGCAGGAATACGTGGAGCTATTTGATTTGGAAAGCAAACTAAAACTCTTTGGGGTGTAAGGGGTGTCAAATAACATCATCAAGCCAACCTCACCTGCACGTGGTGCACCCTGCTGAATAACGAACGAGGCAATGGCGAAAGCGGGCTGGTAGGGTTTTACAACCTGACTGGGTCGCAACCACCATGTATAGTGCGAAAAAGCCCGTCATAGTGATTCGCTTCTGCGGGTTGCGTTTCGGGATCAGCCTGTGCATATCCAGCTATTCGCAGGCCGGCATGACAGTGGCGACCAGCGATGGATAGTGTGTCACTCGGTGGTCGTCGTTGTTTTTGGATTGTATTGTGCTTACCATCAGGCAAAGTGCAGTCACTTTGCCGTGCTACAATAAAAAAAAACTGATCCTAATCATTGTTTAAAACAAAGGTTAAGTGGTAGGATATCTATATTTTTATCTATACATATAATAATATAATAATTCATAACCTAACGTCTCTGTATTTTTAGATTTTAGTGAAAAAAAAACGTGTCTTGAAATCTATATTATAATAAAACTGTAGCAGGGTCAAATCTGTACATTAAATATTTTTTGAAAATTTTGATGGGGGTAGGCTTTGTTGTCGATATAGAAGCCAAAAATAACCCTTTTAAAATTTCTGTCTGTCTGTCTGTCTGTCTGTCTGTCTGTCTGTCTGTCTGTCCCTGTGAACGCGCATCACTCTGAAAGTACTGAACCGATTTTGACGAAACTTGGCACAGTGATAACTAATGTTACGAGATTACATTTAGGATATTTTTTTTCTCATAAAACGCAAGGGATTCTCCAGGATCTGCCTGTTTGTCTGTCCCTTTAAACACGTATTACTCTGAAAGTACTGAACCAATTTAGACGAAATTTGGCACAGTAATAACCAATATTACAAGGTTACATCTAGGATACTTTTTATCTCATAAAACGCAAGGGATTCTCCAGGATAACGGACGAAAGTAAAAAAAATGTAGTTCATGATATTCTGGACGAATTTTGGTAAATTTTCTTTGTGCTATATATAGCAGACAGATTAGCTAAAAAATTAAGCTATATTTCCATATGCTACTTAAAAAAAATACCAAAAAAAACGACCACCGTGACTCGAACCGTCGGCCCCGTCGAAACATATAAAGCCCCGTACGTTACAACTGAGCTACGCCTACATGACATTTCTGTACGTAATTATCGACCACGTATGAAACATTTATGTAGACGAAACTGTCACTTATGTTGTTACATTTATTTCATTGTATAAAAAAATGTTTGCTAAACAAAGGTGACAAGATTTATTTATTTATCTATACTATAATAAAACTGTAACAAAGCCAAATCTGTACATTACAAGGTTACATTTAGGATACTTTTTGACCCATAAAACGCAAGGGGTTCTCCAGGATAACGAAAGAAAAGAAATTAGTTAATGTAACTAGACTTTTTTGCGACACCTTAGTATAAGAGCCAGCAACGTTGGAAGAACGAGAATTTGAGAAAAGTTGGTTCTTTAATATGAAGATATATTATGCCCTTCCAAACACGATTCAGGATACCTGGTAGCCGGTTAACGTTGTATTTTTTAATGCGAATTACACCTTTACAGATCAACATTTTGATTTATAAATAATTTAAGGAACATTTTTTGTCAGTAACTTTTATAAGTTTAACGTTTATACGCTATTAAAAACATGAATTTTCACTGCCAGACAATTTTGTTATTGACAATAATGTGCCTGGTGATATTCTTTATAAACAAAATAATTCATTTCAAACCATTTTATTTTTTCCCTTGCAAAGAACATATTTCATTTTGTTAACCAGGCTCTTCCACAATTATGGCTATCTTTATTATACAGCCAGTGTTGCACTAAGCTAGAGTTATAACTAAGTTATTCTATACATAGGTTTTGGTAGGGGGTAGAGCCACGCTGAAGCTATTACTGGTTTCAGGATGAATGGGTCGGCTCGCCCGGGGGTAGTACCACCCTTTAACAAAAAGCCGACGGGAAGTAACAATGCTTGCATTAGTGCGTTTCGTTCGATTAGTGAGAGCACCGGAGAGGCCCACCTCTCTTCCCCTTCCTCCTCTCCCCTTCCGCTTCCTCCCCCTCCAACACAGGTTGGCAAGGCACTTACGACTCTCCTGGTGTTGCAAGTGTCGATGGACGGTAGTTATTACTTAACACCAGGTGACCCACCTGTCCGTTTGCCTCCTATGACATAAAAAAATACATTATATTTTTAATTTACCCTTTTTTATGTAGAAATAAAATAATATTAAAAAAAAGTATGTGTGTGTACTTATGTACACGCATTAGAAGTTATACTTCTTTGGCGTAACAAGTAAAAATCTTTTCAAAAATTTTATCTTGCGCCTTATTCTACGTTTGTAGAAAAAACGACACTAACAATAAAAAAAAGGTATTTAATACAATGAAAGTTTTAATATAAAGAAATACAAACAACAAATACAAAGAAACAAAATGTTGACTATAGCTAACTTCAGGGTGTCGGTTTTTCGTGACGGTGTGTGCGCGCAACGTAAAAATTTACTCTCATCATTTTTCCCTAACGCGCCAAAAGAAATATAACTTCAATAAAATTACAGATATCTTAACATGGTTTGAACATACTTCTTTATTTACAAAAAATTGCATCGGGCACATTATTGTTAATATCAAAAATGTCTGGCAATAATAAATTCACGTTTTAGTAGCGTTTAAAAGTTAGTGAAAAACAAAACATTCTAAAATTATATAAAGTTCAATATTTTTGCCTGTAAAGGTTTACCGGCAGCCAATTCGCTGTCGAAACCGTTGCCTAGCTCTTAGACAAATAGTCACAGGCAAGTGACAGATGACACATGTTGCTCATATCTTTTTAATATTTATGTTTTTCTTTAATACAATGTAGTGTGAAAAAGTTTTAATACAAGTTGAAAATAGTTATGATGTCATTCAGTGTTTAATTTATCATTATTTATTTTATGAATATATTTTAACGTTTAAATTACAATTTAACTCTATCAACTTGATATTTTATAATGTAAACTATACTGAGCGTATAGTAAACGCCTACAAAAAAGGGAAAGGAACTACGTTCCAACTGGAGGTCCATGGACCTCTCAAGCTTTTTTTATCACAAACTTTACCTCTTTATAATATTAGTATAGACTAGCTGACCCGTGCGACTTCGTCTGCACTAAATCGGTTATTACCGGTTTCGATTGTACTTTTAAATGCAAAAATCTAAATACATCTCAAAACCCGATTGCAGCGATACCTACTGTTTCAAATTGTGAATCCCAACTATCCAGGGACTCACTCAAACATATACCCAGTTGGTATGTGAGAAATATTTTAAAATATGCTTGATTTGGTGCAGACGAAGTCGCACGGGTCAGCTAGTAAGTAATAAAATACATTTCAATCATTTTTAGAAATGTCAGTCAGGCTGTTTGTATGAACACGCATCACTGCTAAAATACTGCGTTGACAATACAATCAAAAAGCATATCTTCGAGTAACATTTAGTCTTGGTTTCATTAAAATCGGTTCATTATATCAAAAGATATTCCTGCGATATTCCTAGAATTACTGCGCGACTTAAGTACGAGAGAAAAGTAGATAAGGAAATGGACTTAATGATTATGATGATTTTATTAGTCCCTGTTTTTTTTTTAATAAAGTCACAAACACAGCTAGTGTAAAATATATTGATGTAAGGGAATGATAGATTTCTGATAGAGCACCTTTATTTGTTTTTCAGATATAGAGGTCGACCACATTCGCGCTCAGTGCTGTGTCAGCGTGGCCGAAGATGCTTTTAGCTAAAGTGCACCTGCCGAAACACATCGATAGATGTTTGGAAACAAATTTTTATCGTATAGAATTTATATAAATAAAATTATAGAGGTGTGTCGTTGTACGCGCATCACACTATAAGCACTGGATATATTTCGATCAATTTTTGAAATGAAAAACTTTAACCGTTTTAAGTGATTTTTAGTAGGGGAAAGACTCGTGGGTTCGCGTCATCGATGATCTCGACATGCTTGTGACGTATTGGGCTTGCATTAGATTACTAATGCGTAGTATGGCAACCTGTGTACATGTAATATTGATATTTTCTATTGGACTTATGCAGCCCATCAAATTTTTGAATAATCAATAAACCGTGTGAAAGTGCATATAATCATTGCTCGGAGTATAAACAAATGTGAAAACCAGAGTAATGTTAATAATTATAAAATTTAAATAATTCAGACTGTGATTGCTTTAAAAATTCAAAAAAGAACACAGTTATTCTATTGTTTTGAGTTTTCACTTCTGTCGGTAGTCCTTATGACTGGCTCGACATTTTTTTTTAGTTACTTCTTAGAGTCTTTTTTATTGTAGCACAGCAAAATGACTGCACTGCACCTGATGGTAAGAACAGTACAATCCAAAAACAATGGCGACCACCGAGTGACACACTATCCATCGCCGGTCGCCGTTATCATGCCGGCCTACGAAAAGCTGGATATGCACAAGTTGATCCCGAAACGCGACCCGCAGAAGCAAATCACTATGACGGGCTTTTTCGCCATATACATGGTGGACACTAAAAAACAGACAAACACTACGTTTTTTATAAGCATTGCGTCTCTTCAGTTTCGTTATAAAATTGTTTGTACTTTATTTAAGTAAACACTATACAGTCTTCGTTTCGCAGTGACAGTAGGACTCTCTACTGAATCAAAAGGGTGCGAGAATTTCTGCATATGAATGAGTTGTATGTAATGAACATAGTTATTGGTATGTGGCTGAGTGTTAAATATCTATATTTCTATGAATGTAATTACTTAGTTGCAATAATACTGTTAGCAATTTTGAATAACATTGTTAGCAATTTTTAACACATTTATTGATTATTAACAAAGAACTGGCCAATTTAGATATAAACTGCTAAGAATCGATTCTAATAATTAATCACTCGTTAAATAACCGAAACGAGTTCGGACAGAGCTATCGCACGATATGACTGCCACCGAAAGAGTGCCTCAACACGGCAAGCACCGCCCCTTATATGGGCCGACGCAGTAAAACTACCCGACATTTTCATTTATTTCCAACAATACATACTATGCTTGGTTCAGGATTAAATGGCCGTAAGTAAAACTGTTTCCTCATATTAAAAAATATAATAAAATGTATATCCCTCCGTTGGTACATTATTGTATTTTACCCATAAATACAAACTATATATTGTTGTTTGAGTAAATATTTAAATTAAGGATGGTACAAGTGGATAATAAAGATTATATGGAAAAATGAAATACTAATAATGATTTTTTTTTTATATTATAAGAAGCAAACGATAGTGCGGCGTAGGTTACCGTGGAGTTTTTTAGTCGATTGGAGGTCGACTCAGCTCAGGTCCTCTCCCGGGGACCTGGCAATGTCTGTGCAGAGGGTACTCCACGTAAAAAAAAAGGAAGCAAACGAATTTACCTGATGGTAAGTGATCACCGTCGTCCATAGACACTAGCAACACCAGGGGAGTCGCTAGTGCGTTGCCGCCCTGTGTTTGAGAGGACAGGAGGTGTATATCCGTCGCTCTCACTGACTGAACAAAACACAACAGTGCAAACACTGTTACTTCACGTCGGTTTTCTGCGATAGGATGGTACTACCCCGGACGAGCCGACCCATTCATACTGAAACCAGTAAGAGCTTCAGCGTGGCTCTACCACCTTTAAATATATATACTTGACGCTTGAAATAAATATTATTTAATGCTGGATTTTTTAATAATGACTTAATTTAATATATCCTTCGTTGTAAGTTACTTGTAAGGTAGTTCATATTCGCGAGCGATCGAATCATGATCGATTATTAATGGTAATAATAAAAATATATAAATAATAGAGTCGTTAGATTTCTAAATAAGCTAAATGCAATTTTAGCCGTTCCTAATATTGTACGTTATTTTTCAAGATATTTAAATTTTGTACATGTAAAATATAAAGATCATAAAAAAAGGGTGTGTACTTATTGTACACGCGTTAGAAGTTATACTTCTTTGGCGTAACAAGATAAAAATCTTTCAAATTTTTCGCCTTAAATTATCTTTCGCCTTATTCTACGTTTGTAGAAAAAACGACACTAAAATTAGAAAAAGTTGACTATAGCTAACATCGGGGTGTCGGGTTTTCGTGACGATGTGCGCGCGCATCGTAATAACTTAAGGGGGTCGTTTTTTCGTGACGGCGTGCGCGCGCATCGTAATAACTCCCGGGTGTCGGTTTTTCGTGACGGCGTGCGCGCGCATCGTAAAAATTTACTCCCAGCATTTTTCCCTAACGCGCCAAAAGAAGTATAACTTCAAAACTAAAAACCTTCTTGCATTGCAAAATTTAAAGTCTGATCTCGGTGTATAAAAAGAGAAAATAATAAACGTTACATGAACGATTAAAATTGCATTTACCACTTTTTGAAATATAAAAACACAATTGTGAGTCGAATAACATTAACTGTATTACATTAACTCAGTAAATATATCAAAACTTCGCTAAAATAAAATGATAAGAGATTGCTGGTGGGTGCGTATTATGCAAAAACTACTCGATATTTTAGTTAGATTAGTTTTACTCAGACACTTGATACCTATTTAAAAAAAGAATTATCACGATATCTTCATTTAATATACATATAAGTTTTAATAAATGTGTATTTTCTTGCAGTGGTGAAGTGGGGTAAGCGATGTGGTACTATTATTTTTCCTTCCGTACATAAAAGAAATTAAATTCAATAATAAATTACGCAGGTGAAGTTGCGGGTATCAACTCAGAAATATATTTATAACTGAACCATGAAACTAACAAATGCACGTTGTATAAAATAAAATAATATTCAAATTTGTAACGCCATCGTTTACACAGGGCAGCCTTCGTAAAGGGAATTCAAGTTTTTTCATTACACTTGTTAAACATTTCCTTTGCTCCTTTGCTGTGCCGGTAGCCGCAAATTGCAATTAGCGACGGAAGTGCTCTGGTCTGATCTACGAGTATTGTACGGGAGCTTGCTGTGCTTTCGAGTACACAGGCACTGAAGAAATTACTTACATATTTTAGTGGAAACGGTCTGATTTTTATGTCTCTTTGCAAGTATTTATACTTTGTTGTTGTTCGCCTAAAAATTACTGCAGTGCAGACATCATAGAAAAGCAGATCGCAGAAATATAAAATTTTATTTATTTGCATCTGTTCTCTTTTAATACTGAGATTGCCAACAAGCTAGCATACGGGTGACCTTATTTATATGCACAAATGGACGTTGTCCTGCCCTGCTATTAAAAAAAACCTTGAGGATGTACCTAAGCCTTCCTCATGAATCACTTTATATAAAAGTGAGAACCACATGAAAATGCGTTCAGTAATTTTGGAGTTTATCGCGAACAGATATACAGACAGACACAGGTGGTAGAGGACTTTATTTTATAATATGTAATGGTTAGAGTGTTTGAATGAATTATTGAATATGTTATACGATTTTTTACTTTCAGCTAACAAGCGGTATTGCTATCAAAAATAAAAGTTTTTGTAAATAGTCCAAATACAAGATAAAAGAAAATATAATAATAAAATGAACTTAACATTGTAATGTAATTAAGTTTCGTAGCTTATTGTAAAAACCTAGAAGCAAGGTAGCCACGAGTATTTTCAAATTTTTGGATCACAGTCAACGACTTCGGCCTTTTCTATTATTTACAATTTTATATTGACGGTAATTTTTTATTTGTATTCACTTTACAATTTTTCTATTAATATTTAGTTATTGTTCTTTCTTATGGTAATCTTATTTATATTGTTCACTTATATTTCTATTAATTTAACAATTTGTAATACAATTTATGGATTAAAACTGATAAAGACACAAAGGTGCCTATATTGGACAAAATAGTAACAGTAAATGATAGTATTCTGTTAAAATTCACTGTAGGCTTTAAATTTTGTCCACAGCCCCACCTAAAGGTCTAAAAGGACATAGTATAAAATGGTAAACACACTAAACTAGAGAAGCAATGCCTTCTCTAGTACACGTGACTACAGATACTTGGCGATAGATATTTAACTTGAGGAAGTCGGTCACTTATTAAAAATTCATAAAAATGTTTTTTCTTCACCAAGATGCTATTGTTCATTGCAGGATTCGAAGTCACTTTGTTTTGATCGACATAGTGTCCGAAAAGCGTCGTACCGTCAAGCCATTAAATTTGCTCAAAAATATGTATACAAATAATTTGGTCCAAGAATGGCAATAAACTAATTATAGAACTTTAAAATAGTTTTATCTTTCTAAATCTTTTTATCGAAGTAGTATGAATCTAATAAAATATTGAATCTCATAACTTCTAATAAAGGCCAAAACAATAGTAAATTTGAGAGTAGCTACTTCGTCTGCAACTGAACGGTCAACCACAGCTCTGACTCTAAAGTTTAATTGACTTTCGATATAATAGTTGATCGTTAAGCCCTCTTAAAGATACGCTGTGAAATTAAATTGCAATTATCTACTTGATTCTATGGATTCATCAATTTTATTAAGTCTAAATTTTCGACGAATTCTATTGCTGGGCAAAAGGATTGACTCAACTATAATTATACTGTAATTGTATTCGTTGAGTAATTATACTATATCTATTGAATAATGTCCATTTATTCATTACTATTAATAATGTACATTAGGCCTCCCTCGGGAGCGGCTCAAGCCTAGGTCCGTTCCCTCGGCGTGGAGCTATTGAGTGCGCTGCTCGCGCGATACAGTGATATAAAATGTTACATCACTGCAACAACATTACACATGTCACCTCCACACACGTGCACGCATACACGCTTACACATGCAAGTGGAAGAGTTTTATTTTATTTCCCTTATCAAACTGAAAGAGTTTAGAAAAGTATCCGATACGAAATACATATAGGAGTTGTTGAGGTATGTATGCTTGGTACACATATACGTTTCAACAACTCATATATGTATGAATAGTTAGCTTAGCTTAGGTTAGCTCAGACAGGCACGGTAGGATAGACAGGCAGGTTAGGGTTACAAGCGAGAGATGGAGGGGATGTTTAGGCTAGCGTAGGCCTGAGGAGACTTCAGGGTGGCTGAGGCGGAAAGTCGCCAAAAGTCACCAGCAGCTGCGTCCTAGCATGCAGGCCCTCCCCCGGGGGCCTGACAGTCCATAATGGATTTTCTCTCTACGTTAAAAAAAAAGGTTAGCTCAGATAGGTCGCGAATTGCATGAATCAGGCAACAGCCAAGCCGTGGTGTGCCATGCACCCTTGAGCTAATTGTCTAAATAAAATCGTTTTAAGCGCTCGCCTTAGTAGTCTGGTGAAGCTTGACCTTGCTAGGTCAATAGCGTACTCAGATCTAGAAAAAAATATTTAAAATAACTTTATACCGCATACACTCTGATATTTTTATTTCAATCCCGTATAAGTGTACCGACATTTTGAGTTTAAAGAAATGTACTATTCCTGAATAATATAACAAATCTACGTCAACCCGAGCGGAGCCGCGAGTAAAAGCTAGTGTACTAATACATCCCGAATATGTTCATAGTGAAGGAGGTAGCAGTAACCAATAGTGAAGCTTACAAAGAACATTAACCCATCAAAACCTAAAACTTATATCCCACTGCTGAGTACATTGTACGTTTCGCTGACTACAAGCGACCCGACCTTACCGCCCGTTCCCACAATTTACAAAACTTTGTCATACAATCCAATAATCCCTTGTTTACTCGTGCCTCTTTTGTATATTAAACTTTAGACAAAATTGTTTGCATGTAAGTCACATAACAATGGAATTAGTACTATACGAATGTGTAAATAAGCTTCTATATTTCCATTTTCTCTCCTCGTTTTTGTTGCTATTGTAGAAGTAATAATAAGTAATATTAGACGTCATATATTCTGTCTGCTAAACAACATTCGAAACCGAGTATTATTGACCTCCGGTGCTTATCGAAATATGTTCGATCTGGTACGGAAGTCATTGCACAATTTTATTTTATTTTTTTATATATCAAAAGGAAGCAAACGAACAGGTGGGTCACTTGATGTTAAGTGATCAGCACAGTCCATAGACACTAGCAACACCAGGGGAGTCGCAATTGCGTTGCCAGCCTGTGTATGGGGGAGGGGGTAGGGGGGTAGGAGATGGGAAAGGGGGAAGGGAGGTGGGCCTCCGGCGCTCTCACTGACCGAACGAAACACAAAAGTGCAAGCATTGTTACTTCACGTTGGTTTTCTGTGTGTCGGGTGGTACTACCCCGGACGAGCCGACCCATTCATGCTGAAACCAATAATAGTTTCAGCGTGGCTCTACCACCATTATACTGACTTTGTCAATAAACCCTCGATACTCTAAATATTTTGAATATTGTTCTTTCTGAAAGAATGTATTTAAATAATTTCAATATATATTAAAGATTTTTTAGAACACGAAAGTCTGTTGATATTTTGAAATAGAAAAATACCACATCA
Source organism: Antheraea pernyi (assembly GCA_015888305.1). NCBI lineage: Eukaryota > Metazoa > Arthropoda > Insecta > Lepidoptera > Saturniidae > Antheraea > Antheraea pernyi. Next base: position 119,626 of record MU159241.1, on the reverse strand, counting down.
TATATATTACGTGAAGCCTAAACTTTGTATACCTTTTTGAGAGAAATGCGCGAACGGATGAACGTGAAATTTGGCATAGTTAAAGTTTATATGGAGGAGAAGTGCAGAAAACAATTTTTTTTTATATAAAATGCATTACAAGTATATTAAATTAATTAAATTATACATTACTCACACTACTGCTTGAATTTTACACAACATATACACACATGTAAATTTTGAAAAAGTCATTCATCATTTTACTCTTACGTTACAATTACCTTTTTCAATATTTTTAACATGACTGACGTTGTATGTCCTTTGAAATCAACTTTATTATAGAAGTAAGTTCACAAAAGAACCCTAATAAAGTTGAAACTTAAAAAAATCAATGAACTATGGTCGAATGTCGAGCACTGGGCGGCCACGAGTACTAATATAAATTGATATTACTTTCTACTATATTTCAATACTATACATATATTGGTATAACGCTGTCACTGACGATGGAAACAAAACAAACCAACATTGGAAAAATATGTCCGTGGTTCTACAAATTAGACCCGATAGTCCCTCATATGTAACGGTTATAAATTGACTTTCGTTCTGTTCGGAATTAACCCGTAGAAAGTCATCAAACAATTTTTATATAAAACGAGTTGAACATTTTTATTTTGTACCCGTATTTGTAACATATACATTTTTGTAAAGAAGATACGTATTACGTGATGAAAAGTGCTATGTTCTAATTACGATAGGTGCATTACGTTACTACTATTACGTCATAGCTGTGGTCTACTCCTCCATTATAATATTTTTAAATCGCGCCCTCATTTGCATTCCACGCGAAATTTTGTGGTTTTATTGTAGGGCGTGCGAACGAATGAGTTGTGGTCACATTCCACACAATGTGGAAAATCAATGCTCATTTGTAGAAGATATTTATATTATACTGGCTGTACCCGTGACTTCGTCTCCGTGGAGTCTACTTTTCTCTCGTGCTTACGCCACGTCGTCATTAAAACTATAATAACTTTTGATAGAGTGGACCGATTTTAATGAAACAAACACTAAATTATTCCCGAGGATATGCTTTACGATTTGAGTTTGATTATTATCCAAACCTAATAGTATCGAAGCACTGAATGTATTTAAGACTAGCTATGCTCGCGACTTCTTCCAAAACAATGACTAATAAAGACATATGAATGTATTTAGTCCATTTGTCCATCTACTTTTCTCTCATACATAAGTCGCGGCGCCATTAGAATTACAATAACTTGTAATAACTACTTTATCAAAAAAGTAGACCGATTTTCATTAAACAAAGACTAAGTTACTCTCGAGGATATGCTTTACGATTTTCTTATATGAGGTTTTATTGTGCACCCCGTACTTTAGCAGTGATACGTGTTCGTACAAACAGACAGACAGACAGCCATTTCTAAAAATGATTGGAATGTATTCTATTACTTATTCCTAGACATATGCAACATTTTTTTCACGAAAATAAAAAAAGTACAGACACTTTACATTTACATTCTTATTATATGTATAGATGAATTTACTTTTTTTATTACTTTATAAGCTTTAGCCTTTGAACACAATCTTATTAGGTGTTTATTGACGATGTGATCTCATGGTAGTGGATGTGAAGATAGTAGCACACTGAACCTGAACTGGAACTCAAGTCCAGCTACCGGAACGTTCCTCCTACAGTTATTTTAGCTATCACTATGTTTCCCTTCATCGAAGACTCAGGCTCACTATAGGATACATACTTACATCAATCGACATGGTATCTGATGATCATGAGTGCATTTTAACACCAAATAAAACCCTCTCACAGAAACACCGACGTGAAGTAACAGTGCTTGCATTGTTGCGTTTCGTTCGGTCAGTGAGAGCGCCGGAGACCCACCTCCCCACCCCTCTCTTCATTCCCCATTGCGACTCCTCTGGTGTTGTTAGTGTCCCTGGACGGTGGTGATCACTTAACAGCAGGTGACCTACCTGTTCGTTTGCCACTGATGACATTAAAAAAAAAAAAGAATTTTATATTACAAGAAACATTTCGGACAAGAATCTTTATTATCATTATCATATATTTATTTATTACGGACAAATCTTTTAAACATTTAAGACTAACTTCTGCTCGTGGTTTCGCTCGTGTTAATGTAGATTTGACCTATCTCACGGGAACAGTACTTTTTCTAGAGGAAAGGTAACCTATGCCGTTGTCTGTTTGCCTAACAATGTATATACAAAATTTAACTTTTTGTTTATGAATACTTAACTCATATTTGCACATCTGCGTTTATAATATTAGTTAGGATTTTAAACTATCATTTAATACCAAATGAATTATTCAATAGTTGCGGGCACGACAATCTTTTAAACCTATGCGGTGTTATTACAAAAAAGTTAAATACATATTGAATACTTGCTTTAAAAAGGTTTCGAATTAAATGCATCGCGGTCGCTGAATGTTCGCCATCCTGTTCTTTTGTCTCGCTTTGGTTACGTTAGGTTAGACTTGCGGGCGAGCGCGGTGCATTTATTACGAAACCTTTTTAAACCAAGTATTTAATACGTATTTAACATTTTTGTAATAACACGGCTAAGATTTAACTTCGTTTTTGTCCATACGAAAAAACCTATATTAAAAATAAGTGATAGGAAAAAACGGGAATGTTTTCCGCGTATCCATATAACTTTTATATAACAAATTACTTAGTAGTTCAAAATAATAGATGAGTCGACGTTCCAGATCATCGATCCTAACGACTTTGACGATAAACTGCCAACTAAAATGCTTATACTGTGAATAAATTCGCATTTAGTGTGACATAACAACGTTTAATGGCCGGGAAGTGTGTTTTCGAATATTTATATTATATATTTTCTTTTTTTTTTTAATTTAAAACGACAAAAGTATTATACCAAATACAGTAATAAATAGATAAAAATAATAAATACGGTAAAATCCAAAAATAATGGTAACCATCGAGAAATTCACAATCCGATGACAGTTGTCACTGGCGTGCAATCTACAATACTTTTCGCAACTGAAAATACATTGGATCCAGATTCGACGGCTGATCCCAGAATGTGACACGCCTATGATTTTTGCGATAGTTTTTGACATCATTTCATTTAATGTACCAAAGTGAACAATGTTTGTATGGCAGTATGACAAGCTGATGGATACCCAAAGTGGCCGAAATAACGAAAGTGGCTGGCTTCAATTGTTGCCTTGATTGTAACATTAGTGAACCGAACTAAGTTCACCAAGCTAGCTAAACTAATCATACATGTATGCGTTAGTGGGATATACGTTTGTACCTGGGTATATGTCTCACAAACGCATTTGTGTATTTCGAGTCTAATAATTTGGCTAAAACTAACCAATATTTAAAAAAATAAGGGAAAACAAATAAACACACTTCCTCAAAATGTGTGCATAGCGTGTATGTGGGACGATTTGTTGTTTGTGCGATGAGTCAGTGAAATCAGTGTCACTGTATCGTACTAGCATCATGCTCGAGAGCTCCATTCCGAGGGATCCAAACTAATTGTAAGACGCTACCGAGGTACGCTGCTGCGAGTGTGCGGGAGCGAAATTCACCGCTAAACCACTGCGGCGTGATCTATGGTTACGATAGCGTAGACGCGTACATTTCTTTTGAAGAATAGAAGGGGTACTAATCGTTCGCTGTCGTTATTCGTAACTTGCGATGGAGATCACTAACGTGTACTCCAAATTCATGATTCTAGTACCTGTTTATTTATAAAAAATACGTATTTAAATATTTTATATAATAATTTAATTGTGTTCGCTTTAGAAATCGCCTACAAAATACTCGAAAGGGAAGTATTACATTTTTTGCTTAGAGAGTAGATTTATGCTTCAATTTTATCTCACTCCCATACTCGTACACCGAGCTATTACGCAAGGTACCTATTTTCCAGACACTGCAGTGTTAAGGGTCACGACGAATCGAGAACATTCGTTTCTATCTCGACTACCTCCCTTAATCTTGCCTGAAACGTCCCACAACCGTGTATTATCAGAATTAAACCTATTACTTTGTCTTACGCTATCTAACCAATCTTAATTTTGTCTGAACGTAAAATATAAAATTTAGAATATCAAATATATAAATTAATGAATACTTTCACAGCATAATTCAAATAAAAAACTCACAAAAAGTAATTTACTAAAAAAACTAGAGTTACCCGTGACTTTCCTCATGAAACTGGCTTTATTGTTTTATCTGAGTTCACTTTGGACTACCTTTCTTTTTGTAACTCTATCAATACTACGTCATCCCTATAAGCTTATTACAAAAGTAAATGATTAAGTTACATCTGTTACATTTTTATCACTAAAGGTAAATTTAGTTTTTTTTTTATGTAATAGGAGGCAAACGAATTGGTGGGTCACCTGAAGTTAAGTGATCACCACCATCCATAGACACTGACAACACCAGAGGAGTCGCAAATGCGTTGCCATCCTGTTTTTGTGGGTGAGGGGCGGGGAGGTGGGTCTCCGGCACTCTTACTGACCGAACGAAACGCAACAATGCAAGCACTGTTACTTCACGTCGGTTTTCTGTGAAAAGGTCGTACTACCCCGGACGAGCCGACCCTTTCATGCTGAAACCAGTAATAGCTCCAGCGTGGCTCTACCACCTACCAAAAGTTAAAGTTAATCATTTATAAACATACAATCACAAGCGAAGCCGTGGTCGGATATTAGTATATACTAAACTTTTATTCAAAGACGCGTATCATTCCAAGGCGTTTATATAAACGAAGAAAAGGTCGTTACAAATATTTACTTTCCAGATAACACTTGTATCTGTGAAGTTAGCAAATATGTGGCTACAGTCTTAGTAGATGTATTTTCTTGTCAAATATCGCAAACGCTGGAGAGCTTATCAAAACACCACACCCACATAAAATTGCTTAACTTATATGGAACTAGCTGTACCCGCGACTTCGTCCGCGTGGAATCTAATGTAAACAGTGACTAATAAAGACATCTGAATGTATTAAATCTATTTACTTATCCACTTTCCTCTCGTACTTAAGTCATATATTATATATACAATAACTTTTGATATAGTAAACCGATTTTAATGAAACAAAGACTGAATGTTACTGGAGGATATGCTTTATGATTCTCTTGATGAAATTTTATTGTGAACGCAGTACTTTAGCAGTGATGCGTATCCAAACAAACAAACAGACGGACAGGCAGAAAGACATACATTTTTATAAACTAAAATGTATTTTATTACTTATTTCTAGACACCTGCAAAAATTTTCACAAAAACCTACAAAGTTCAAACAAGTTACATTCTTATTACATACTAGCGAGACCGGCAGACGTTGTCCCGCCCTGATTATAAAAAAATCCTGGACAAATTATATACCAAATATAATATAATACCAAATATAATACCAAAACGTTCCTCGTGAAACATTTTATCCACTGGTGAAAACCGCATAAAAATCCGTTCAATAGTTTTTAAGTTTATCGCGAACAGACAGACAGACAGACGCGATAGGGGACTTTGTTTTACTATGTAATGATATAGTTTTGGTCCAACTTGAGGTATAGGATAATTTATATTTCCATTAATGGCCTCAATATTTTTTAATTACTAATTAAATGGTTGTGAATGTTGATTATTGTTTAATTGTAAGTTTCCTCAGTCTCGAACAGATGGCGCTTTAAATTAGTTTATTAACTGTAGGACTGACTATTATAAATACATCATAGATGGCGCCTCGTTTTAATTTTGATTTATTTTCAATAACGTAGCCACTGCAACGCGTTACAATTGTTACATTATTTTATTCTATAACTTAGTCGTCTAAAATGAAGTTTAAATCGTTGTAACAGAATGTATTTAAAATTATCTAGATAATTATTATACAATCTAAAACTTGGATTAAAGGAACTGAGCAAGGAATTTTCATTACGTCTTAACTATTTCAATTTGCCAGTGAGTATTTGAATTTAAATGAATAGTAGATTATTGCAGTTATTGGGTAATTCGTTTTTAGTATAGAACTGGGCTTGTATTTATATTTTATAGGTACTAAAATATTCTAAATTTTAACACTATAGTTCTTTCTGAGTCACAATTATATATGAGATTGAAGATCAGAGTATGAAACCGATTTATGTAAAATGTATTGTAATGTTTAGTGTACATATTATTTTAGATCAACGTTCATTAATAAAAAATGAAAGAAGACGCTACTGGAAACAATTTATTCGTGAATTTTCTACAATGTATTTTGCAATCTAAACACTAAAAACTATAACACAGAATACGATGCTATGGATAGACATAATGTTCCCGGAGGACTCGTAGCTTTTACGGCAACAGCTTACAATCAAAGTCAAGAATATTTATCAGTATAAGCGATGATAGGTTTACTTGAAAAAGTCACGAAAATAATAGACACATTAAAATAGTTTCTAAGAACCGCGATAACAAATAAAATCAGTATTAAAAATAAAATTGAAGTATCCTTTGTTGATGTAGATATTCAAAAATACTGTAATCAATTAAAATTCGTGTTAATGGACGTTTAACATAGTTAAAGTAAAAAAATTGTTTTTAACAATTTACGATAAAAATTTAAATACAATATTTCATACAAACTTCACTACTCCCTTTTAAAACAATTTAAAATAAATAGAAAGGTTATGTTCTATAATTATTTAATTATATACCTACAGCTTTGCGTAGACCTAGTCCGTATCAGATATAGTGTACACATGAATTTACTCATTTTTTACCATTTATCCCATCCTATAGCAAAAGCTATTTTCTATGCAAAATTATGTAATAAATAGATAGATATATAGTAGAAAATAGAGTAGTAGTCTCTTGGGCAGTGTTATTAAAACTAAAAACATACAGTTATTATACGTTCCATTGTCTACAATATTTTATACAAAATTACCTTTTAATAACTTTCTTTACTGCACATTTCTTTACTTATTATTTTATTCCAATAATAAAAATTAATACTACTTTCATATCATCTATAAAGATTAGACTGTATAGTAGCGATTAAACTTAACGTCAACAAAATATAAAAAACGAGGTAATTATTAATTTATTTATCACTAACTACGATTTGAGTTTTTTACGAAGGACTGACTTCTCTTTCGAGTAGACGTTAATAAATGAACATAAAATATTTCCATTAAACCCATGCTTAAAACTTTATATTGTACTAGCGGGCCCGGCGGACGTTGTCCTGTTGATAATAAATAATAAAAGTAAACCACAACGCCACTTACCGGGTCTAATCTAAACCATTCTCGGATCCACTGGAACACGCACACAAAATTTCATCAAAATCGGTCCAGCCGTTTAGGAGGAGTTCAGTGACATACACACGCACAGAAGAAATTTATATATAAAGACAATGCTCCTTAATATATCACACTCGTTGGTAAAAATGTCCCACAGTTGAGCAAAGTACTCCACATAATGATGAATTATGAAAATTATAATGAAAAAATAAGAATGAACACTTACACCAGGACGTATTGAGATGATTTCAAGCATAGAGAAATGTAGGTATATTTTTCTGTATGTTTTCACTATAGTTATTTTAATTAACTACTAGCTTTCCCCGCGACTTTATCCGCGTGCAATAGTTTTTTTTTTTCCCGAACTGACTACGCTATTGACCAAGCAAGGTCTTAACAGCGTTTAAGGCACTCAGCCGATTTTATTTTGACAACTAGCTCAAGGGTGCGCGGCACACCTCGGCTTTGGCTGTTGCCTGATACATGCAATTCGCGACCTATGTGAGCTAACTTAAGCTAAAATAATTATTCATACATATATGAGTTGTTGAAACATATATGTGTACCAAGCATACATACCTCAACAACCCTTATATATATTTCGTATCGGATAACGTGGAATAGTTACTTTGGGCTAAAGCTTAGCGAAAAAAAAAACGATTTTGAAACATTCTTCATTGGTGTTCCGCTCCTATTAATCTTAGCGTAATGATATATAGTCTATAACACTCACTAATAACATGGCTTTCTTTTAGTAAAAGAATTTTCAAAATCGGCTTATTAGATCCAGATATTACTCCCACAACCTCACAAACTTTACCTCTTTATAATATTAGTATAGATAAAGCGCACATGCTTACTTATGACGCTTTCCTTATACGTTAACGAAGAATACTAGTATTCAAATTCACAATACGTGAATTAAGATATATGTGTTTTATCGCACCAAAACTCTGCGAATATGAAATAAGTAATATATTAGCAGCAACCGATCCTTTACTACAACAAGATATGAGGTATATAAAATCAAAAACAGCTAAGTGCATAGAGACCAAATTTGCAGGAAACGAAAAAAATGTTTATCTATTCTCAGAGTTGGAGTTTTACTTATATTCAAAGTTGCAATTTTAGGGAGTGGCATAGGCTATTGATTTTGCCTGCCTATGGCCATCAGCTCTAAAAGAGAAGTTCAAGAAATTAAAAAATGCGATAATTCCGTAACTGTATTTTATTCTTACTTTACTTCTTATTTGATGACTTGGTTGTACTTAAATGTATTTGATCCCAAAATCAATTTTAAAACGAAAATTAAAAGGCTTTAGCTGTATTTTATTTCCTGTAGGAATTAAATGGTGATTAGCAACCAATAATAGACTAGATGGCTCCATACTCAGTTCATTTTTAGAACTTGTGGCACTTAGCTGTCTTTGATTCTATATTCCTCATATATTGATATAAAAATCTTTTTACTTTATATCTCTTCAGTTATTAGTGTTTGATTTCATGAGGCGATAGTAATATCTAAATACATAATTTTAATAAAGACAACCTTACTTAATTAATAAAAAAGAATCCATAACGTAATTGGTTGGTGTCAATACCCGAACTCTATTCAAGACGCAGTCAGCCTAGACGCTTATCTACAATTTGCACTCGAAGTTTCAATTATGAAATGATGGCTTGTTCAAATTGGTTTCAAGAAAAATAATTGAGGCCTATAAAGTTTAATTCCCTCCTATCCCGATATCAGAATAATACGAGTTGGATTTTGGAGTCATAGTTTTGATGACAATCTTCCTCTCGGCAGGAACTAATAATATCACAATGTCTTATTCTTGCTGTACCCGTCTCTCCGTATTCCTCATAATATCGAGACATTCAAGCGTATAGTGTGTAGTATGGTATACTGCGTAGTATATAAGCATATAGTATAGTGGTAGAGCCACGCTGAAGTTATTACTGGTTTCAGCATGAATGGGTCAGCTCGCCCGGGGTAGTATCACCCTCTCACAGAAAACCGACGTGAAGTAACAGTGCTTGCATTGTTGCGTTTCGTTCGGTCAGTGAGAGCGCCAAAGGCCCACTTCCCTTCCTCTCTCCTCTCCTCCTTCACTCCCTTACCCCCAAACACAGGCTGGCAACGCATTTTCGACTCCCCCGGTGTTGTTAGTGTTTATGGGCGGTGGTGATCACTTAACATCAGGTGACCCACAACTTCGTTTGCCAGTTATGTTCTTAAACAAAAGTGAATTTAAAATAAAAGTTGAAATTCCAGTATAATATAGACATAGTGATACATAAGTCATTCTTATTAACATTTTCTATCTTTAGATACCCGTATGTATTAAATTTGTACCCTCGAGACATCTAGTATATCACAGGCGGGGGGTGATTATTTTAGAACATAATTATTAACAATCACAAAACTATTTTTAATTTGGACTGTCAATAACTGAACCAGGATTACAAATTTAATCGCAATTACGCACTTTATCTGGATTTTTTTAGAAAGTCTTTTGAAGTGAAACTTCTTATGGCAGGGCTTTGAAATGGTGAACAGCAACCTTTTTCTGTGACAAAATTTGGTGGGGGCAAACACTGTGTCGCGTAGTGTTGAACACACTGGTTATCGTCCGACCACCGAAATTAAAAAAATATCGGGCGCGATTAGTACATAGATGTGTGACTGCCCGTGAACACTACGTGACGTTGGCTTTTTTATACTGTAATACAAGATCTTCACCACTATAGTGTGTCTTTATAACACATCCTCTATTTGGTGGGATCTAAGTCTGCCATGCAGTGCAGTGTTAGTTTATTCATGATCTTGTTCTATTCGACTTTATAATTGTAATTGGAAAACACCGCGTAACGTTGGTTTTTTTATTGTATTTTGTTTCAAATTAAAATGTTTTTATGTAACACATAAGACTCACTTCTATCATGCGTCTTTACGACACACCCTCTTTTTTTTATTCTTTTTTATAATGTTGACATTACTACTTAACAAAGATATTTATCAGTACTGGTTATCCCTTACGAATAGTGATAGATCAGTAGAAAGATCAGTTAAGATGAGTAATAGACATTTCAATGTTATTTATATACGTATATTAACAAATGAGCGATTTCAAGAGAATAAAATGTATGGATCTGTTCGCATTTGATAATATATAGGAATTATGTCTCCGCTTCGTAGTCCATAATAAGAAAGACGTGGAATTTTACTTTACTACTAAAAAATGAATATAAGACAATAATATGAGTAATATACGAGACAACCACAAGGCAGATGCTTTTTAAACCAATACATATGTATATACATATACAATACAATAAATTTTGTAGGCGGTGGAGCCACGCTGAAGCTATTGCTGGTTTCAGCATGAATGGGTCGGCTCACCCGGGGTACTCCCACCCGACACATTGAAAACCGACGTGAAGTAACAGTGCTTGCATTGTTGCGTTTCGTACGGTCAGTGAGAGCGCCGGATACCCACCTTCCCTCCCCACTCCTTCCCTCACCCAAACACAGGCTGGTAACGCACTTGCGACTGCCCTGGTGTTGCAAGTGTCTATGGATTTGCCTCCTATGATATAAAAAATTCATTCCTATCCATAGGCGAAGGTAATCTTTAGCTGCATTGAGCGATTTTTGGTAGGAGAAAAACTTATGGATTCGCGTCACAGTTAACCTGCACATGTTAGTGAAGCGTCACCGACATGCTCGCTCGACACGCTTGTGTCAGACAAGCGACATGTATTATAGCGGTCTATGTACATCTAATATTGATACTTTGTACTGAACTTATGCTGGCCATCATATATTTGATTAATTAAAAAAATGTATATAATTATTTCTCGAAGTGCCAATAGTTGTGAAAAGCAGATTAATTTTAATAATTTTAATTTACAAATTATGAAATTTAAATAATTCAGATTATAATTGCTATAATATTTAAACAAGGACACACTTTTCCATTATCTTGGGTTTTGTTGGCAGTTCTTAGTCCTTATGACTGGCTCGACTTCTGTTTTGTTTAATAGCAATTGACAACTTTTATTATTATCAATAAAAAAAATGGAAGCAGTTCGTTTTCTTCCTTACCATCGACGAACTACTCAACGAACCCTATGAATCTTATTACTAAAGCGTTACACATAAAAAATCGAAATTTATTTGAAAAACCCCGTTATTTAAGCTTCAATAATGACTGGAACTAAAATAATAAAAAATGGACCATAGAAAATGTAAGATGGAAAGGTCCACATGGAAAGAGGAAGTTTGGCAGACCAACGAGAAGGTCGGCTGATGACATTACACGGGTGACAGAAATCGATTGGTTTAATTAGCCAAAGAAGAAGATGGAGGAGAAGTTTACCCAAACAGGGGTACACATTTCAATCGAAAAAGATTCAACATAATATACTGAAACTAATGTTAAGTAAATATACTATTTTTTTTTAAATGTAAATTAAATATGGAATAAACGACTTTTCTCATGACTCAAATAGAATGGAAAATAGTTCTGGAAATGAAGCCTCTCTCTGTTCAACCACGAAAACTAATGGAACTATCTACGTGTGTAAAATGTGTAGCATGAAAAGATAAACCAGATCAAATTTCTCGCCGGGATTTCTCGATTACTAGTTTATTTTCTTAACCGGTGATAGTTTTAACGTCCATAAGCGCCTTCTTAGGGCCTAAATTAAATAAAGTATTTTTTTTCTAAAATAAATGGGTTTTGTAGCATATCTAACATACTTAATGAGCTATTGGATACTTGTTTAATAATGCTAGATAGTGTGTTTGTTAATTGCAGACGATTTAACCTGACCGGGCAGAACTAATTTCTCATTTCCTTTATGCTTAGGTTCAAACACTGCGGCAATTATGTCTCGGTATTCCGTATAATGAAATTGGATTATTGCATTTGGCTCGTTCTGTGGACTAGATTTGTGTTGATATTAGATTCGCAAATTTACTGAGTTATTTGCTCTTTTGTGGGCTTCATTCTGAATCATATAAATACAATGAATGTATTAGTTATGAATATGAAAATTAACATATTTCGATTCTAACTTTCATCTACTCCTGACTCATTAACACTTGAACTGATCTATATTAATAAATATATAGTCTTGTATTTGTTTTTCCAAACGATTATGGCATCAAAATTTATTTATTTGCCTACTTGTTTGTATATCCTACGTTAATTCAAGAGTGGCATAATTTCATTTTTTTGCACATTTTTATTTAATCGTCTACTAGCTAACCCGAGCAACTTCGTTTGCGTAAAATCAATTACTACCGGTTTCTATTGTATTTCCTAACTCGAAAAAACTTAAAAACCTAGAACCCGACTCCAGCGACACCAACCGTTTTAAATTGTGTAACCAAACAGTTCAGTGACCCACTCAAACACATAATGTCTTCCCAGTGCCCTCTGGATAGCTTCTGTGCCTCACGACCGTGCCCCACTTACTTTTCTCATAGGTCCAGCGGCAGCGACAACGCAATAATTTTACCAACTTGTAGTTTTTATTTCGCATTATCTTCTGACCAACTATATCAATTAACATGCCGCACAAAATAAACTTGATCTCCATGAAATCTCCATTTTTATTTATTTGTTTTTTGAAGTGGACTTTTTTGTATAGCTAAAGGTAATGAATACTTTTTGCTACAAATTTTATTTATTTGTTTCAAACCATTTAAGTGCCGCACGTCATATTGCATTGTTGCCAATTTTAATTACATTTATTGTGATTAATATAAATATTTGCCAAAATAGTAAGTTAGCACTGAGAGATAATACCTACACCTTTCTACTTTTATCTACTTCTACATTTCAAACATAATTTTCAAAATCAGATCAGTAGGACCAAGGATTATTATCCCGAACATCCAAACTTTACCTGTCTTTACATGACTTAGTCCGGTGAAGCTGTAAAGACCCTAACAGGTCAATAGCATAGTCAGTTCGAAAAAAAAAAAACTGTCTTTACAATATTAGTATAGATATGTATTGAATGGCAACTGCAAACGCCTAAACTAATTATTCTAATCGTAAATAAACATTCCAATACTTATCAGTATTTGGAAAACTAATTTTATCAAATATCGAAACAACACATGTCCTGACAAAACTCTATTAGATACTTTGAGACTTATTTTCTATATCGCAATATAATATTGTATAGGTTGATGTTTTCTAAAAAAATCTTCTGAACTTGATTCTGGAATCACTCATTGTTTAGCAACGCCGACATAGGTAATTTTTTGAAAACAAACATACGTTGATTCAATTTTTGTAATTGTGCTCCATATTTTGTGGGTGTTAGATTAGACACCGGAAATATTTTTACAGGACAATCATTACTCATTTTTTTATTCTAAATCAATAAAAAAAATAGATGCATAATATTTGACCTAATTATCTCGAGAAAAGCATAACTGATTTTCACTCAACATCAGTTGATTTACACAAAAAGCGCGATGAATCATAGTTTTCAATGTACGCTGCCGCACAGTTCGGCCCGCGTTCTACACCTCGCCCCGCTTCCCATTGTTCAACTGTGCGGCATTCCAGCGATAAGCAATTACGTAATGATTAACCTTGAAAAGATCCCATTTAATTCTGCTCATTGAACCTAGGTGTGATTTTTTTTACGTTTAAAGTATCGTTCCCATACTATTAAAAACATATTTTATCTAAGGTTCTCTTGGTTGTGTATTAGTATTAGTTTTAATATTATTATTTTATATGTTAAATTTGACCATGAACTACCCCAATATTGGAGGGTGTTAACCTTTCAACAGTCACCTGGCATATGTCAAAAATATGAATATGAAAAGTTATATGTCAAAAAATGTGCAGTAGCTTGCATTTTTGGCTAATTTGTCTGCAATAACAAAAAAAATCCATCAAAAATTTCATATATTACAAATTTTTAACTTTTGTCATTTACACTGGATTACTCCTTGTGTTTTATGGGACTCTCTTTCTCTATATGTTACTTTATAATATTAGTTATCACTGTGTCATGTTTCGTTGAGTGGTTCAAAATTTCAAAATTGGTTCAGTACTTTCAGAGTGATATGCGGACACAGAAACAGACAGAAAGACGGACAAAAATTCTAAATAACATATTTTTGCCTCCTATATCGATAACAAAAGCTCACCCCGATTATAATTTTCATAAAAATATTTAATGTACAATATTGATCTAGCCACCGATTTATTATGTGTATAAATATTTTAAATAATAAGTTCATAATTGTTTTTCTCGTTAAACTCATTAAAGGTTGAGTATATATAGGAAAATAACCGCGAAATTGATCAAGAGTATAATAACATACAAACTACATACATACCCACAATATATACATTTCAATTATGTTCAAAATAAGGCTGTTAGGCGTAATTTATTCCTCTTGTAATTTATTAAAAAAGTTTTGTTCAATGTAATACATCTACACAGCACAACACTACAAAACAATTGGCAGAAAATACAAAAAAAAAAATCTAATCACCTAGAGATATAAAATATACTTTACGAACTATTCACATATCACACACCAAATATTCATTAAAAATTTCAATAAAATCGGTCTAGCCGTTTCAAAGGACTTCGAACACAAACACCGTGACACGTGATTTTTATATATTAGAATAAAGATATGAATGTGCATGAAATGCTTAATGCAACTATAGTATTTAAGTTGATAATTATTAATACTGTATCAGTCTAAATAGCTTTCAAATTGTACGTGACCTTATTTTAGAAAATATAATGAGTATAGTGGGCTACCCTTAAAAATGCCTTCACAGACTTCTTTGTAAATCTATAAAAGGGGAATATCCCAACATACATTGTTTTGTTATATCTCAAAAGGATTAGGCAACGTTTTCGATGAAAACTCCTAGGAGGCTTGACTTTTTCTCGACATGTCCAACAATTATCGTTATATTTAAACCCAACCCAATACGTCTAAATAGCTTTAAAATTGTATGTCACTTTTTTTAGAACATATAATGAGTATAGTGGGCTATCCTTAAAAGATAGATATATGCCCTCACAGACATTTTTTGTAGATCTATATTGTCTCTGTTGTTTCATTATTTACACCTGGCTAAAAAGAAAAAGAAAAAGAAAAATGTATCATGTCATTGTCATTATAATATTAAGTCGTCAATACATTTTTCAATGGACGTCATTTTCTTTCATTATAACCAATACATACGAAAATAAACCTTATTACATTTACCCAACATACATTGTTATATCTCAAAAGGATTAGACAGCGTTTTTGATGAAATCTCCCAGGCCGTTTGAATTTTTCCGACTTGTCCAACAATTATCGTTATATTTCTACCAATCTATACAAAACCTTGACAAATTTATATACTAAAAGGTTCCCCATGAATTATTTTATCCACTGGTGAAAACCGTTTGAAGGTCCGTTCCGTAGTTTTTGAGTTTATCGCGAACAGACAGACAGACAGACGCGGGAGGGGACTTTGTTTTATACTATGTAATGATATAGGACGCTTATATTATATCTCAAATGATATGGTACAAAACATGGTACTGAAACTGTGTATATTTAACTGACCCCCAATTGTGATGATTGTTCAAAGGAATTATACCATTCAAAAATATTATTAATATTAATTTTTAATTACGTAGAAAGAAGAAGAAAGAATATTAATTTCATCACACCTTTTATATACATATTATTCATCGCATTATCTACCCATAACTTCTTCGTTTCTTTTTTACTCCTTTATCCGTCTATTTCATACTTAACACTCTTCTGTTTCTACGTTTTTCAACACTATTCATATACCACTCTTCTTCTTCTTACCCTTATCCCACATAAGTAGGGTCGGTACAACATGTTTGTCATGTTGTGGTATATGATTGGGCTTAATTTGTACGATCGGCCGCCTGCCTGACATCAACCCTCCTTGGGATTATACCCTCCTGCCTATTCATATACCACATTAACCTATAATCATATAACCCTTTAACGTCTCTGTCACTATCGCACTTCTTCTGATATAATTATTCTATTCGTTTCTTTATTATATACAGTCTCCTTTCATCTACCTTTATCGTTACCTAGCATCCAGACCGATAGAACAGGACAGGTCTTATGCTTTTACTTAAATATATGTATTATATATAAGTATACGAAACATAAATAAATAATCAAGGAGAGCAAATGACACATGAAACGAACTAAGCAATAAATCAAAGAATTAACTTTCTAAATAGTTTGACTTAATTCTCCATCACAAAACAACTTAAATAAACTCACAGTACAAATACGACTGACATATTTATATACTTGTGTAACTGGCGATGTTTACCTCTTATTTTGTTTAGCTTCTGTATCGGACATTGATAGATAGTCTGCCAAAATAACGGGTTGGCCAGCGCGACGCGGCGGGGCAAATATTTACAAAACTTCACGGAAGATGCTCGCTGGGTCCAGACTATGATCTATCGTTTTTGAGAAGAATATAAGAAATGGCAGCCGTCGTTTAACTTCGTGATCAGTTAAGCCATGTATATTATTTATATTCAAGAACATAATATCCGTTTAGTCCGGTGAAGTAGTGAAGTCACGTAAGGCCAATGGCGTAGACAGATAGAAAATAATAATCACTACAAGTAGTTACTTCCTATCTTCTTCTTCTATCTATACATATATATATATATATAACATGTCTCTACATTATCGATTTTTGTAAAAAAAAATGTTGCAGGTGTCTAGGTATAAGCAATAGAATACATTTCAATCATTTTTAGAAATGTCTGTCTATCTGTCTGTCTCTCTGTCTGTCTGTCTGTTTGTATGAACACGCATCACTGCTAAAGTACTGGGTTCACAATAAATATATAAGAAAGTCATAAAGCATATCTTCGGGAATATCTTTGTTTCATTAAAATCGGTCCACTCTATCAAAAGTTATTATAATTTTAATGGCGCCACGATTTAAGTATGAGAGAAAAGTAAATAAGCAAGTGGACTAAATACGTTCAGATGACTTTATTTGTCATTGTTTTGTACATCAGGTTCCACGTGGACGAAGTCGCCGGCACATCTAGTTTATAATACTTTAATATCGTTATTATATATAAATAACTATTTATTAAGAATACCTATAGTTTTATTAAATATATGAAATACAATAATTTGACATGGGTAACTTGATTCTACACTTGATAAGTTTTTTTTTAAATTTATTTCTTACAATTCGCTTAGGGTCACTATATGTTCATTCTTTCTTGAACCATTTACGTGACATGTATAAGTAGTTAATATAATAGATTTTACAAATGTTTTTAAATTATTGATACTGGTTGTCGTTTGGACCTTTAAACCGACGTAAAGTAACAGTGCTTGGATTCTTGCGTTTCGTTCGGTCAGTGAGAGCGCTGGAGGTCCACCTCCCCGCTACCCCCAGCTTCCCCCTCCCAATTCTCCGACCACTCTCCCCCAAACAAAGGCTGGCATCGCAAAAAAAATTCAAGAACGATCCTTTCTTAGAATACTGGCTGAATTACCACGTTTTATGGCAATTATATGCTAACAAAGGTATTGGCTAAATCTCTGGTAGCGAAAACACGTTGATCTGACGATTCGCGACTTTCTTGAAAACTATATGCGCTTAGTAATTATGTAACTATGTACATACATACTAATCTATACTTTATATCCTAACTAATATTATAAATGAGAATGTAAGTTTATTTAATTGTTTGTTACGTTTTCACGCTTTTCTATACTCAACCAATGAAATCTCATCATGAAATTTAACATGCCCGTTATTAAAAGTACCAAAACGAATATAGAGTAGATTTCACCCTGAATAGATACTGGATCTGAAAGATAGGCCGAACGTTAACGCGAGCAAAACCACGGGCAAAATTTAGTTTCATATATATATATATAGTATATAGCTGACTAGCTATATATACTGTACTAACTTTTGCATGCGACTTCGATCGCGGCAATCGCGGTTAAATCCACTACACTATAACTCATGACAAACTAGCACTAGATTACATTTTATTTTTATTGAAGTTATACTTCTTTTGGTGCGTTAGCGAAAAATGATGAGAGTAAATTTATACGATGCGCGCGCACACCGTCACGTAAAACCGACACCCTGAAGTTAGCTATAGTCAACATTTTGTTTAGTTGTATTTTTTGTTTGTACTTCGTTGTATTAAAGCTTTCAATGTATTAAATACCTTTTTTAATCGACTTCAAAAAAAGGAGGAGGTTCTCAATTCGACTGTATTACTGTTTTATGTTTGTTACCTCATAACTTTGGACTGGATGAATCGATTTTCTTTATTCTTTTTTTTATTTTTTTATTTGGAAGCTGGTACTTCCCGTGTAGTCCCATTTCAATATGGTCCAGTTCCGACAACGGCATCCAGTGCAAAACTGTATAAGTTTTAAATTTGCATTAAGTATGTACACGACAAATAGACGAATAACTCCATATCACGTTAACCGATGGTTCATTTTTTATTGGAAAGGATGTACCTCAAGGGTAGTTTGACGAGAGTTTGGTTAGGTTCTGATTATGGGATCCATAACAAAGTAAGAAATCTTTCAAAAAACAAGCCTACTCCTTTCTTAAGGGCCGGCAACGCATCTGTGTTTCCTCTCGTGTTACAGGTGTCCATGGGTGGCGGTGATCACTTACCATCAGATGACCCGTATGTTCGTTTGTCACCAATAGTATTAAAAAAACTCTTCAATTCTTAGGAGCCTATTGTGTTTATGTTCGTTGCTGTGTTGCAATATGACGCAAGCATTGTAATTACATTACTTAAGGTGTATTATGTGTGAAGCGATGGTAGCCGAGTTGGAGGTAGAAACTATCGCGGATTATTGATAAGGTTGCGTTCGTACCAAACGTTACTTATGGTACAACCAATTGAAACCATATCGCATACCATACCGATAGATACCATACCTCAAAAAGGCGCATATTTTAATATGCTTAAGGCGGAGCGGAGTTCGCGGGCACTGCTAGTAAAATATACTTATGTACACTAAAAATAGAAAAATAAATTAAATTTTCAAAAAAAAGTATTAACCGACTTCAATATCAATCATAAACCCATAAGGCACTAAAAAGCGGAAAAGAAATAGTTTATCAAATTAAATAAAACATATGAATATAGAGATGTATTGGAAGTCGGTGCCAACCAAACCGAAAATCATATCATCTACAAAGTTTAAGTCCACTTTCGCGTCTCTGTAATACAAAAATTTTGGTTGGTACCGACTTCCAGTACATCTCTAGGTAGCACACATATTCAAATGTTTTATTTAATTTGGTTAACTATTGATAAACCATTTATTTTCCGCTTTTTAGTGTCTTATGGGATTTTGAATGATATTAAAGTCGGTTAATACTTTATTTTTAAATTTACTTTATTCTATTGTTAGTGTCGTTTTTTCTACAAACGTAGAATAAGGCGAAAGATAAAATTTTTGAAAAGATTTTTATCTTGTTACGACAAAGAAGTAAAACTTCTAACGCGTGTACATAAGTACACACACACTTTTTTTTATGTTCTATACTATAATATAACGTGGACTAAGCAGCGGGCGCCTCCTAGGATTATTTATATTAGAGATTGCAGAATACGGCTTATCCTTATACATTCAATACTGAAGTACAGTTGTTAATACAGCACAAAATTAACAGTAAACAACGAAAACATACGTATGTGATTATTGTATAAAGCAGTGATTTAAAATCGGTAAACACAAACCGTCAGTAACAGAGTTGGCATAATTCATTAACAAATAATTAACAACTTCAGTTGTCATCAGCATTTAACAGTGACGATATTAAAATAAAATTTAACCCTGCATTAATTAAAGTATATTTTATTGTAAGTTTTATCATTGGCTTTAGTTAACTACAGGTTCTGGTATAATTAATTTGCATTTATTTAAAACACAATTTTGCAATTTTTAGAAATGGTAAGTTATCAACGAACAGTCCGTATGAAATATATATCTACTTTGTATCTAGAGAATCAACATTTATAATTTTAGATCTAATAAAATACATAATCTATTCTAATAAAACTCCAGAAGCTCCTTGAATATTTATTATATGAATAAGAATACAGTTTCTTACTTTTTTTCGTTTATTTAATTTCTGGGACTAACAGTCAAATTTGAAAAACACTTTTGAAAAATCAGAAAAATTTATTAACAGCAATGTGGTTAATTCTGATCAATTAGCAACAGACAACGTAACTAATATTCTAAATGTGATTCCAATTTCTTTCTTTGTTAAACTTTTACGCATTAACTTTTCAACTAATCATAATGAAATACAAGTCGTTAGAGGTAGGAAAAAAAACATAGGTTAGCTTTCATCCCGAAAGAAGTCTCTGTTCCCGACGTATAGATCAGACTAGTTAAAATATAAAAATTTGTTCATATTCCAAAAAATATCAATATATGAAACGAGGCAACGAGAACAAACATCCCATTGGACAGCGTACTTGGGTCTGAGGCTTAAAAGCAAACAAAGTTAATACAGCATGACTCGAATTTCCATTCCCATTCGTGGCCCCTAATTGGATGTGGACCGTATTTGCTGGAGCACACAAATGAGTTCATTTTCGGGATCATGACACTTGCCACACAGTGTAGTTTGAAAACACTCCAGCTAAAAGATCTTTTCATATTTAAACAACAAAAACTAATTAATTTATGCTTATATCGCTTAATATCTTGAAGGTATCTGCGAATAACACTAACACTGTAACGGTTATGCCGACATTTACTAAAATTTATAACTTCATCATGTCTAAGTTGGCTTACAATCGTCGCAGATAATTCAGTTTACATTTATAAGATATCTTATTACATTTATAAGAAGAAGCGTTTTAATTAAAACATATAGGTACCAGTTTGTTTTAAGTGAATAGTCAAATGAAGTAACAAACTTTATCACTATTTGTGTACGCGACTTTGTGTGCTTATTTATATTAATATTACAATTGGAGAAATGATCAAAGAGCTTCGTTTGCTTTACTGAAACGAAAACCACATAATATGGTGATGCAAAAAAACAACTGAAGCTGAAGTTCATACTCGTAACACACAGCAGCTGACCGACTATATTTTGTTTCTTACGCTTGATTTTTTTACGAAATGTATTAAGCTGAGTAGTAGACTTTAAAATTTTAAAATTAATTTATCATTCTTTTTTGTAAATCAATTTGAATCGGGAAAATATGTGTAATAATTTTGGAGCTTTTCAAGCCGATAATCGGGTTGTTACATTTTTTAACCGCAATCAGTTTTTGGGTTAAAAAAATCAACTGGCGTTTGTTCGTGACTTCGCTTGTATTATCGTAGATTTGACTTAACCCTCAACATTTTTTTTGGATTTCTGTTATTTAACACTGACAACGCTTATGTAAAAGTTTATGGTGATTGGTTGAGCAGTTACGACGTGAAAGTGTAACAAACATAGAGAGAGACATTCGTGCTTATAATATTAGTTAGGATAATATATTTAGATTAATTTCTCGTTCTACGGTAACCTGTACGGTTGCACTGTAGGTGGTAGAGCCACGCTGAAGTTATTATTGGTTTCAGCATGAATGGGTCGACTCGCCCAGGATACTACCACCATCTCACAGAAACACCTACGTGAAGTAACAGTGCTTGCACTGTTACGTTTCGTTCGGTCAGTGAGAACGCCGGATACCCACCTCCTCGCCCCTTCCCCCTCCCCCACTTCCCCTTCCCCACCCACCTTCCGCATTCCGCCTCCTCAACACACTTCCGACTCCCCTGGTGTTGC
This sequence comes from Antheraea pernyi, assembly GCA_015888305.1. Lineage (NCBI taxonomy): Eukaryota > Metazoa > Arthropoda > Insecta > Lepidoptera > Saturniidae > Antheraea > Antheraea pernyi. Next base: position 97,423 of record MU159241.1, on the reverse strand, counting down.
TAGTGTCTATGGACGGCGGTGATCACTTACCATCACATGACCCGTCTGTTTGCTTACTCCCTATAATATAAAAAACAAACCATAAAACTTTCCTATCATTATTAAGTTACTTGGCAATAACAATTCGGTACAAACGAGTAACATTTAGACGGATCGTCGTTCAAATCTAAAACAAAATTAAAAAATTATAAATTTTCGAATTGCTCCGCTTCCCGAAACGACGGCTTATGCGATTACTTTATCCATTTATACGGACTGCATGTCTAAATTTCTGCGAGTGGCTTTAACGAAATTACTAAATTACGTGGAGCTAATTACTGGCATCAAACTCTGCCGCGAGTTTTAACAACGTTCCCCTTACTACGTAGATACACCGAGCGTGTATAAGACGAGTTTTAAATGAAAAAAACGTTAATTTCTAATTTGCTGTATATTGAAAAATGTAGTATGATAACTTTAACTTCGTTTCATATCTGTATACAGGTAAATTCTGTTAATATGAAATTGGAACCATTTGAGGTGAAACTTCTAATACGACTTCCAACAAGGTTGCGTTAAATGTTTAACGCTACTATGGAGGGGGTATGAAAGCACTGTTGCGTTAAATGTTCAACGCTCCTGAGGGGGAATAGAAAGAGACAGAACGAGAAAAATAATCAAACATTTCGTATTTTACTTTGGTTATCATAATCCCATTGTAAATATTATAAATTTGGATATATCTCCACTCGAAAATGATAATTCAAAGATGCGATCAATTATGGATTGTAAGCAACGTTAATAAAGTTTGTTTTAAAGAAACAATATGATTTCACTACAAATCAATTTCTACCCCTTCCTATTTTCATTTTTTTTTATTGTGTCACGGCAAAATGACTGCACTATGCCTGATGGTAAGTGGTCACAGTACAATCCAAAAACAATGGTGACCACCGAGAAAATCTATCCATCGCCGGTCGCCACTGTCATGCCAGCCTGGGAAAAACTGGATATGCACAGGCTGATCCCAAAACGCGACCCGCGAAAGCGAATCACTATGACAGGCTTTTTCACCATATACATGGTAGTTACGACCCAGTCGGGCTGTAAAACCCTACCACCCCGCTTTTGCCATTGCCTCGGTCGTTATTCAGCCGGGTGCACCACGTGCAGGTGAGGTTGGCTTGGGTGTCTCAAGTCTTATGATGTTATTCGACACCCCTTACATCCTTACTTTCCACATTACGAAGTTTCACTTCTTCCGCGCGGAGGGCTATTTTCTATTATTTAAAACTAACTTTTGTCCACGGCTTCGTCCACGTTTTTGTGGATTTATAAATCTCTCGAGAATAGTAGTCGTAAAAGTAATTTTCTACGAGATAAAACATGAAACCCTGTGTCCTTTTCTTTGCTCACGACAACGCGAATTCAAAAGTCCATAATGATCGGTTCAGTAGTAAAACGTGAAAGCGTAACAAGGCTTTGTAATATTAAGTTAGAATTATCTTCGCCTACCGTTCTGTACGCGTCTATTGTAATTTATTGTAATAAATATTTCAGCAAATGCTGTGTTATAGCAATACACATTTGTGTAAACATTTGTGTGCTTAAATAACTATGATACAAAACTACAAATTCCTTGACGATTTGTTAAGCGGTACGTAAGTATGCTGCAGGACACCTAGAAAAGTTATCTATATAAATATCAAAATAACGAAAATCAATTATCGAATTGTGTTGTAAGCGCATCGTTTCAGAGTAACAGCACCTATTTTTCTAATAATTTTTTATTTTTTATCAGGATATTGCCAGGTGCCAGTTAGTACACCTGTGCGGAGCAGTAACAAACAGCTATTACACTTTATCAGGATATTGCCAGGATAGTGTGAAATTTAAAAAAACACAAAAAAATCCATAATTTTGGTAAAAATATTTCCATATAAAAAAAGTCAGTGTGTGAGTGAGACGGAAAACAGTAGGGAGATTTTAAATAAAAGTTGCTATTTTATTTCATTACATAGTCGTTATATAAAGGACAGATTTGGACTCATTTTCTTTGTTAGTATACCTGTGCGGAGTAGTAACAAACAGCTATTACACTTTATCAGGATATTGCCAGGATAGTGTGAAATTTAAAAAAAACACAAAAAAATCCATAATTTTGGTAAAAATATTTCCATATAAAAAAGTCAGTGTGTGAGTGAGACGGAAAACAGTAGGGAGATTTTAAATAAAAGTTGCTATTTTATTTCATTACATAGTCGTTCTATAAAGGGCACATTTGGACTCATTTTCTTCGTTAGTACACCTGTCCGGAGCAGGAACGAACAGCTATTACACAATTAAATAGGAATTACATACCTTCTCCATCAAAAAATAATTGTTAGATGTAGCAAATTTCACAGACACTCGTCAAACAATGCATGAATATATGAAATTCAAATACATATACCAACATACAGTTATATATATGAAATCTTTACATGCATATAAAGACCTCTGCCACGTCTCTCTGTCTGTCTATTCGCGATAAACTAAAAAAAAACTACTGAACGGATTTTCATGCGGTTTTCACCAGTAGATTAAGTGATTCTTGAGGAAGGCTTATGTATATAATTTCTCAAAGTTCTTTTTTATTATCTGGGCGGGACAACGTTCGCCGGACCCGCTAGTTTTTTTTATATATCATAGGCAAACTAATAGGTGGATCACCTGATGCTAAGTGATCACCACAGACCATAGACTCTTGCAACACTAGGGGAGTCGCAAGTGCGTTGCCAGCCTGTGCTTGGGAGAGGGGGAGAGAGAAGGGAGGCGGGTATCCAGTGCTCTCACTGACCGAACGAAACGTAACAATCTTGCATTGTTACTTCACGATTTCTATGAGAGGGGTGGTAGTACCCCGGGCGAGCCGACCCATTCATGCTGAAACCAGTAGGAACTTCAGCGTGGCACTACCACCAACATAACTACCTGGTATATTAAAATATATACAAAGCTAACATACTGTTGTTCCTATCATTGTGTTAATTTCTACAAGAGACACCTTTAGTTACTTCTATTATAATACAACGTTGAAAGTTTAATTAACTACAATCGTTAACACTTCAAATCGGATTAACTTTAAGCTATCTCTATGAAAATAGTACTCGAATCTACTTAACCATATACCTGTAATAATCTTATATTAAAATGTTATTTGAGAAATGTAATCCACTAGTAAAAGTTGTATAGATATTTTATTATTAATTAGCGGGCCCGGAGGACGTTGTCCCGCCCTAATAATGAGAAAAGACCTTGACAAATTATATACCATTACCTTCCTCGTTAACCACTTTATCTACTGGTGAAAACCGCATGACTTTTGTCGTAGTTTTAGGGTTTATCACGAACAGGCAAACAGGCAGACGTGGCAGAGGAGTTTGTTTTATATTATGTAGCAATTAAATAAAATTGGAAAATTACTTACTTTCCTTTCTTCTCGAACACGACAAAGTGACTACACTGTACAATATTTTTTATATAATTTATAGGTTATATCATCTGTCCACAGATTTAAAGGTTCAGGAAAGAAGCGTATTTATTAAAAATTAGAGATAAAGAATTATACATTGAATAAAAATACATTCTAATGATATTTCCACATGTTAACTTTGAGGTTATATAACCAGAAGCGTACAGTGCTTGTCTTCTTGAATTACGATACGTATGGATGGCGCATAACGCATTTCTCTTACGTAATGATTTCTATCAGTTAACTCTAACCGCACGCCGCGGTAAGGACCTTCATTTAAAATAGAGAGTAATTGTGATGAGTCGTTCAACATAGGCATGAACCCGTTTAAATCGTGACACTTGATCTATGATGGTTGCGTCTAATCAGATGGCAACATAACCAATAAATAAATTTGAATGCATAAATCTTATACAATGTATATCTACTTCACGACACCAATTACAAATATTATATTACTAGCGAATACTAACGACTTTGCTTCCGTTATTTATGATCTTAACAATACAAAAAAATAAATACTTATATAAATACTATAAATACTTATAAGAATTCTTTGCGTTTTGCAACGCTCATAAAAATCTTAGTTTTTTCTATATTTATTGAATTACTTCATATTAAACTAGCTTCTGCCCGCGCCTTCGTCCGCGTGGTATAGTTACTTTGGACTAACGCTAACACACCGCGGAAGTTCGGTTACCGTTCCCGTTAGTTGTATCCGCCGCAAAATACGAACCCGTACCGAACACTGCGCGCTGTAAAAGACGTCCGCGACATATTTTTACCGACCCTCCCGATGAAATAACGGCAGTGAACGATCAGTACCAGCCTGTCTCTCCGTGGAGCCCTTGAGTACGTTGCTCGCGCGATACAGTGACACAAAATCTTACATCACTGCGAAAACATTACACATATCACCTCCACACACGTGCACGCATACACGCTTACACATGCAGGTGGAAGGGTTTTATTTTTTTTCCCTTATCTAATTGAAATAGTTAGAATATTATCCGATACAAAAAATATATATAGGAGTTGTTGAGGTATGTATGCTTGGTACACATATATGTTTTAATAACTCATATAAGTATGAATATATAGCTTAGCTTAGCTCAGATAGGTTGCGAATTGCATGAGTCAGGCAACAGCCCAAACCGAGGTGTGCTGTGCACCCTTGAGCTAGTTGTCAAATAAAATCGGCTGAGTACCTTAAGCGCTCGCCTTAGTAGTAAGGTGAAGATGGTAAGACCTTGATAGGTTAATAGCGTAGTCAGTTAAAAAAAAAACCGTTTTTGAAACATTCCGCCTTCATTGGTGCTCAGCTATTGATCTTAGTGTGATGATATATATTCTATAAAGCCTTCCTCGATAAATGAGCTATCAATCACTAAAAGTTTTTCTTCAAATCAGACAATTCCTGAGATTAGCGCGTTGAAGCAAACAAACTCTACAGCTTTATAATATTCATATAGATAAGGACCAAGTATCTACAAAATGAAGATAATAAATCGAAATCTATTCAATGTTTTTTTGCGAAATGCACGCACAACCGCAGACATATATGATTTTATTTATATACTAGCTGTGCCCGCGACTCCGTCTGCGTGGAAACTTATCTAAAAACCAGTGAGTAATAAACTCTTCTGAATGTATTTACTTGTCTACTTTTCTCTCGTACTTACACCGCGTCGTCATTAAAACTACAATAACTTTCGATAGAATGGACTGATTTTGATGAAACAAACACTAAGTTACTCCCGAGGATATGCTTTACGTTTGCTGGTGGTCCCATGTTTCAGACTTAGCAAAACCAGTAATAGTTTTTTAGGTAATAGTGTTAGGTTCTACAATAAAGTCCCAAAGCATGTTACCGATTTGCCGGACTGTAAATTTAAGCGCCATGTCAAACGGGTTTTAGTTTCAAAAGGATATTATAGAGTGGATCAGTATGTGAATGATAGTGATGTCTGGAATTGACTCCTCTCTGTGCATCCACTAAAAGCATTGTTGTATAATGTATTAGAAATATATGTTAAAAAAAAATGTACCCGATCGAGTTTCTTGCCGGTTCTTCTCGATGACTGGGTTGTTTTCCGAACCGGTAGTAGTCTTTGACGTTCATAAGTGCCTTATTAGGGCCTAAACTGAATAAAGTATTTTTGATTTGATTTGTTTACTGTGAACCCAGTACTTTAACAGTGATGCGTGTTCATACAAACAGACAGACAGACAGAGAGACAGACATTTCTAAAAATGATTGAAATGTATTCTATTACTTATTCCTAGACATCTGCAACATTTTTTTTTTTTCACGAATATGGAAAAAGTACGGACACTTTACATTTACATTCTTATTATATGTATAGATAAGATACAAGATACGCAAAATCATACTGTTATGAAATTATCCTACCGTAATTAGAAACCCGCTACTAATTTCATATAATAGTTGACAGGGAGTTGGGAAGTCAGGTGGCTGGAAGGCAGGTGAGTCGTAAATTACAGTTATAAGTTAATTTATTGAAGCCACGAAACGATCGAGTGCCCGACGTCAAGGCTGAAAGGCATCACAGAAAGGAAATAATACAGACATTAATGTTTTACACCCAAAAGCTTTCAGCTCGTAAATATTTTCGACATAAACGCAAAGGAGTTTTATAACGTTATTATTTTATGTTTCCCTGTGAATCACATAATACATTGTATTCAACACAGCATTCCATGACATAGAAGCCCATTTACAGTTAAATATATAATGTATACAATTTAACATGAAAATAGTAATCCTGAACGAATGAGCGAATTACCTATGACAATGAAATTGCTCGACGGATTTCTAAAAACTGTATAGCGAACAGCGAGCCATGTTTAGATTGTTTAATAGATACATTGGTAGTGATATTACAATCATACGAAATGATAATGTATTAGGTTATAAGTTTTCGTGTAAAGGAATGTTGACGCCGGCAAGAAGGGACGCGGCAGAACACGTATATGCGCTAGTTCGAAGAAATTAGTACCTGCAACGCAGAAATATGTAAGTCATTTTTTAGTAGAAAAATGTACTGGTCACACATCTCAAGGGGTCTCGATCCAGTTCATGCGATTCACGCCTGCAATATGCATAGCACACGCGGAGTGCGTTCATTAGCGTATCGTGGTAACACCATCTATTAATTTTTTATATGTATTATTTCCTCTTCCTTATTCCGCATATTTGATCTATAGATATATATTATTTATAATATCATATTTTATCTTTCCTCTCCAAAAAGAACGGAACGTCAAACGCCGCCAGCGCCACCCTCTTCTTCGTTTAATCTTTTAAGAGAACGCACGCAACCACGCAAAGAATAATAACATGTACTAATTATTGAGTTATTTATTGTATTATCGGTATACGAACATTACCGGGGACTACAGTGTATATGTTGTATTGTAATTGTGGTGGAATCGCAGAACAAGCTGAAATTTCATCAAGAACCCGGTAAGTTCCGTTCAAAACTTCCTACCGCAAACTATATACTTTCATAAATTTCCACCATATCGTATTGTATTGTATCGTGCAATAAAACGAATTTTTAATATTGTAATTAGACCTGCCCTACAAACACCTCATCTTATTCGCAATAGAATGAATTGCTCTATTTCCAGATGAAACAAAAGTCTATAATTAACGTCGCCTTATTAAATTTTATGGAAATTTATACTAATAATAGATAGTACAGTACAGATAGAACTCGATCGGAAATGACGATAATAAACTTTATTTACCGTATACAAAAGATGTATTTTCCCTTAATAATTGTTGAGAGATATATCAAAGCACGCCAAAGAAACAATTACCAATCCCCCTTAACTGTAAGGATTAAGCCGAACCTAACAGAGCTCTTAAAATATCACGTCAAGCCACCTGTATTACGACAATCAATTTTTTTTATTATTTTTTTTAATATTCACAACTAGCTTATGTTCGTAGGTTCGCTCGCTTTAATACAGATTTGATCTATCCTGCAGGGGAACAATACTTTTTTTTTTTTCAGAATGAGAGGTACCTTATGTCCTTTCTGTACCCTGACAATATGTTTTTTTTTTATATTATAGGAGGCAAACGAACAGATGGGTCACCTGATGTTAAGTGATCACCACCGTCCATAGACACTTGCAACACCAGGGGAGTCGCAAGTGCGTTGCCAGCCTATGGGGGGGGGGAGAGGAAGGAAAGAAGGAAGGGGTAGGGGAGGGTAGGTAGGTCTCCGGCGCTCTCACTGACCGAACGAAACGCAACAATGCAAGCATGTTACTTCACGTCGGTTTTCTCTGAGAGGGTGGTACTACCCCGGTCGAGCCGACCCATTCATGCTGAAACCAGTAATACCTTCAGCTTGGCTCTACCACCTACAATGTCAAGTTTCATGATGATCGGTTCAGTGGTTAAGGCGTGAAAGAGACAAGCAAACAAACTAATATTCGCATTGTAAGGATTCGTACGGTGGTATTCGTTCTCTAAGGTATTTCTTTTTGCACCATTCTACAATATCTTGTAATTACGAAATTTATTTTGTTGTTGCAGCACAAAGTGAGGGAACTGTACCTGGCAAAAAGCATAGTGAAATAAATAAAAAACTACCATCGAGGACTACACAATCAATAGCATGTCATCGCTATTTTACTAACGTGTAAGTATCATATCTGTACATATAAATGTACATATATATAATGTACATATATATAATGTACATATAAAAAGTCTAACGGGTCGAAGTCTGTATATTAAATATTTTAAAGAAAAATAATCTGGTGGGACTTAAAATCAATAATAGTACACATTTTAATAGTTTTAATTTTTTTTCTTTGTCTATCGTTTGTACGGGATTCACGCAAAAATTACTCGATGTATTTTGACGAAATTCGGTGTGATAATAATATATACACCGGTATAACATATAGGATGTTTTACATATATAACACATTGGTATATATGTATGTATATTACTTCTAAGACAACATAAAGGAGAAGGTTTCTTGTTATAGGTTCAGTATGTGAACAATTTTGGAACTAACACCGCTCTCTGTACATCCGTCAAAAATGAGCGTAACTATAATAATTTTCAAATATATACAATGTACAACTAGATACTGTAATGCCATGATGCGTCGCAGAGAACAAAATCGTTCACAATGGGGGAGGCATATTTAAATCGCCGATATTGAGTTTTAATACACAATACAATTCTATCATTTTATAACTGTGTTTATAATTGAAATTACACGTAGACGTAGTCCAGACACAGCTAGTATGTATATATATGTTCATCGCATAAATATGTTACTTTGGTGAGTTGTACAACAAAGGAATAATGTAACAACTTTTACAATGGGACGTGCTCCCTTGAGTACCTTACTACATGGGCAGCGATGTGTGCATGCGATTTATTGATACGTTACAAATTCACATATAAGAGCCGAGTGGCAGCTTAAGGAATTCCGAGCGGGACTGAATGTCAGAGTTAATCCACAACCGGGTGACTAATTTTCGATTCTCAATACTTCACCCAGAGCGACATTTCCTTGCAACCCTAGTATTGGCAACCCTAGAATAATATTTCATGGGCACATTTATTTTTCTATATATAATTATACTGTATTGTATCAGTCGCAGTAGTAATTTTATTACGAATACATGGCACGAAGGACACGAGTAAAAACTAGTTCATAAATTCACATTGTGAAAAACAAGGGAATAAATACATCGCACTATACATATGTAAAATTGGAACGCGAAAATGAAAATAAAATTTTTAAGTTTGCTCACAAAAAAGATGGAGCGCACGCACGCGTGCTCACCTCATAGCCGGTTGAATGAGAGATAACGACCAGAGTTCGGTTATTTACGACTAACGAGCCTATTCACCGCCGCGCTGCCTCCAAATGGAGATTTATGAAACAGAAAATGTCGGATAACGTACGTCTTGAGTATAATTTGTAGGAGACGGTGTGCAGGCGCGGGCTCATAGCATAATCTGTGAAACCAGATCCGAAGTCAGGACAAATTCTACATTTTAAATAAAAAGTTTAAAGTGTGTAATTTTTTTCCTGTTACAATTTTTTTTTTATAATACAAAAGGAGGCAAACGTACATGTGGGTCACCTGATGTTAAGTGATCATCACCGTCCATAGACACTAGCAACACCAGGGGAGTCGCAAGTGTGTTGCAAGCCTGTGTATTGGGGAGGGTAGAGGAGAAAGGGGAAGGGAAAGGGGGAAGGGAGGTGGGCCTTCGGCGCTCTCACTGACGGGACGAAACGCAACAATGCAAGCACTTTTACTTCACGTCGGTGTTCTGTGTGAGGATGGTACTACCCCGGGCGAACCGACCCATTCATGCTGAAACTAGTAATATCTACAGCGTGGCTCCACCACCTTCATTATCTAAATGGCTAAATAAAATTATCTAAGCTATGTTAATTTAGAACGTTACACTGTTTGATCGGGTCCAAATTAATATTTTTTCTAGATTAAAAACTCCTTGGAAAGAGCTCTACTTTTGTATTTTTGCATATCTATTACGAAACGTTAAAGATTTTTAATATTGATATGGTCACTATACGATGTTATTAGGTTAGTTAATACGTAATAACTTAAGACGGAAGGTCCCTTAAGTAGAGACTTAGTAAAGTAACCGACTTGGCATTACATGGATCTCATCTTTTTACGGTAGAAGAACTGAGTTGCGAGAATTGTTTTGTTTTTGGTAGCTTTCATATTTCTAACATTGACACTCGTCAATTTGTCGTCAATTGAGTCAATGATCGCAATATTTCAGCACCATAACGTAATATTGTAAGTAGAAGAGATAGTTAAAAGACAAAAACCATTTTACGAGAAAGTAATTTGTTATCTTAAATGACAAGAAACAAGGAATCGATACTGAATCGTTCGCGTCACTGCACAATTTAAATCGTTTCGAAGCTTCCATCGGGCAGAGGCAAAAAACACTTAGAATCGCTAAACATTATACCACAGCCGCTTCGACGGGACATCGATGGCCTAATTTGAATAAGCCCCGATTGAGTGACGAGAAAATCGGATCTCACCGAAAAACCATTATTTATGTTTTTCATTACTTTTGCAAACTCCGCTGAGGTCTGTTTCAATTATCAGAATGTACATATATATTCAAATACAGATATAACTTGATTCTATTTTAAATATGGTACAAAAAATTAAAAATCAATCTAGAGTAAATAAAATTAAATGTACACATATAAATATCTTGTTTATCCAAGATAATCTTAGACACGTGTAATTACATATTATACAAGTATGTAAACAAACTCGATACTAATAAACAATCATCGACCGTATGAACGTAATACAATAAGGCTCTAAAAAAAAGCGTCCCAAACTTTGTCGAATCGTTGGAGTAATGGCGTCAGCACTCCAGAGTTTTCCTTTTTTTTTAACGTGGGGAAATCCCTTATGGATTCTCCACCCTCCCGGGGGTGAGGGTGGGTTATGTCCGACTCGCACAGACTAAAACCCCACGGTGTACCGACATACCGTTTTGTGGGGGCGGCAAGGGATCGTTCAAGCTAATCATCCTTGTAAAGCCGCCCCCACGGTCCGCCCGGCGGAAGGTGACCGCCGGGCTCCTACCTATAGAGGGACAGACCGGGTACACACCGGCTGTCCCCCCTCGTCCGCCGAACCTGTGCAATGGGGAGATGGGTCCCCGGCCCATCCCCTCAGGTCCAGCTACGGTGGCGGGAGGCTCCAGAGTTTTCCTGCTCTTTATCAAAAAGTATATAAGTGCGGCGCGATGCGTTTGTGTAGCGTTCAAGACATCGGAGCGAATATGAAAGGGAACAAAAGGAACACACTTTAAACCGGACTGGAACCACAACGTTATAATTTATGTCCGTTCTAATACAAAATAAACGTTTAATGAGGCAAAAGGCATTTTGTTAACCCATGAGCGTATCAATATTTATTATTATAAGTGCTTTATCCATAGGGACTAAGCTGTAATAGTAAAATTTTACAGATATAACCTGGAAGTCGCAATTTTTTAATGTATATTAATTTTTTTTTATGTCATAAGGCGGCAAACGAACAGGTTGGTCACCTGACGTTAAGTGATCATCACCGTCCATAGACACTAGCAACACCAGGGCAGTCGCAAGTGCGTTGCCAGTGGGAAAGGAGAAAGGGGAAGGGAAAGGGGGAAAGGAGATGGGCTTCCGGCGCTCTCACTGACCGAATGAAACGCAACAATGCAAGCATAGTTACTTCACGTCGGTGTTCTGTGAGAGGGTGGTACTACTCCGGACGAGCCGACCCATTCATGCTGAAATTAGTAATAGCTACAGTGTGGCTTTACCACCTTCAGTAATAGCTACAGCTTGGCTCTACCAACCTTTCTGATAGTAAATAGTACTGATATCATCAGAATATCAGAAATAAGCGGCAATCCATAATTTATCTATATAAAGCATATTTATATAGTTCCCATGAAAAATCAAAAGCATTTTTACCACAACGAAGTTTTGGCTACGAACAATAACATCAAAATAAATATGCAAATTAATATAATCTCATCACTTGGATGCAATTCTGTTTGAAATCTAATATCTTCACATGGGAATATTATTGCTATAGGAGCCGTTATACCTAGAATGTACGTAACATATTGACGGGTACAATTGAGTTATGGGTTGTACCCTGCACAGTCTGGGGAGCAAATTTTATTGTTCCTTTAAATGAACTATATTACCTCTGATATTTGCATTTAACAGTGCATTTTGATCGAGTTAGTTAAAGAAGCGTCATCTGATACATCACCTTTGGAAATATTGCTTTTCACAACTGGCTTACATTAATTAATCAAAACTGCCGAATATTTTGAAAACAACAGTTTAACTAGACATCTCTCCAGACAGGTATATGATATAATACAATGCAATCAGAACCAGTAATTTTTTGGATTTAGAATTATTCTTTGAGCAGACTAAATATTGTAAAACATTTCGGTTACGTTCCCTGTATTTGTGAGTTAACCAATTTGCTGTTTTTTGCCGGCCTGCAAAAAGCTGGATATGCATAGGCTGATCTCGAACCGCGACCCGCAGAACCAAATCACTATGACGGGCTTTTTCGCCATATACATGGTGGCTGCGACCCAGTCAGGCTGTAAAACCCAGCTTTCGCCATTGCCTCGTTTGTTATTCAGCAGGGTGCACCACGTGCAGGTGAGGTTGGCTTGGGTGTCTCAAGTCTTATGATGGTTTTCGACACCCCTTACACAACAAATTCATGTTGTGATGCAAATTATACAGCTTGTGGTATTTTAGAAGATATATAGTATAATATTACACATTAATATCATCCATTAATTAAATGTAGTCATGGAAACGTTCTTAGAAAACAAATTCTAAAAGACTACTTCGATGTTGGCTATTTTGTAACAGTTTGTTGGCTTCTCCAACTTCCAAGAAAGTCACTGGATTATGTAATTTTACTTTTTATGTAGTAAAACCTCATTGAAGTTATGCTCCATAATAGGTATAATAGAGTAACATGAACGTTTCGACGGCCTACCTCTTTAATGTAGTATATAGTATTTTAAAATCTGTTATTTGTTCAGGTCATCTTTGAAACGGCTGAACTGATTTTAACGAGAATTTAACTGGCTAAGATCATTTTATTTACGAGTCTCTATTCGTTATCTCTGCACTTTTTACGTTTACAATCCACAATATTTGTACAATACTCAATAGATGTTTTAATATCGATATATTAACACGTAAAAAAGAAGTCATTACAGTCGAATTTCGACCACTGAATGACCATTATTTATAATTAATTGTTTTGTATACATATTAACTAGGAACGGATATAAATTTGAAACTGATAAAATACATCGTATCTCAATGTATCTGTAGAAAATAAATTTTGTGATTTTAAAATAAATGGAACATTTCAAAAGGCTTATTTCACATACAAACAACAATATTGTCGTACGTTGAAAATAAACAGTTTCATCTGCGAAAGAATTATGGGTACAGGCTACAGCATCCAGCAATTAAGGAAATCAAATAAAATTCGATAGGGAACATTTGTTGAAAATTGCCAAACCCTAAACCGAAAGGGTCCAATTTACATTATATTGGCACGAGATTGGAATAAATGAGAAATAACTTTATTTGAAAGAGATGTTCCTACAAAGAGAATGAAGATGTAATACAAATAAAAACTCTTTGTTATTTTTAAAAGCATACTACGGAATGTTACCACTAGTCTTTGAAGACCACTAATGTGTTTATTGAGGACGACGTTGAGGGCGGCAGTTATAAAAGTATGGCGTTGTCCTTCGTCGCCAATCCTTCCAATGTTGCGTGTACAGTGTGTTACGTAGTGTCTGACTCAGCGCCGCACTCATCATGACACACGGTGGTTGGGTCCCTGCACACGACTTTGTGAAAATCCAAGCGGAAGCATCCATACCCGGTTAGCACCTGCATACACCATACACACCCTCAGAACCGGACGGACAGCGTCAATGGTGTATCGACAATAACGCGCATACACCATTCTGCTTCCACCTGCTTATCTCGAGCTCACTCCCGTCTTCTCCTCTATTTATATATGCAGTCCTCTTGTGTCTTCTCTCCTCTACCTATAAAATGTGTAACCCCGTAAGGGCCACTTGTACCAAACGACTTAATTGTGTTTAACTTATATTTAAACACAATTTTTTATTTAAATCAAAGAAGTGTCTTGTACCAACAATTTTAAGGCCCTAAATAAGTTTAGAGATCTATCAAAGTTAAATGCTCTGTGTGAACTGTTTAGCGCGGTTAAACGCGTTTACTGAACTGTCATCGAGTCTCATTTTATAACTCGGTGCTACGTTTTTAAAGTAATTTTAAGTTAAGTTAAAAAAAGTAATTTATTCGAAAGTCTTTCTGATGATACATTTATAAGTTACAATAAATCTCGTGTAAAAAATGGTGCTCGTGAACGATGCTTAGAACTTAACTCGCCTTGCGTGTTCATATTGTGTTCAAAGTAATTATAAACACAATATAATATACAGATTCCGTCCAACAAACTATATGAAACTTATCAAAACACAATAACAGTTAACACAATATTAATCCCAGCAAGTACGTAAAATAACACGTTCGTCATTTACAAATATGCGCGCGCGAAAAGTGCAAATTTTCAAAGTACATTCATAATATTCGTCCGATAGGACAGGCGAAGGAATTAATCCATACTGCCAATTCTGAAGTTGTCAATATAGGTAAGTTCTTATGTATTCTTTATAGGCCTAATCGCCAAATCTTCTATAAGTATAATATTTCGTACATTTTCAAAAATCATCTTTTATTTCTGAAGTTGTCAATATAGGTAGTTCTTATTTATTCTTTAGTCAGTTTTATGTCCAAGTTAATGTAAAGGCATACGCGCCAAATCTTTTCTATGTCTAAATTAGTGTAAAGGCAGAAACGCCAAATCTTATATAATATATTCTTTTTATCTTAGTCTATTTGTTAATAGTAGCGTACTACTATCTTCTTTGTCCAGAGTGGTTGTTAATTTCCATTGTCTAGTAGTTAATTCAATGTTCCAACAAGATGATGGCTCTCTTGTTAGAACTTTCCATGGAGTTTTTGTGGCATCTCAGAATTCATGGTCCGTGGTATTATTTTCCATTCACTTCACGTATGCACAATAAACAAACTTTATTACATAAAACACCACCAATTTTACACAATATAGAGTCAAGATTATGAACAAAATACAACAATACAATACAAGATTATGAATAAAATATAAAATCCACTACATGACAGACCAAAATCCCGCCAAAAACTCCTGTCAAAGTACAACTATAATAAAATAACGAACGTTTCGTTTACGCATACATTTTTGCTATTGTGCACAAGTTTTATTCAAATTGTGGTTTGAGTATAACTTAAGCGTGAAACGAAATGTCATTGACTACTTTGGCGACATGTTAAACAAAAATAGCTAAATCGAAAATTTAAACAGTTGGTACAAGACAACGCTAAACGCATTTAAGTTAAAAACGTTTACAGTGTTAAAATCGTTTACTTAAACGGTTGTTATATATTTTTAAATGACATTTGGTACAAGTCGCCCTAACAGTCACTACGTAGAGTTTATTACACTGTATATGCAAAGTTATCTTAATTTTCGCGACCAATTCAAAACGAACTACGTTTGCAGACGTCTAAATTAATTTAAATCCTGTACAGACATACAGTAAAATCCTACATTTTGAGTTATTTTACATACATGAGAAACTAACTACTATGTGCTATTGAAAATTTGTGTTCCCTTGTTACACCATAAAAGGTTAAGTTTTTAAGCACATTTGTCTTATACGATGCAGAGTCAACATTCGCTCCAAATTTCAAAATTTTGTCCTTAGAATTATGCATAATACTAAATAAACTTATTTTATTATAATATTTATAAAGAACGCTATTTTCTGACTAGACCGCTGTCTAGTAACTAATAAACCAGACTAAATAGTTGGTAGAGCCTCGCTGAAGCTATTGGTAGAGCCACGCTGAAGCTATTACTGGTTTCAGCATGAATAGGTCTGCTCGCCCGGGATAGTACCACCCTCTCACAGAAAACCGACGTGAAGTAACATTGCTTGCATTGTTGCGTTTCGTTCAGTCAGTGAGAGCCCCGGAGAACCACCTACCCCACACTTCCCCCTCCTCTCCACTTTCCCAACCTCTCTCCCCCTAACACAGGCTGGCAACGCACTGGCGACACCCACGTTGTTGCTAGTGTCTATGGACGGTGGTGATCACTTATCATCAGATGACCCGCCTGTTCGTTTGCGACCTATGATAAAAAAAAACTAGCAACAAATTTCAAACTATGGACTGCAGGATGCTATATCAACTTATTCCATTTTAGTACGTGTACAGAATACAGATTACGGGTCCAAAAATTCATTGCATAGTTTAAAGTGTCAGTAACTATTTACTGTTACTGTTTTTTTAATTATTTAAGGATCCAAATTATTGTTTTTTAGACGTTATAAATATACACGTTTTAATTTTTTTTCTCACTCTTGAAATAACAATAAACATATTTGTCAAATTAATTCAAACCATAACAAAGATACCAAAACGCTGTGCATTGATATTGCGACAGTAAATAATACGTTACGGATCGGGCCACTTTATCGGCACCCCTTTCGTTTTATACCGCGATTATGTCATCTTTACGAGCGCTCCGATGCTTACGAATTTTTATTGACAAACAAACAGTATTCCTCCATATATAAAATCCAAATTGTTATAGACAATAAAACTTTTACGCCCGATTCGTAATTGAATATGGTAATTCAGAACAAACGACCACTTAATTTGAATAATAAAGCCAGATACGTTTCTGTGATGCATCTAGTATCGTGACGTCGCCGCGTCGGAGGAAACAATATTTTGCATAATATTAACATAAGCTATTTTGTTGCAACCGCGTTGCGACGTTCTCTAGTGATAATGGTTCAGATACAGAGCGTTTGCATTGCCTAAACTAAGGGTCGGCAACTGTTTAAGCCGAAAAAGTTAATCGTGTTGTAGCTAATTTCAAAGATCTATGAGTTTTGGTTTCTGTTTTTACTTATAATTTCGGATAAAAAAAGTATAATTGAAATTTTTTATTGCATCATATTGGTAAACTAAATAATTCGTGCCTTTACATACTTGTCTAAAGAGTCATCATATAACTTAGGAGTGTTCAAAACAAGAGTAACTAGGCATCCAGTAAAATCATGGCCATCGCCAAGCGCTCTCTTTTGACGTACCTTCCCATCTTCACCAAGATTTTTGGTCGAGAGCTTAAGAGACTCAGTCGAAATGACAACCAGCCCAAGAGTGTCAAAGTCACTGGACCTCGGTTTGCATTGTTACCTCACATGCAAAATCGCCGACCAAACTAAACTTCTAAATGAGTTGGCTAGGTTATTTTAACAAAAAAAAAGAAATAGGGGCCGGTACTGAACTTATGTACCTACTATGTGTGGGGGGTATAGTATGGTGTTTGTACTAGTGAATGCGATATCACTGTATCGCGTGCTTAGCCTACTCGAGGGCTCTACTCCAGCAGATCAGATCTAGGCTTGAGATACTACCTAGAGGCATTGCGGCGAGTGCGTGGGAACGAAGTTAACCGCTTTTTTACGGCAGCGTGATCGGTGGTTGGCACAAAAAATTACACATATGGCATCTCGTATGATACTCTGATTATTAAATCTGCAAGCAACTTGTTGTCTATATTGCCCAGTAAATTATAGTAGAGCAAGTCTTCCAGTAAATTTATACAAACATGGCTCCGTAGAAAGTGTTGTGAAAATTATATTAGGAAGTACAATTACATTAACCGCCTAACTTATAGTCTAAGGGTTGTAATGTCTGTGTTTCTTCGTTGACATTGATTGATTGAGTGTCGT
>MU159241.1:22081-79403 GCA_015888305.1 Antheraea pernyi | reverse complement strand
GCTTGCAAATTGTAAACTTGGAGGAAATAATATTTACTGAGATGTTTCGAACCCGCTCCACATTTTTCGACATTGATCCATTGTTGTTTTCGACGAAGAATTTATAAAATCGACTTGATCCGTTTAATCCAATAAATACTTTTTTTATTGTTTGGAATCTGATACTATCTTAATGAGATAATTTTGAAATGAATTAATCGAATAACGAAAGCCTGTTGATCGGATTATTAGATATATTATCTATTCTTCAGGTAAAACAACATCATGAAAAAATACAACTGTTTGATGACAGTTATCTATCTTGAGATTTGACATGATGTAATTAATATGACAAAAATATTAAGTATTATTTACGGATAATAAAAGCATTGTTGAAGGATATATCTGTAATAACCTAATGCGTTTTTTATATAAGTATCTATCACTTTTTTAAATATCTGCTTTTTTTAAATTATGTACCTGGTTAAAGAACGAATTTTTTAAAAGGAATAACGTATATATTATGGGGTCATTCTGCATAGAGTCCCGGCATGGATACATGCGACTTCTTCCTGTTTAAAAAAAATTATATAAGCAGTCAACGGTTTTCAGCACCAGAACTGGCTGTTGAAGGCGTATTTTACCATGTTTAGGAGAAATGGTAGAAATGTTTTCAATTGGTCTATTTGTATGAAATTGATATCGAAGCTAAAGGAGAGTCTTTAGAGAAAAAATGTATTAATTTCTGATCACTCATTTTTTTTATTCATTCTGGAAAATTTTAATACAGCCCACGTATATTGCCATGTTTCTGTTACAGTGATATAAACTCCGGTATAATTTTTATTTTAAAGTCAACAATTATATACTACGCATTTCGAAAGTAACGTAGCAATTTTATTCGTGTTGCCACCCGATCTCCTTATGGAGGGCGATCTCGCTCTCATTCCAGAATAAACACATTTTTATTCCGATCTCATGCTAATAAAATGCAAATTCGGCCCTTTCGGCTTAGGGTTTCGCAGTTTTCAACAAATGTTACCTATTGAATTTTATTTGGTTTGTTTAATTGCTGGACGCTCTAGTCGTATATGTATCTGGATTTTATACAACTGAAACCGTCTATATGCAATTTAAGATTATACCAGTGTTTTGGGGTGTAAGGGGTGTCGAATAACATCGAAGCCGTGATACACCCAAGCCAACTCACCTGCACGTGGTGCACCCTGCTGAATAACGGACGAGGCAATGGCGAAAGCGGGGTGGTAGAGTTTTACAGCCTGACTGGGTCGCAACCGCCATGTATATGGCGAAAAAGCCCGTCATAGTGATTCGTTTCTGCGGGTCGCGTTTTTGGATCAGCCTGTGCATATCCAGCCTTTCGCAGGCCGGCATGACAGTGGCGACCGGCGATGGATAGTGTGTCACTCGGTGGTCGCCATTGTTTTTGGATTGAACTGTGCTTACCGTCAGGCACAGTGCAGTCACTTTGCCGTGCTACAATAAAAAAAAATATAAAAAAAAGTTTATTCTGGACACTGTTTAGTCGCCACAAAATTGTTTTAATGTTTATTTTGCTTTTTAATTTTTATATGTAAATTAAATTAAATTACGTACTAAAAATTAAATATTTTTA
Organism: Antheraea pernyi; assembly: GCA_015888305.1. NCBI lineage: Eukaryota > Metazoa > Arthropoda > Insecta > Lepidoptera > Saturniidae > Antheraea > Antheraea pernyi. Next base: position 77,788 of record MU159241.1, on the reverse strand, counting down.
GTACGTAGTTCTGACGTTTATAAGCGCGTTTTTATGGCCTAAATTGAATAATCACGCCTAAAGGACTAAACGTATCAGCATAGGACTATGACCATTCAACGCGAAATTTTTAGTCAATGGTAGGCCCGCCCGGTCCTGCGAGAGTGGACAGCAAGGGAGTGGGGCTCCCTGACGTTCCGACTGGTGCAGGTACTCACCGGACACGGTTGTTTCGGGTGGTACCTGCACCGGATCGCACGCAGGGAGCTGATGGCCGTCTGCCACGAGTGCGGCTCTGACAAAGATACCGCGCAGCACACGCTGTCTGAGTGTGCTGCGTGGGGGGAGCAGCGCCGAATTCTGGCGGCGGCCGTGGGAATGGACTTATCGCTGCCGAGCGTGGTTTCGGCCATGCTCGGCAGCGAACAGGCTTGGCGAGCGATGGCCTCCTTCTGCGAGGAGGTCATCTCACAGAAGGAGGAGGCGGAGAGGGCCCTCGAGGCAGACCCTCAAAGTGGTCGTCTCCGCCAAAGGAGGACAGGCAGGAGGAGAAGGCGCTTCGCCCAACACCTCCTGCCACCGTAGCCGGACGAGGGGGGGGCAGCCGGTGTGTACCCGGTCTGTCCCTCTATAGGTAGGAGCCCGGCGGTCACCTTCCGCCGGGCGAACCGTGGGGGCGGCTCTACAAGGTTGATTAGCTTGAAGGATCCCTTGCCGCCCCCACAAAACGGTCTGTCGGTACACCGTGGGGTTTTAGTCCGTGCGACTCGGACATAACCCACCCTCTCCCCCGGGAGGGTGGCGTATCCACAATCGATTTCCCCACGTTAAAAAAAAAACTCATTGAAAATTACACCGTATAAGTATACAAAAAAATCAACTTTCGATTTTTGCATAGTTCTAAGGAGTTCTGGGCTCCTTTACAGTAGTTATGGAGCTGGAACTCATTTTTGTTTTACGATTCCGATATCTTTGTACGATATGCCAACTTCATAGACATATTGATCCGTTGTCATTTTTGAATGCCCAACGAAACGCACATGCACCAGCTATTCCTTTATAGTAATTTGAATTCTTTACTGAAAATCATTTAACTATGATGCAACCTACTTACTGTCTTTGCTCATCGTTCTTCAGGCATTTGTTATTACTAGGATTTATAGTTCAAAATTCGATCATAGGTCATTAATTTTTTAAGTTCAAATGCTATAATTTTTTTTCCAAAGAATGTGGATATATTGTTATATATATTATTATTCTAACGAATATTTACTATTAGTAAACTGGTAAGTATGACACCTAGAGACTTATAAATAAAGCTTCGAATTATCGGTACTTAGAAGAAAAATGTACTGAGTCCAATTTTGTTATTATATTAAATCCTGCTACTGAACAAAGTAAAATAAACGCAATCGATTGACAAACAGAGTAGACAAAGCATTATATTCCTTAAACTAATTGGTGTTTTATATTTCACAAAGGCCTTAATGCCCTTTTATAATAACACAGATAATCTGTTGAATACTTATGGTACGAAAGGATAACAAGCAAATGAACAGAGAACCCACAATCGGATTTATAATATTGGTTAGGACAGCAGGACATTAGATACATTGATTTACCAGATTATGGCTAAAAATAATAACTACCAAATACCTTATGTATAATAATAAATAAAAATAAAAAATGTAACATACCAGAATCTTTCAGAACCAGAACGACTCCTGTGTAATTTGTAAAAAGATAATAAGATTGCAGATGTAATAAAGGTATATATTGCGTGTAGGCACGATAAATACATGCATTCAATAGACAGGCAGTTCCCTCATCGACTATACATAATGCCAGCGGCAAGATACGTGCGACTGGGTCCGGGTAAATGCACGATTTGTATCCACACTGCAGAAGGAAGCATCTAGACGTTTACAAATGGCCGATTACTTCGAGTTTACTAGACATATTCGGTTCCAGCATTTCCCAAACTATCGATCCTTGAACGACGTAGATTAGGATAATAATTGCTCCAGCTATATCGTATACAGCTATTTATTTGTAAATTGAAATACGTATTTTCTTATGAATTAAACACCTTTTTTGTTGAATGTAACAAGGGAACATACAGTAAATATGGCGTTAAATGATCATTGGGATCTATAACAGTGTTTTTCAAACTTTTTAGTGACGCGAACCTCTTACTTAGTATGTAAAATTATTTTCTGTTTGTAACCTATATCTTTTATGTTACAAATATATTTTAATTTATTTTCACGATTAAATATCCTTTATATATATAGTAAAATCTGAATATATATCATAGGTACTTTTTTAAATTACATCAACTTTTGTGACTTTTAATCACATTTTGTATAAAAAAATGTTTTTGAAATTCCTTGATTTGGTTATTTGCGACGATATTTTACCCAAATAGTATTCAATGTTATCCAATTAAATAATTTAGTATAATACCCTTGGAGCAGGAAAAAAGAAATACAACTATTGCGAAACGTATTGCATGTAATATGTAATTGTTGGCTACGATAGTTATGTTTAAAAGTATATTACAATTTCAAATTTGATCGTCCAGAAAACGATCGCGATGTGTCATTAGTCAAAAAGCATATCAAAGATTTAAAATTGCGAGCATCAAAAGGGGTTTCTTCGAAGATTCCGACTAATGAATACTTTATTCGTTTTTTTTAGTTTTACACTTGCAAGCTCAATACAACAAGGCATTTTCTTCCAGCTAAGAACGAAATTCAACCACCGAGAGGGGTGCGGGGGGGTTAATTAAAAAAAATCTCATTTTACAACTACAGCTCTTATAGGTATGAAACTTAGTCAGGATATTCTTTTTGGCATGTTTGAATTTACTAAAAAATAATTTTATTATTCGTTTTTTTTAGTTTTACACTTGCAAGCTCAATACAACAAGGCATTTTCTTCCAGCTAAGAAGTGGTATTGTTATCAAGAATAAAAGTTATCGTAGGTAGTGCAATTATAAGAGAAGCGAAGAAAACGAATGAACTAAGAAATATATATATATATATAACTAGCTGTTACCCGCGGCTCCGCACGCGCTTTTTAAAAAATGTATTAAAGAAATGTAAAATTGTGAGTGGGTGTGTACATTACAGAAAAGCTTTTTCAAAAACATTTGTAACTACGACACGCACGTCAACTGTAACATGTAACGTGTACATTAGATATAAGAATGCAAATAGTATATCGAATGGGATGGGGTTTATCATCAGCAACATACCTGGAACTTCAACCTACTATATACCAAACTCAGTGCTCACTAACACTATATAAGAAAGTAATGCAAATTATAAGCTATACATTATGGAACAATATATCTTAAATCCTTTATTATATAGATATCATATGTCCGTATTGTCGATATACTTACAAACTTTATTTTTATAATACGTAATATAGAACAAATACAAAATTGGAAATAAAAGTAGTATACAATTTTGAATACGAAAACAAAATAAACTTTGAAAATAGCGTTGATACTTACCACATAACTTCAGAATTGGCAGTATGGATTAATTCCTTCGCCTATGAACTATTTGAATAGGAAAAAAAAAACTTTGAAAATGTTAGCTTTGATACTTACTACATAACTTCAGAATTGGCAGTATGGATTAATTCCTTCGCCTGTCCTATTGAACGAATATTATTACTACTACTAACGAAATCTCTCAAAAGGAAAAAAGTGCCCGATTTTGAAACGTTCTTCATTGGTGCTCTGCTTCTATTGGTCTTAGCGTGATGATATATAGCCTGTAGCCTTCCTCGATAAATGAGTTATTTAAAACCGAAGGATTTTCTCAAATCGGACTGGTAGTTCCTGAGATTATTAATTACTTTTTTAAGGTCTGTTATCTACCAGTAAATACCCCGTGAAAATCGGCCCAAAGTAATGCGGACGAAGCCGCGGACAAATAAAGTAGAATATGTCAACCGCTATAATTTCGGTTATCTGGCAGTAAAAAGTAAAATTCCCGTTAAAATAGGTCCAGTCGTTTTGGAGATTACCCAGGACAAACAAACAAACAGACAAAATATAATAATATAGACAAAGTATAAAAAAAGTTTTTTTTGGTCATTTGTAGCCATATCCATTCATCAAAAAGTTGTTATTTTAATTGTACATACACAAACTTTATTTTTATAATACGTAATATAGAACAAATAAAAAATTGGAAATAAAAGTAGTATAAAATTTTGAATACGAAAACAAAATAAACTTTGAAAATGTTAGCGTTGATACTTACCACATAACTTCAGAATTGGCAGTATGGATTAATTCCTTCGCCTATGAACTATTTGAATAGGAAAAAAAAACTTTGAAAATGTTAGCTTTGATACTTACTACATAACTTCAGAATTGGCAGTATGGATTAATTCCTTCGCCTATGAACTATTTGAATAGGAAAAAAAAACTTTGAAAATGTTAGCTTTGATACTTACTACATAACTTCAGAATTGGCAGTATGGATTAATTCCTTCGCCTATGAACTATTTGAATAGGAAAAAAAAACTTTGAAAATGTTAGCTTTGATACTTACTACATAACTTCAGAATTGGCAGTATGGATTAATTCCTTCGCCTATGAACTATTTGAATAGGAAAAAAAAACTTTGAAAATGTTAGCTTTGATACTTACTACATAACTTCAGAATTGGCAGTATGGATTAATTCCTTCGCCTATGAACTATTTGAATAGGAAAAAAAAACTTTGAAAATGTTAGCTTTGATACTTACTACATAACTTCAGAATTGGCAGTATGGATTAATTCCTTCGCCTGTCCTATTGAACGAATATTATTACTACTACTAACGAAATCTCTCAAAAGGAAAAAAGTGCCCGATTTTGAAACGTTCTTCATTGGTGCTCTGCTTCTATTGGTCTTAGCGTGATGATATATAGCCTGTAGCCTTCCTCGATAAATGAGTTATTTAAAACCGAAGGATTTTCTCAAATCGGACTGGTAGTTCCTGAGATTATTAATTACTTTTTTAAGGTCTGTTATCTACCAGTAAATACCCCGTGAAAATCGGCCCAAAGTAATGCGGACGAAGCCGCGGACAAATAAAGTAGAATATGTCAACCGCTATAATTTCGGTTATCCGGCTGTAAAAAGTAAAATTCCCGTTAAAATAGGTCCAGTCGTTTTGGAAATTACCCAGGACAAACAAACAAACAGACAAAATATAATAATGTAAAAATATAGACAAAGTATAAAAAAAGTTTTTTTTGGTCATTTGTAGCCATATCCATTCATCAAAAAGTTGTTATTTTAATTGTACATACACAAACTTTATTTTTATAATACGTAATATAGAACAAATAAAAAATTGGAAATAAAAGTAGTATAAAATTTTGAATACGAAAACAAAATAAACTTTGAAAATGTTAGCGTTGATACTTACCACATAACTTCAGAATTGGCAGTATGGATTAATTCCTTCGCCTATGAACTATTTGAATAGGAAAAAAAAACTTTTGAAAATGTTAGCTTTGATACTTACCACATAACTTCAGAATTGGCAGTATGGATTAATTCCTTCGCCTTTACTACTGGACGAATATTATTACGACAACTAACGAAATCTCTCAAAAGGAAAAAAGTGCCCGATTTTGAAACATTCTTCATTGGTGTTCTGCTTCTATTGGTCTTAGCGTGATGATATATAGCCTATAGCCTTCCTCGATAAATGAACTATCTAAAACCGAAAGACTTTCTCAAATCAGACTGGTAGTTCCTGAGATCATAGCGTTCAACCAAACAAACAAACAAACAAACAAACAAACAAACTCTTCAGCTTTATATATTAGTATAGATATAAGAAATATAAGAATAACTTAATATTGACATATAACTAAAAATACATAGAGCACTGAATAGATAAAATGAGTTGATGATAATATAAATTAAAAGTATAGATAAAAAAGTTGAACATAGCAATAGTTTAAAAATGGATCTAAATTGTTTAGACCAGTGGTACTCAACATTTTTTCTAAACGGGCCACAAACACGTTTCGCCTTATGGTATCGCGGGCCGCAAACTCCAAATATTAAAGGTATTAAATAAAAAAACGTAATTTCAAATTAACAACATATTAATGTAGTGAAGAATGGTTGTCCAATAAAACAAGTCTGGTTCCTTATATGATAAGGAACGCATATTTAGGATCTATTTAATTTACTCAGCGTGCTCATACTTTTTCTGATATGCACGAAATTTAAAATAATTGATAATAAAGTATAATCGGGTGGGCCAACTACAAAGACCCGGCGGGCCGCAGGTTGAGTATGGCTGGTTTAAACACTTATGATGCTACATTATATTAGTACAAAGTAACCATACGAAACCGGAGCGGGCCGTTGGTTTATATTAATAAAAATCGCACAAAAACCCAGTTTATATGGTAATCGGATCGGAATGACCACTAATATATTATATAAGATTCATTGAATTATAAAACCGCTTACACTGACTACACGCAGTTCGTTACTCTATAATAAGATTACTGTCCTTTTAAAAGTAAATTATTGCGTGTATCATTACTATCAACTATCTTTACACAAATATTCGCAAGAAGTTTCAATGTCAAAGTTTAAAATCACTGTAATTGACAGAATAAATGTCTCGTCCATTTAACCCAGTCGGAACCACGCTCCATGTAATTAATGTCGCTCTGAAAGCTATGTTACGTAAGGATCCATAACAAAGATAGAGCACAGTAGAGTTTGTAATGCATTTAATTTCATTGCGATGAAATTAGTATCTTAAATAAATTAAATAAAATAAAAAAAAGAGATATGATAATTTATACTTCGATTAACGGTCTCAATATTTTTCATTACAAATTAAATTATTGTCAATGTTGATTATTGTTATTAACTGTAAGGTACAGCAGTTTCGAACAGATGGCGCTTTAAATTAATTCACTGCCAGAAAACTGTACGACCGACTGTTATATATATCTCAAAGATGGTACCACGTTTTGATTTTGAATTTCTTTCTCAACTCCAGTTTATGCCACAGCAACGCGCCATAACTAGTTAACTATATTTTCAATGCTTAAACGCTTGATATTGCATGACCTGAATATGCATAATTAAATTATTATACCATAATGGTAATTAATTTAAAAGAAAAATTATATTTCACGTATCTTATAATGCTTTAATAACAAAGTGGCAGCTGTGTCAGATATTTACCACATAGTAATAGGGAAATAAGGGTAAACACCATAAGACACATCATTCGGTTGTACAACCCTGCCGACAATTAGATGCGCTCTGGCTCACCTCAAAACGCGACTAACCATGATCGAGTCATTTTGACAAATTTATCACTATACGTATGTGATCCAGTCGGATCCAAATACCCTACCTGCTTGATTATTAAATATACACAAGCTAATTCCAGAACGCGAGACACCTAAAAATGCAATCACTACGAATGCATTTAATCAGACACAATTACAAACTTTTAAGCTGTGAAACAAAACAATAATTGTTGAATTCGACCCAAATGTCGTCACGTCAAACAGCATGACGCCTTCGTGTGCCGTCATGCCATCTCTACGCCACCGGTCTCGACCCTCTTGTGCGCGCGTATTATTATACAATTCGTTGCTTCTAATATCTAATTAAGGTATAGTTTATTTATGTATTTTAGTTTTATCTGCTTAACACCAGATCAAGGTATTAACAAATACCACATCTATCCGGAGCATATAAATTTTAACGCACGTACTTGGCACTGTATGAATACACTGAACGAAGTTAAGCGCTACTTTTTAATTGAATACATGGAATGGTTTTTGGTAGCACTCTCAGAGAAAAAAGTTAAATAATATATAGGTATTGTGTGGAATATATAAAGCGTGTGTAACTTAAAGTAACCTGTTTTTCGTTTGGGATTTACAGGCTCCAAAAAACTCATAAAAATGTAAATTGCAGCATTACTGAAATTTCGAATTTAAACAAAAAAGAAAAAGTAAATAGTGTTGTTTACCATTCAAACTATTATTATTACATCACCACTAATTATTACTATATTATAATTCTGATCAATTCAAATAGAAAATTAAATCTGTTTAAATGTCATCTTTTTACGACTGAAAAGGACTTGAACTTACGATACGCTACATCCTGAATAGATACAAAAACACGCAACGAAGAACTCGTGGGTAAAGGTTAGTATGATATAAATATATACACTTCAACTAAACCTAATAACTGTAATGGTACATCTTATTTTATTACATTATTTTTCTTGAATACACACAATACAAAGCTTAAATAAAATATTATTCTACTAAAACAGGGCTTTTAAAGCGCCTACAGACGACGACAGCTTTCAAGATTATCTTAAAGCGGGAGACATTTTATTGCACCTAATAAAATCCAGTGGGACAAGCGGTGTACTCGGCTGCAGGAACTGCACCAAAACTAATGTCGAGTATTTATTGTACAATTCTTTTAAACTTTCCTTCTTATATATATTTTGAATCAAGACATATATATACATCTTTCGTTGCATTTACCAAATTGTCTTTCTTTATTTGGTATTATAGTCCTCCATTATGTGCATTAAATCTGGGGTTCTATGTGATTATCGTAAATCATTACATATTATAAAACAAAGTCCTCTGCTACGTTTGTCTGTCTGCCTGTTCGTGATAAAATCAAAAACTACTAAAAGGTCATGCGGTTTCACCAGTAGATAAAGTGATTCATGAGGAAGGTTTAGGTATATAGTTTGTCAAGTTTTTTTTATGATCAGGATAACGTCCTATCGTCATGAAATTTTGCATACATGTACTCAGGAGTACAGAAAACAACATAGGGTACCCTTTATCGAGCAAAGGTACTGTTCCCGCGGGTTAAGGCAAGCCTACATTAATGAGAATAAAGCTGGAGCTTCTTAAATCCATACTACATAGATTTATTTTACATGGGAAATTGCTTCAGATGCCCTGCCTAGCCCAGCAATTGGGCAAGGTGGGTTATGTCCGACTTGCATGGACTAAAATCCCATGGTGTATTGTCACACCTATTGCCTGGGAGCAGGAGCTAGCGACTGGCAATACGTTTACTCCTCGGCAGGTGTCGGCCCCTCATCAGAGACCCCTTCGTGGTCTGAGGCCTCAGAGTAGTAGACACCTCCCCGACGATCTTGAGAGACGCATCGGCACAATGAGCTTCAACCACATGGGCCTGTGCAGAAAAAATTGCTAGGGCGACAAACGTGCCCACGTCCATTGCCTTCAGACCCTCTTTCCGGCGGATTTTTAAAATCATGCTACAACCCTTAGAGCAACTACCATTCAAAGAATAGGTCGGAGAGTAACGCTGTAAGTAATGTCGTAATAGTGCGGTCGAACAGAGTGACGCAGCGTGGGTCGTCGAGGAACGAAGACGAGTTGAGAATGATCCCTACACATTAAATGTGCTTTGTACGAAATCTGTGGAAGGTTAACTATATGTGTCAACATTGATTCAAATTTTAAGACGTCATACACGAATATATCATATATGCATAACTAATAACATTATAAATGCAATAGTAAGGCAACTGCGTTTTATGACTAAATCTCTGAAACAATCGCAATTAAATTTAGCATACAGATAACCTGAGACTTGTAGATGGATGTAAACATTTTTCATGATAAATATATCGAAAAACAAGCAAACAAATTGTATGTTAATAATAAAAGATTTAGGCCTATCTAGTAATTAATTATTCTAGCTTCAAAGGTTTTGCCAACTTTCCTAAAAAAATAAATAAATAATGTAATGTTAACAAAATAGTCAAATTATTATTTAAATTGTATTAAATCCAAGTTATATGTTTTCTAACGTAAACTTTCGGTCAGGTCCAATCGGTGTTATAATTTAGTCTTCTACGCGGATGGATACTCGGATATCTTGAATACACGATTTCACTACAATTTTATACGTCAATCTATTAAGACATCAAAAAAAAGATTTATAAAAATTTAAATAGTTAGTATATTTTCATATAATCATCATCATATAAAACAAAGTCCTTTAATGCGTCTGTCTGTCTGTCTGTTCGTGATAAACTCAAAAACTACTCAACGGATTTTCACGCGGTGTTTACCAGTGTATAAAGTGATTTATGAGGAAGGTTTTGGTATATAATTTGTCAAGGATTTTTTTATAATCAGGGCGGGACAACGTCTACCGGGCCCGCTAGTAACATATAATTATAAAATTGTGTGCCTTTCACGATACTTGGTGCTATGTATTTATTTATATTGCATCATTTTGTTGCTCTATATGTGTTACAAGCAGCACTACTTGTAATGTCATAGATTAAGTACCTACTTTTGTAACTCGGTTTGTTTTAAATTCATTATTTATTATTAATAAAGGAAAACATAAATAAAGATATTCCTTACAACAATTTCCTAAATATTATTACTGGAAAATTACAAATTATAAGATACACCCCTTTACATCCCTTTATTACAGTCCTTTATTATTAATCTCGTTTAGTTTAAATTTAACGTAAATATGTGACACTCATCACTTATGAGATGACACGTAATTTATTAAATAGAATATACAGCACACTTCACGTCGCTAAAACGTAATTCCTCATCTAAACGCATCCCTCATCCCCATGAATTAACAGTATAATCGCCATCAAGGAACAAATTTATTCCCGTATCGCGGGCGTGAGTGAGCGAAAGTAAATTAGCCATAACGTGTAAATTGAAACGCAGGTAATCCCGGGCACCTGAATTAACTCGACGAGGGTGAACCCACTTCCCGTTTGTTAATGAATAAAGGGGAACAGTGAGTGACGGTAGCACCTGCTTGCGATTGCAATATTTTGTTGCGACGCGGCGACGCCCTTTACTGTAAAGAATTCTAATTAACTAGCTAATATAACTATATCTGCGTCGTTTATTGTCTTAATAATATAATCTTACGTACAGAGAAAAATTATAAGTACAATACGTAGTACGCTCGCCCAAGTTTTTTACGGCAAAAAAACAGACATCACTGAACGCCCACTGCTTATAAAAAGCGTAGTGATAGTTTTTAGAGTAGGACCAAGTCTCTAAGAAGTAAAACTAAAAAATATAAGTACAATAACGCTCGCCGAAGTTCTTCAAGGCAAAAAATAGACATCGCTGAACGCCCACTGCTTATAAAAAGCGTAGTAATAGTTTTTAGAGTAGGACCAAGTGTCTAAAAAGTAAAACTAAAAAATGATCAAAATCTACCAATTAGCTTTTGCGTGTCGCGAGCACAGAGACAGACCTCTATCATATTATTCATATAGGAAATTAATATTACTTTTTGGTTTCTCGCTTTTGGATATAACCTAAAATACTCTAAACCAGGTAATAAGGCGTTATTTTCCTTTATTACACTATTTGATGTAAACACATACTGTATTAGGTATTTTGTATAGTCATACAAATTTATTAAAATTACAAGTGACTCAAAGTAGCTATAGGCTGCAGATCAAATGGATTTTCGTTCTTATTTCTACTGTCCACAAATGGACAACGTGACTTCATATAAGGACACACCTTATCAGCAACTTATCAGGCTGTCACAGTCCACTCTTAGGTATATACCTCTTCCAATAGTTGCTATTGAATTTGAATTCTTTTGGGCTCACTTACTTCACGAAGTTTCCTGCATGTCGCCGCTCTATTTAGTGGGAAACTTACGTACTCTTCATTTACCAACCCGCGATCTCTACTAATAATGTCTTCTGTTTGAACAGTTGTTGATCTTTTGACAGATATGACGGACCCGCTACTATAATTTTACTTTCCTCACATTTTAAATAATGTCGATTACTTTTGTTTTCCGATTACGAATCGTATTTAAGAAATTCATAGCATCGCTGTTTCCATGGCATATACGGTTATTGACTTCGAACTTATGAACAGTCTCCATACAAATAATTTGAATTCGTAAAGTTACTTCCTAATAATTCAAATTACAAATACAACTATTTTTAGAAGTGTATAACTTGACAAGTAAATAGAAAAAAAATGTATTCACTTTCATACCTATCAGAAGTGCAATTAAGCTGAATATAAACGAATTTCAGAGTCTCAATTCTTTTCGTTGTCCACTTTACATGAATCGTCCCTTTAGTCATATTAGCCCCATCGTAACTTAATTATACCAGCACTAAAGCCTTTCATACATCTTCTTTCATAGAATAATCTTTCACTAATTTCACTTAGCATTTTAGTAACCGTATCCGAAACGCTAGGATCATGGCGACATTTAGTTTATTTATATTAAAATTATTAATTAAATGTATTTAATATTATCGATCTTGATATTTTAACCACAATAACCTATGTAATAGAACTACGTAGAACCTCTTCAGTATGAATCACAGAGCAATAGTCTTCGAGGAGGTTGCTTTTCTAATATCTTATACCAAATACCCTTCTCAATCTTTCATCAATAAATCCCATCCCGATATTATAGGCTAGCTTCTGCTCGCGCCTTTACCCGCATTAATTAATCTATCCCTCAAGAACTATGCCCTTGTCTGTACCCCTTACAACATGCATAGAAAATTTCGTGATGATCGGTTCAGTAGTCAAGGTGTGAAAACGTAACAAACGAACAAAGTCATCTTCATATTTATAGTATAGTATGAGTTAGAATAGTTTTTGTTATATTTACCTAAGATTTCTGAATAACAATTGTAAATAAACATTTCTACATCATTCGACACTGCAAACTTTTTTCTATATTTTGTTTGACCACAATCTCGTTTGGGGTGTCGAATAACATCATAAGACTTGAGACACCCAATCCAACCTCACCTGCACGTGGTGCACCCCGCTGAATAACGAACGAGGCAATGGCGAAAGCGGGGTAGTACGGTTTTACAGCCTGACTGGGTCGCAACCACCATATATCATAGCGATTCGCTTCTACGGGTCGCGTTTCGGGATCAGCCTGTGCATATCCAGCTTTTCGCAGGCCGGCATGACAGCGGCGACCGGCGATGGATAGTGTGTCACTCGGTGGTCGCCATTGTTTTTGGATTGTACTGTCCTTACCATCAGGCATAGTGCAATCATTTTGCCGTGCTACTATAAAAAAAAATCTCATTTGATTTTAAATGAGGATATAGTCTAAGATAACACGCTAAACCTGGAGGAGACTGGCTTTTAAACACAGCTGACGGAACACACCAACTGGTGCTTAGTGATAGATTCTCAACTCGAGGGTGGTAGCTAGCCAGGCGTACTTAGACAAAGCCTTACCACCAATCTATGGCTACATCACGATGGTTACCTTCACCGACAGCTCCAATCCAGTTGCCAAATTTCCAGCCTAGGTCCATTGACACAATGTCCGTGTTGGAATGTGAACGCAACCTCGTAACATTGTCTGTTGCTCTCTCTGGCAACACTACATCTGTTGTTACGTCAGATATAACTGACTTCCTCTTCCTATTTTTCAATATATGTTATTCCGTCCGTGCACCGTGTTTTACTGTTCCTTGCTAGCTAATCGCATCCTACACAATAATCAACAGTTTGCTAACAGTCCGAATACCTAAACCTTAAGAATCGTTTCGAATACAAAACGAGTAAGTTTAAAGGAGTGTTCAAAACAAACGGAACCCCAAAAGGAAGCTCATGAATAGGTTTCGAAAAGTTTCCACTATAAAACTAATATTGTTGAGAGGGAAGCGACTCGGTGACCCGTTGACCGGCGGGGCGACGCGGCGCAGCGGTATCACGTCACAAAAGAGTCACGTAGAAATCTGGCTCTCACCGACACGCATGACCTGACCTGCCTTTATATCTTATTTCAGGGTTGACATCGAAACTTTTTTTCAACATTTATTTATTATTATATTTTTCAGATTAATTATTTATTGGTCGACAATGTGCCGCTTCAGATTCCAAACAATTTTTCCTAACAAAATATTAACTATAACTTAATAATCTATATACATATATATCTTCCATGTTTCAAACCCACTAATAATAACAGTAACAGTTTTTTAGGTAATAGTGTTAGATTTTATAAAAAAGTCCCAAAGTCCATTACCAATTGCCAGTTAGCAAGTTCAAACACGATGTCAAACGGGTTTTAATGAAAACTATTACGGTGGATCAATATCTGAACGTATCCGTCAATAACGAATGTAACTATCTATATTTATAACTATGCATATTGTAAAAATATATTGTATATAATGAAAAGATAAACCAGATCGAGTGTCTTGCCGGCTCTTCTCGATGAACGGGTTATTTTCTAAACCGATGGAAGTTTTAACATTCTTAACGCTTTCTTAGGGCCTAAACTAAATAAAATATTTTTGAAAATGCCAATTCTTTGGGGTTCAATCATATCAAAACTATTGAACAAATTTGCATAAGGCGATGATTATTTGACGTGGAATATTTCATACATGCTTGTAGGCTACTTATTTTTTGGACAATTGTTTAATGTCCAATAGAGCGACGGGAATCAATGAATGTTACTGTGTAGCTATTACCTGAATTTTTGACCCAACTCTAAGTATAATTTATATGACACAAGTGACATAATAATAACGCTATAGCTAAGTAATTAGATTTGCAGATTGATTCGACATCTGAAGGTTCAAACGCCAAAATATTTCAATGAAACTTTCGCAATTTATGTATACCTAGAAATATAAATTGAGAGTACCATGTACTGATGGTTGATGAAAACATCTTGAGGAAACCTCAGAAGTGTTTTTTTTAACATCGTATATGGGAAAATAGACAAGCGAAATCTCCAAGCCGTTGGCTGGCGTGATGAAAGAATTCGTTTCATCCTTTGAGAAAAGCTATTGTTCTGCAATAGCGCTCTTACTAGCTAACATCACTATGTACATTTAACCTATCCCTAGGAAACTGTACTGTTTTGCTGTACGAGAATAATGGATACTCCTTTATGTTTTTTTCTGTATGTACTCGAGGTATATACAAAATTTCACGACAAACAGTGGAATTGTTTAAACGTGAAAGCGTAACAAAGAAACAAACATACATTCGCATTTATATTATTATTAAAAGTATGAATTATACTGGGCTAGGTATTTCTCTAGCGTATTAGTTTAGTTAGTTTTCGATTTTGAAAAAAGACGTACTAAAAATATTAAAGCCTTGCGTTAGTTTCTAACATAAGAATATATTATTATTCAACCCTATTTAGTTTACGGTATCCCAAATAAAGATGCTGGAATGCGATATACATGTGCCATTGAACTATACGATATTATTTGAGAAACCACTGAACCGATACGGGTTCCGCTATGGGCATCAATAGTAACTCCAAAACATACCTCGCGCCTCCCTTTTTCGAACTGTATTTATTAGATAACTTCATATTTTTACCAATTTATTACTACGGTATTTTATTACATTGCTAGCAATAGCCCGTGACTTCGTTCATATTAATTATACTATAGAGTCTAATAAGACTAGAAATCATCTTTTAGGTGAAAGAACTTTTAGAATCAGATTAGTACTTCCAAAGATTGTCTTCAAAACTTACAATATAGGTAATAAGTGAATTGGTATGTCATTTAAATTACTAATCGTTTTCATATTAAATTATTGTTTCAACTTTTACCAAATACTATGTAGAAATAGGTAAAGCTCGTTTAAACACATTATTATTGGTCTGAACGTTTTTAATTTAATGCATTTGAAGGTGGTAGAGCCACACTGTAACTATTACTAGTCTCAGCATAAATCGATCGGCTCACCCGGGGTAGTACCACCCTCTCACAGAACACCGACATGAAGTATCAGTGCTTGCATTGCTGCGTTTCGTTCGGCCAGTGAGAGCGCCAGATGCCCACCTCCTTTCCCTGTTTCCCGTTTCCCTTACCCTTCTCTTTTCCCTACCCCTCCCACATACACAGGCTGGCAACGCAATCACGACTCCCCCCTGGTGTTGCTAGTGTCTATGGACAGTGGTAATCACTTAACATCAAGTGACCCACATATTCGTTTGCCTGCTAATGAGATAAAACAAAACATAGTCTTATTTCAAGTGTTTTAATTTTCGACTTAGCTATTAACGTTTCGTTTTTCGCTCGAGTTTCAAACTATAATATCCAAAAAGCAAATGTTAACGAAACGTATGCCATTGTCTATTACTATACTGCAACATATACTATAAAAGAAATCCAAGTAAGTGAAAAAAAATTGAGTGGCAAGATTAAATTAAAAAATTCTATTGTTCATTTTAGGATTATGACAGAACCATTAGAAAATAATTATTTGTCTCTACACAATATTCACATGTAATAGATAATCCTCTGCATTCGTTATAATAAGAACAAGATATAAAGTGAGTCGAAAGACAGGCGAAAACCCTTGTTAGGGCATAAATTTGCTGGGGGTAGCCAAAATTATTTTTTTTTACACATTGCTTGTCAACTGACAATCGGTATGATCGGTCACTTACTCGGCGGCACTTGTTCGAAACTCGCGCTTACACTCGGACCCGCTCACTATACAAGTGACACGGCGGCTCGTAATTTATATTTGTGCATTGTGTGTGTACGTATTGGAAATCTGGTGCTCTTACCATCGGCAACGGCGGCGGAGAAGACATTATATCAAGTAAGTGAGCGTTTTATCCCGGTTATAAAGAAAATCCTTTCGGCATATGTTTTTCCAGGGGTATCTACCTCCAGCCAATTTTAAATATACAGTCCACTTACTAGGCAAGGTACCCCGATCAGTGTGGGTGTGGTGGTTGCCACCCTAACCCTGTTTATAAGTTCACGTTTAAAAATCTTTGGTAATGACTTTTATGGTATGTATATGTTTTTGATGAATTATTAAAATTACAGACCTGTTTTGTGTTAACATATAATTAAGAAGTCTCATAGGGGAACAAACCTCGACAATATTTCTCGTAAAATTTATTGCATTTAGAAACATCTTCATATCATTTTACTTATCTATATAAATTCAATAATAGAGATCATCTAAAAACCACCGGATAGATTGCGACCAATTTTTTTGAGTGATAACTTCTTCACCCGCCTTTATCGATTTAATTTTCTTTTTTTGTTTGTGTATATGGAATATTGATATTTTTTATTAAGTTTGCGCAGCTCATCATATGTTTGATTTACTAATGAACTGATAAAATGTATATAATTATTCCTCGAAATGCCAATAGATGTGAAAATCAAAGTAATGTTAAAAATTTTAATTTACAAATTAATCAATTTAAGCAATTCAAACTATAATTGATTTAAAATTATAAAAAAAAACAGTTGTTCTATTGTTTGGGTTTTCACTTCTATCGACAGTCTTTATGATACCTCGACTTTTTTTTTTTTTACTTCTTAGTCAACTTAAAAAAGATCAAAATTATCAAGATTATCAAGATTATCAAGATTTCTTCCTTTAATATAATATTGAAAAACACTGCGTTTTTTATAAACACTACCCGTACAACAATATGTGTTTTCTTACTGTAGACAATTTAGTAAGCGGTGTATTGCACATACGCAGGAGACGTGAAGTATACGGACAACATTTTATACTAAGCCATTTTGTAATTAAAGTATACCTTTACTTATAGGATTATAAACAATTTATTCAATTTTGCCGTGAGAAGGCACTTATGAACGTCAAAACTACCACCGGTTCGGAAAACAACCGAGTCATCGAGAAGCACCGGCAAAAAACTCGATCTGGTTTATCTTTTCATAATACATAACGTATTCTTTTATTATTAAAACATAAAGAAATATTAAGTTACATTCGTTTTTTGGTGGATGCACAGAGATAGGCGTCACTTCCAAATAGTAAGACATAGAACAAAATAGTACCTTTGAAATGTGCTACTATTATTGTTATACTCGGCTTTACCGAAACCATTTTTAATACATTTTATCGTCTAGGTCACTGTAAAATCTCCATTGAAACTCAATATTTCAGTTTAATAGATAATGATGTCTGACGTCTAATGTTTCTCAATAAAGCATAAATTACTAGTGAAATGTATAGCGTTGTGTTATATTAAACGTTTCATTGCTTTTTTTCAAATATTTATATTATTAAAAATAAATCACTTCGTAGTGCTCGATGTAGAAGAGGTACGGTTAAACTTTGCAAGATAAAATTTGAAAGGCATATAATAATATATTATATCATATAATGTTTGCACTACCTTCATGTTGGTTCAATTTTATTTATACAGCGCGACTGATTAGTCGCCAGCAATATTTTTACAGGGAAATCATTAGTCGATTCTCCTTCTAAATCATCTGACGATAAGCAGTGACGTAATGATTAACCTTGAAAGGGTTTAATATTGTTCATTGAACGTAGATGTGATTGTTTTTACGTTTAAAAGTATCATTCCTATACTTTTGAAAGTCTTAGAACAAATTTAAACTTAGGTTTTCTTGGTTGTTTATGAGTATTTGTTCTGATATTATTATCTTATATGTTAACTGTGACCTTGAACTACCAAAGGGTTGAAGGGTGTTAAAATTTTACCAGTCACCTGGTATATTTGCATAGCCTACAATAATATTATTTTCACAATTACCTGAAAGAAAATTCTTTGTGGCTATGAACTCTTCAATGTATAGAATAAGAAGTGGAATAAAATATTCCATTCAATCATTCAAGTTTACTATACCTATATGCGAGTTATGGTAAACTTAGCTCAGACCAAATTTATAACTCACGATATATAATAAAATGATTTTTTTTAGAAAATAATAAATATAACAAAACAATTTTGCAAATCTTTTGCTCACTGCTATATATTTTAAAAGTAATAATTATGTCAATATCATAAAAGTGTTTTTTTAACTCTTGGACGACTACAATTCTACGACCTTACCTTCTATATTACGACACTCTATATCCATTATCACACGTCATCAAATTTAACCATTCGCGAACGGTGCATTAACTATTTCAAACACTAATATATTTGATGTCTAGCGACCGGCCCCGTACTTGCATAGGTGTAATGTACAAATGAAAGTGCTTATAAGTTATTTAAAAGATTTAGTTCCATTGTTTGGTGCTTTGATATTTACAGTTCATGAAAGTATTTAAGCCTTGTCACAAACACCTTTTTGTCGGTACGCGTAATATTAAATCTGTAATAAATTCTAAAATATCTAGTGAAATGATATGTTGTACAGGGTAATTTTGATTTGCATTAAACGCTCACAGTAACTATAGTATTTAATTGGATAAAGAATTAATACATTATTGATTTAAACTAGCGTCACCAATAATCAATTATTCTTTAATGATCTATAAAAGATAAAAATGGTTAAGTAATGCATTTTATGCTTAAGAGATAAAAATATAGAGCATTTTTAAAATGTACAATGCTGTAGTACATTATTTTTATGTATCTCTATTTTTATGTATCTCATAGAGTTTACCCAGCGTTCCCAATCTACTCGTCTGAAATCTCTTTCCTGCGACTTCATTAGAATATATAAATTTTTCTCTACTTTTTATATATATGATACTAGCGAGCCCGGCAGACCTTGTCCCGCCCTGATTATGAAAAAATCCTTGACAAATTATATACTAAAACGTTCCTCATTAATCACTCTATCGACCGGTAAAAACTGCATGAAAATCCGTTCGGTAGTTTTTGAGTTTATCGCAGACAGACAGACAGACAGACAGACAGACAGACAGACAGACAGACAGACAGACGCGGTAGGGGACTTTGTTTTATACTATGTAATGATATATGTGTTACACACACGCGGGCCTGGCGGGTATTGTACGGGATAAACAAAATCCTACAATTCAACCACCGCGCCAGCTGCCGGGTCCAATTGTGAATTTAAACTATTCTTGAATCCACCTGAATACTCACAAAAAGTTTTCAGAATTCAATCACATACACACGGACAGAAGAATTATATATATGAAGATGAATTACCCATATAAATAAAAATGAATCGCAAAATATGTTGCTAAGCGCAAAACTCGAAGACGGCTGATCCAATTCGAGGAATTTTTGATTTGATGTATTCCTTGAACTCTGAGGAAGGTTTTTATAGAGAGAAAAATTTGAAAAATTGCAAAGAAAAACCCTAAAATTAGTTTTCTTTTTCTGTAATCATGAACGCAGCTTCATTTTACTGCAGTTTGCTTTAAATATTTCGCTTTCTCAATTTGTATTCCGGAAAAGAGAACAGTCTCTATGGGCAGCATAGCAAATGTTCCATATGTTGGTGTGTATCTACTAAAAAGGTAGACTAAGAAAAAAATCATAAGGCAAAACGAAGTTCGCGGGGCAAGTGCATACATAAATGTTTCCAGAATAAACACTAAACGATAATAAGAACTGTATTAAAATCCAGTGTGTAGTTTAGAAAAATTAAGAGAGCACATAGACTGACGCTAAAAGCAATATTGTTTTCAATTGTTTAACAACATAGCTATGTGAAATGTTTTACCCCCTAGTAATTTTCTG
This sequence comes from Antheraea pernyi, assembly GCA_015888305.1. Taxonomy (NCBI): domain Eukaryota; kingdom Metazoa; phylum Arthropoda; class Insecta; order Lepidoptera; family Saturniidae; genus Antheraea; species Antheraea pernyi. The sequence continues at coordinate 57,277 of MU159241.1, read as the reverse complement.
AATATTTCTTATATTTCATTCAAAACATTTGAATATTTATTAATGCACTTTGAACCGTTTCTCCGTACAAACACTCTATCGGCATGCACACGTTCAGTATGATCTCAAATATCCAGCTGTTATAAACATGAACGGTGCCGCCGGGTAACAATTTCAGTGCAAGTCTGCTTTAAATATTTGTACTTCTCTCATATTTTAAACGGTGCGACGCTCGAGGCGCGAACTGAAATACACATGTGGTCATTCCCAGAACAATGTCGGATAAGATTCTTATGACAAGTTTTATATGTTCTAGCAATGGTTGTATGTTTACGCTTGTATTAAAATTGCCGTTAAAAACCGTCGAATGATCCTTCCGTGATAAGTATATTATTTTGTAGTAAGCATTATCTTGTCATATGTGCATGTTTATGACAAAAATATGTGGAACTCTGGATTTGAAGGCGTTTGAAATCGCCATAAACACGGTCACGATAAACCGACACCCTGAAGTTAGCTGTAGTCAACATTTTGTTTCTTTATATTAAAACTTTCAATGTATTAAATACCTTTTTCCTATTGTTGGTGTCGTTTTTTTACTATATTATTATAGATTCTATGGAATAAAATTAATTATCTAAGATAAGAGGTTGGATGATTTTATTTGAACAAAGATAGAAAAATGGGTGATAAGAACAAAAACTTCATTACCTATATTCTACATTCATAACATTAGTTGAACTTATCAGTTTAATATACTAAAAGAAATAATTTTATCCTGCCCGTTTCGATGGGAATTAAAAATAGCAAAGCGTCAAACGAATTCAAAAAATAATAACCTAAATTTAGAACCATCTTTTTCTATCTACATATAATAAGAAAGTAAATCTAACGTATCTGTTTAGATTTTTTTTTAATAATTTTTTGTAGGTGTTTAGGAATAAATAATAAAACACATTTCAACCATTTTTAGAAACGTCTGTCTCCCTATCTATCTGTTTATTTGAACTCGCATCACTGCTAAAGTATTTCGTTCACGATAAAACCCTTCGATCAACAATAACTAGATATCGTGTCGGCGCGAAAAATACGTCTCGATAAATTACAGGTCTCTTATAATGTGAGCTTTTATTTTGTTTAGTTTGTTTGAAACACAGCCAATGTAAGCCCGTTTCACATGCCGCAGTGTATTCAAAAGATGCAAAAATAATACCCGAAAAAGCAATTTAACGGCTGGAGTATCTTACTTTCGCTAAATACACGTTGAATAAGTTATATTTTAAGCTTTAAACTAACAAATAATATCAAATTTTGAACAAAATTACCGATTTTATACCTGTGGTACAAATGTTTGTCTAAGGCTCTTCAACCACGCACAAACACGCACAATAACGGGAAAAAGTACTTTATTCGTGTGCGTGTTAAGATTGAATTCACACTAAATGTTGTTTATGTTGTCTTTTCATTTGTGAGGAGAGTAATTTATTGCTTTGCTCGTTTTATCGTAAGTATTATATAATAATTTGAACATTTGTGACTTTATTACAAGGTGTCATGGTTGTAATTAGGTTGAACTTAAAACTGTTTCATAACTTTTTTGCTCCCTTTCTTACTAAACAAATAGCTACACATAAGTATATATTTACGCGGACAGCTTTTAGCTTCGATTTGGTACGTGACCCTTTATCTAGTTATTGTTGATCGAAGATAAAACCTGTTCAATAAAATCATAAAGCTTTATACTCAAGTAACATTTAGTCTATGTTTCATTAAAATCGATTCAGTCTATTAAAAGTTATTTTAATTTTAATGACGACGCGACTTAAGTATGAGAGAAGAGTATCATATATATTCATACGTGAAGCCTAAACTTTGTATCCCTTTTTAACGGAATTGGGCGAACGGATGAACGTGAAATTTGGCATAGTTAAAGTTTATATGGAGGAGAAGTGCAGAAAGCTATTTATTTTATATAAAATGCATTAAAAGTACATTAAATTAATTAAAATATGCATTACTCACACTAATGCTTCAATTTTACACAACATATACACACATGTAAATAAAAAAGACATTTTGACATTTGTCAATAAAGGACTTCAAAAAAAGTTGTGAAGGAGGTTGCTATGCTCGACTGTATGTATTATTTTACTCTTACGTTCCAATTACCTTTTTCATTCTACATTCAACAATGATATTAACCCTAATAAAATTCAAACTTAAAAAAATCAATGAGCTATGGTCGAATGTCGACCAGTAGGCGCCCACTAATATAAGTAAATGTACTTAATACATTCAGATGACTTCATAAGTCATGGTTTTTACATAAGGCTCCACGCGTACGAAGTCGCGAATGGATACAGTTCTATTCCGATACGTTCAGTAGTTTTACGTGACTGAACCTCAAAGAAACTGTAGCTTTTTTATTTGTTTAGATTATTTTTTTTAAATAAATTACGTTTTGTATTACGAGTACCTTCACCGATATCCCGGAAACCAACAACCGCATCGGCCCATCAATTATGTCGTTCGCGATCTAACCCTGTGTCCATCTGCGTTCCATTTGTAAACGTCACGCCTACCAAACCCTGCAAGCCTTATATATCTGATCACATTCGATTATAGTCCTTGTTCCTTCACAATAAGATATAATCAGGCAGCATCGAGACACATGCCGTTGTCCAAACAGGATCGTAATTCGACTACGGTGACAAAACAATCATTAATCAGATTAGACATTCAGCAAATCATTTGCCGCGGCGACCCCACAATGACTGGCAATTGTTTTGTGCTTTTGAATAGTATTCACAACAGTTATTGTATTTTCTTTTCATTTATGTAATGAGTACAATGGAAATTATTAGACATAATACACAGTTGACGCCTGGGATATTGGATGCTTTTAGACTTACTAGTGGGCGCCCACTGGTCGACATTCAACCATAGTTCTTCTTTCTTCTTCTTTAATATTCGTCCAATAGGACAGGCGAAGGAATTAATCCATACTGCCAATTCTGAAGTTGTCAATATAGGTAGTTCTTATGTATTCTATAAAGGCCTAATCACCAAATCTTCTATATAACATTTCGTACATTCTTTAAATCATCTTTTAATTTTGAAGTTGTCAATATAGGTAGTACTTATGTATTCTTTAGTCAGTTTTCTTCTATATACATGTTAATGTAAAGGCATACGCGCCAAATCTTCTCTATGTCCAAATTAATGTAAAGGCATAAACGCCAAATCTTGTATAATATATTCTTTTATCCAACTTTTTTATCTTAATCTCCTTGTTAATAGTAGCGTACCATCTTCTTTGTCCAGAGTGTTTGTTAATTTCCATTGTCGAGTAATTAATTCAATATTCTAACAAGATGGTGGCTCCCTTGTTAGAACTTTCCATGGAGTTTTTGTGGCATCTCAGAATTCATGGTCCGTGGTATTATTTTCTATTCACTTCACTTATGCACAATAAACAAACTATATTACATAAAACACCACCAATTTTACACAATATAGAGTCAAGTAACACAAGATTATGAATAAAAAATAAAATCCACTACATGACAGACTAAGATCCCGCCAAAAACTCTCAACCATAGTTCATTGATTTTTTAAAGTTTGAACTTTATTACGGTTCTTTTGTCAACTTACTTCTATAATCAAAGGTTTTTACCATGGTTACTCAGTTATTATAATAATAGTTATATGTTTTAATATCATTGTTGAATGTAGAATGAAAAAGGGTAATTGGAAGGTAAGAGTAAAAAAAATACATACAATCGAGCATAGCAACCTCCTTCTCAACCTTTTGTGAAGTCCATTATTGACGGATGTCAAATTGTCTTTTTTATTTACATGTGTGTATATGTTATGTAAAATTCTAGCAGTAGTGTGAGTAATGCATATTTTAATAAATGTAATGTACTTCTAATGCATTTTATATAAAATAAATAGCTTTCTGCACTTCTCCTCCATATAAACTTTAACTATGCCAAATTTCACGTTCATTCGTTCGCGCAATTCCGTTAAAAAGGGATACAAAGTTTAAGCTTCACGTATTAATATATATGATAAAGTAACTAGCAGACCCGGTAAGCGTTGTCCCGACCTTATAATAAAATTATCCTTGACAAATATTATACCTAAACCTTCCTTGGGAATCACATTATCTACTGGTGAAAACCGCATGAAAATCCGTTTAGTAGTTTTTGAGTTTATCACGACAGACACACAGGCAAACGTGACAGAAGACTTTGTATTATAATAGGTAGTGATAACTATTTTCCAGGATTCAAAGTACCTACTCCAGTTCACATTTAAACGCAATAATATCTCATGCACTCATGAAAATGAAAATATAAAAGGCCGGCAACGCACTTGTGACTCCCCCGTCGTTGCTAGTGTCTATGGGCGGCGGTGATCACTTACAATTGGGTGACCCGTCTGTTCGTTTGCCTCCTATAATATAAAAAAAAAGTGTTTTAAAATTTTCCTTCAGATGCACCATTTTATCTTTTTTTGTGTTATGTTTATATATTTTTGAATCATGTAATTTCTATGGACCACAACAAAATCGAAACATGGTTCCAAATTTAATTTATTTAAATTTTATTTGTAATTTTCGGTTCGTTTTAATTACGGTTTCGTTACGGTAATGTAGATTTTATCTATTCCTCGAAAACAGGGTTTTTCTAGATGAAACATAGTCTAAGTCCTTATCTGTATACCTGACAATATGCGTACAAAATTCAATGTGTAGTTAAAGCGTAACAAACACACGAACAAACTCAAATTCACATTTATAACATAATAATAATTCTTTTAGTACATAAGTTAGCAAGTTAACGTAGTAACGGTAATAATGTAAATATTGTTAAAGGTATTCCTGTGTTATATATGCACGCTAAAGCGATTTATGAATACTGATATAATTATCAGCATAGCTTAAAATTAGCATGTTTTTATTGTAACAAAAATCACGCACCATTGTTGACAACTCATGAATACAATAAATATCTACGTATAATTCGTAATTGTAAAATATATATATTTATATATATACTAGCGGGCCGGACGGACATTGCCCTACCTTGATAATAAAAAAAATCTAAAATTCAACCGCAGTGCCACCTAACGGGTCCAATTGTGAATCTAAACCATTCTCGGATCCACTGGTACACGCACACAAAATTTCATCAAGATCGGTCCAGCCGTTTAGGAGGGGTTCAGTGATATACACACGTACAGAAGAAATTTATATATAAAGATATATATATACATATATCCAAACTTTGGGGAATGTGCAAAAGACCTGCACCAAGTAATTCCACCGTCTCCGTTTCATCTTCGGACTACCAGACGCCGTACGGGGCTCCACATATTCGCGGTTCACATACCATTCATCCGGACGAAGTGCTTTGCATCTTCACTTATTATGAGAACCGCGAAGGAGTGGAATACGCTCCCTGCATCTGTTTTTCCTCAAGTGTATGATGAAGTTATCTTCAAAAGAAGAGTGAATGTGCATTTACTGGGTGAACGCGTTACATCCTAGGCCTCGTCCTCACTTTCCATCAGGTGTGACAGAGGTCAAGCGTCACATAGTCTATTATAAAAAAAAAAAAAGCTTCACTGTGTAACTGCAAAATTGCACGATTCCCATCTAGATAATGTAACAATGGAGAAAGATAGTGCTGTAGGAGACGACAAATAATGCGAAATGTCCAAACACACAACACTGGAGCTTGTACGTCAGCCTCAGAAAAATGCGGTACCTATTTTTATTTGAAAATTCCCGTGGCAACTCAATATCTACGAAACTAGAGTTTCTCGCTGCGTGGTAGAAACGGGGAAATAAAATAAAAACAACGGAGGACATTTTAAGTAGCGCAAACGTGTCATGCACATGGCGACGTAAATGCGAGTATGGTATCTTTCAATTTTCATACAAGTATTCGACGTAGCGTTCAATTTGCACGAATACAAAATCAAGTCTCATTAAGGGTTAAATATTTGAACTTGATTCTGTAATTGATAATTGTGTTTAACAGATGTCACGATTCTCGCGACCTCTTAAATATTAATATTCAAATTTTATGAGATAATTTCTGAATATTTGATCTCATTTCTGATTATCCTTTTCTATAATGAAAGACATAATCAAAAAATATTATAATAAACTTTTCGAGTTAAAACCTATCACCAGGCCTCTATAGTTACGTTTATAGCCGTAAAGTACTTGAAAACGAATCACATTTCTGGACCATGTATTTGGTATATTCATTATTTAAGATCAGGTATGAACTTCGTATATATACATATAATAAGAATGTTCCAGCTATCTAGAAATAAGTAATAGAATACATTTCAATCATTTTTAGAAATGTCTGTCTGTCTGTCTGTTTGTAAAAACACGCGTCACTGCTAAAGTACAGGGTTCATAATAAAACCTTAAAAAGATAAACATCAAACATATACTCGAGAGTAACTTAATATTTGTTTCATTAAAATCCGTAGACTCTATCAAAATTTATTGTAATTTGAATGACGGCTCGAGTTAAGTACGAGAGAACAGAAGTAATCTATACTTAATATTATAAAGCTTAAGGTTTAAGCTTAAGGGTCGGTTTGGTTGAACTCACTAATTTCAGGAACTACTGTTCCGATTTGAAAAATTATTTCAGTGTTAAATAGCTGATTTATCGAGGAAGGCTATAGGATATACATAACAGTAATCCCAACAGGAGCGGCGCACCATTCAATTGTTTCAAAATTATGTCTTTTTTCCTTTTAAGAACTTCCGCTGCGTGTTAGTGTTAGCACAAAGTTACTATTCCACGCGGGCAAAAACTAGTATAGTATAAATCTGTGGAGTATTTTAAAAGGGTCCGGAAAATTGAATGAAACCACAACAGCGTTAGTATCATCTATGGTTCTAAACATACTTCGTCATAATTTTTGCCTCATTAAGACAATTTTCGTATTTTTAACAACAACACAAGCACTGTTACTTCACGACGGTTTTCTGTGAGAGGGTAGTACTGCTCCGTGCTCCGTGATGAAAGCCGACCAATCATGCTGAAACCGGCTATAGCTTCAGCATGGCTCTTACCACCTAAATTTTTTGCGAACATTATCACCATTCTTGTACATTTTCATACTTTTTAATGTTGCTAACCTCAGGACTCACTTCTTTACTACATTAGCGTCATTTTAGTAAATTTTACTATAGTATTCATGGTTATCTAATGCTCATAGCTTGAAGTCGCACTCTTTTGCTACGTATGTGCCGTTTCGGTATATTTTCGTACTTTATCTAACGTGTGTTATATAATATTACTAGCGGGCACGGCAGACGTTGTCCCGCTCTGATTATAAAACAATCCTTGACAAATTATATACCAAAACTTTATTGGGAGTAATTTAGATTATTCTATTTTAGATTAGCTGTTACCCGCGACTTCCTCCACATGAAATTTAGAAAAAAATATGTTGTTCACTGTAAGCATGTGCATAAGACGTGCGTTGTACCGGACTCCAAGAATAAATATAATTGAAATTCGTATATCTGTATCTACGTATGTAATTAGAATTATGTTGTCTTTTTGGTCATTTTAGCGGCCATTTTGTTTATTTACCACGCTTTTATCTACATAACTTGGTAACCATAGTAATATATAAGAATATTGTGTATCGAGTTCAATGAACACTATTTAAACTGTCAAATATTAAAAAAAACTGCTTAGACAGATATAAAGTGTTATAACACTTTCTTGATTTACTTTTATGGAAGATTAATAGTAATTTTGAAGATACAAGGATCTTTCTAATACGATATTAGACCATAAACGTATTACTTATTCACAATATGGGTATATTATTTCATTATCTATCTTGAAGTCATTTTTTCATTAGTTCTTTATACAGTCTAAGTACGCACTGCAGTAGTTATATGTTGGGTTAATGTTCCAAATATGTTGCTGACGATAAACCTCATTTGACACACTGTTAGTATTTATATATCTAATGTATACGTTACATGTTACTGTAACTGGTGTGAGTATCGTACTTACAACTGTTTTTAAAGAGTATTTCTATAATTGTACATGGGCTCACAATTTTATATTTCTTTAATACAATTATAAAAAACGCGTGTCGGGCTGTGGTTACAGCTAATATGTTTGTCCTCGATGAACTCCGAAACTTCTCAACCAATTTTCATTTATGTATAATTTGGTCCAACTTGAGAGATAATAATTAATTTATATTTCTTTTAAAGACCTCGATATGTTTTAATTACAAATTAAATTATTGTCAATGTTGATTATTGTTATTAATTGTAAGTTTCATCGGTCGAACAGTTCATCATCGGACAGATCGGACAGATATAAATGTGTTTGTTGAGAGAAAACTGTATGACCAACTATTATAGATAGGTGCGACATTTTAATTTTTAATTTTTTTTTTCAATAGCTGAGCAATAGCAACCCGTGGTTGGGTCGGCTAGTTTCGTCGGACCTGAGAGGATGGGCCGGAGGTCTATCATTGCAGGGGTCCGGCTGATGAGGGGAGGCAGCTGAAGTGTACTCAGTCTGTCTCCCTATGAGGTAGGAGCTCGGCGGCCACCTTCCGCCGGGTGGACCGTTGCGGCTATCCAAGGTTGAGTAGCTAGTACGATCCCTTGCCGCCCCAACAAATACAGTCTGTCGGTACATTGTGTGGTTTTAGTCCCTGCGAGTCGTACATAACCACATTTCCATAAAGGATTTCACCACGTTAATAAAAAAAAGGGCCAGCTAGTTTATTTATCAAAAAAATCTTTGATAAAATATCCACCCCTAAATTATTTTATCCAAACTGCAGGAAAATAATAAAACATATTAATTGTACATATGTACACACCCCTTATATTGCAAAACTAGCGTATTTCCCCTGGCACCACTCACGCGTCAATATAACTTATTCTTCAACTTAGTCGCGGTAAAATCATAAAACAATTCATTTCATCAAAAAATTTCAACGAAATGAAACCCAACAAATAAATATTGTTTCATCTAAACGTTATACATTTAAATGAAAAGGTATTCAATTTGTTACAGTCACAATAGCTTCCGTTTAATTCTCATTTTGAATTTTCTTAACTCTCCGAGAGCTCTTATTGTAAGTGGAAAAATAAATAATTATTATAAGTTGAAGGGTTAGAAATACAAACTCTACGTGTAAATTCTACAGCTATAGCCTGTTTATAAAGACGGTAGGTATACAGCCTGCTTATTTACGACTTTAGGACGATCATTCAAAAACTAAGATCGTTGTCACAATACCAAAAATGTTATGTATTACTGGTTTCAGTATGAATGGGTCAGCTCACTCGGGGTAGTACCACCCTCCCACAGAAAACCGACGTGAAGTAACAGTGCTTGCATTGTTGCGTTTCGTTTGGTTAGTGAGAGCGCCGGAGGCCCACTTCACCTCCCCCCTCCCAACCCCTCTCCTTGTCCCCTCAGCCAAACACAGGCTGGCAACGAATTAGCGACTCCCCCGCTGTTGTTAGTGTCTATGGACGGCGGTGATCACTTAACATCAGGAGACCCGCATGTTCGTTATGCCTTCTATGATATAAAAAAAATGATGACAAAAAAGATTGAAATGCGATGAAAATGTAACACTAATCAATAAACAAGTGACTACTTTTGGAAAACGAATTCCATGTTTTTAAAATAAAATTAATTTGAAATTACAATTCTTAGCCAAACAAAAATTATTTTGATTTGAAATGGCCAGTACTGTAGAACGGCAACTTCATAGGTAAATAGCGATTATATGTATCTAACAATTTTGTTTCTGAAGTTCCGTATATCTGTTATTTCCTTATTAACTTCTTTCGATAGACCTGACATCGAAATACTCATAAATAAACTTTGTATACCGATTTAATTTAACACAGAACTCCCGAGTTTATACTAACTGTTTATAAATTAAAAAATACGAGAATCTGTACGTAACCATATTAAATGCATTTATGCGATACGTCTACGGTACACTAACGTCATTTTATAACTCGGGTGTTCTTTGTTAGTCTGCGCTTTATGTGCAACGTGACAATATTAATTTTAGCGTCCAAAGAACAAACCTTGCAAGAACCGAGACACAACTAATAGTACTTTATTTATGCGTTTCATGTTCATTTTATATTAACGTTTCAAATATTATTATGATAAAACGCATATTTTACGAGTTTCATAAACAATTATTCACGTCTGTAGTTCCAATTTTTAGTGTACAGAAAAACTTATAGCCTACGCTACAATAATATCAATTTATCACTATATAAAATTTTAAACAAAATCTTGACAGCATTAGCAGGTCATAGTAAATTCCATATATTTTATGATCCAAATAGTAACTAACTAAATATGCAACACACAATATACAAAATATTATTTTTGTCAATAAAATTAATTATAACCTTAATTATAACCTTGTATAAAAAAATATTCAACAATACTAAGAACACACTTGATTCTAAATTACAATGAGGTCCTCATATAAAAAAATTGGCTGGAAGATTAAGTTCTGTTGCGTTCGCCATTCGAAAAATTCGCCAGCTAACAAATATTGCCACTGCTAGGTTGGTCTACTTCGCTTACTTCCATTGCTTAACATCTTATGGCATTTTGTTGTGGGGGGCCACAGTTAAGGTAGACACCATATTCCTATATTCCTACTACAAAAATGGGCAGTTCGAGCAACCTATGATTTGGGACCTCGTGAATCATTAAAGACTAAGTTTCAGGATATTGGTATTTTAACTCTGCCCTCTCGATATATTCTTGAGAATTTGATATACGTCCGGAAAAACTTAAATAATCTGGATTTAGTAAAAAATCGACATAATATAAATACCAGAAACCATAACAAACTGGTCACTCCATGTTTCAGGCTTACTAAGACCAGTAACAGGTTTTTAGATAAACACATACCGATTTGACGGATAGTAGGTTCAAATGTTATGTCAAGCGGGTCTTAATACATAAAGGTTATTACAGTGTGGATCAGTATGTGAACGATAGCGACGTCTGGAAGTGACGCCTCTCTCTGTGCAACCACTAAATCGAATGTAGCTTTATGTGTCTATTATGTTGTAATAATAAAAAAAATGTTAGTTTTATTATGAAAAGATAAACCAGATCGAATTTTAAATTGAATAAAGAGTATTTTGATTTTTAAGATAAAATAAAGTAAAAGTACGTAGTAAAATAGATTATACTTAACAATTCGTAATTATGATTCTCCAATAAAATAAAACGTTTAAACCGATAATAATAGCAAGGAATTAATTATTATATGAATGTATTTGTCAAGAATATTTTTCTTCATTTCCAGCTGTTGAACTTATCTGTTGAGCAAACCCTTACTTAATATGAAACTGCATGTTAAATATTTTTATATAAGCTGGTTTTGTGCCCGCGGTTTTTTATCATAATGTAGTATAATTGTTTATTTTTTTATTGTAATGTAATTTGTATATATTTAGGTTTATTAAGACAAGCTGGTGAAAATATTGGCTTCGTATTCAAGAAAAAATATTCCATGAGAAGCTATTTTCATTGTAATTTTCTCATTGCTACTTAACCCCAATGATCCTTTTAGCGTTTTTATATCAACTATAACAAAATTTCGTCTGCTTAATCTAGATAGCAAAACGTAATGATACGAAGTCCTCCATCTGCCTATTACAGTGTCGTCAGATTTGGTTTATCTTTTTCAGAGATGAATCCATACAATCAGACAATTTGATTTGCTTTATATATAAATGTTCGATTTACTATCCCTTTCTAATATAGGGGTTAAATAAAAAAAAACACTAAACTATTCTACAATTAACTAGCTGATTCCCGCGACTACGTCTGCGTATCTATATAGTTTTGTTATTCCTCAAAGGCATTAAGGCAGCGTTTGCGACGAAAGCCAGCCCCCAGACGGCTTAATTTTTTCCAATACTTACAACAATTATCGTTATATTTCAACCAATTCACAAAAAATAATGAAATGTTATATACCTACACCGTCCTCGTAAGTCACTCTATCTATTAATGAAAACCGCATTGAAAATCCGCTATGTAGTTTTTGAGTTTATCGCGAACAGCCAGACGCGGCGATGACTTTGTTTTTTAATATACTACCGGACGCGGCAAACGCTGTCTCGCCCTGATTATAAAGAAATCCTGGACAAATTATACACCAAAACGTTCCTCGTCAATCACATTATCCACTAGTGAAAACCGCATAAAGATCCGTTCAGTAGTTTTTGAGTTTATCGCGAAGAGACAGACAGACGCGGTAGGGGACTTTGTTTTATACCATGTAATGATGGTATAGTGATAGTGTCGAATTTTATTAGTACAAGATTTTAAACTAAATATGGCCTGAAAGATTTTACTTTTCGTACAAATTTTCTCACGCGTAAAAGTGCTTAAATTTCGACAAATTCATTCCCAAATGATGTCTACAGTAAATAAGATAAAATTATTATTCTCTCTAAAATTGAAATATCTATCCTTAGTACTTTAGTCTAGAAAATAATTTGTCGATATAAATTGAACAACCAGAATATTCATTATTAGCTGATATTTATAAATTTATGTATAGAGGAGCAAATATAAGCACCACATCGCTTGCCCGATTTCTATGTGACAAGAAAATATACATAGCTGAACGCATAGTGTGTATAAAAATAGTATTTTCTTAAAACATTAATAACTTTTGAGGTGATCACGCTGAAGCTATTACTGGTTTCAGCATGAATGGGTCGGCTCGCCCGCGGTAGTACCACCCTCTCGCAGAAAACCGACGTGAAGTAACAGTGCTTGCATTATTGCGTTTCGTTCGTGCCGGAGGCCCACCTCCCTTCTCCATTTTCCCTACCCTACCCCCTCCCCCATACACAGGCTGGCAACGCACTTGTGACTCTTCTGGTGTTGCAAGTGTCTATGGACGGTGGTGATCACTTAACATCAGGTGACCCTCCTGTTCGTTTGCCTCCTATGATATAAAATAACTTCATTTTATTTTAGATGAAGCCATCATGGTGTTTACATTTAAAAAACAAGTGCATGGTCAGTAGAACTAAAAAACCATACATTATAATGTTTTATAAAACCACGATGTAAGTGCAACTTTTTTTCGTATAGTAGGTTAAAAATTGAAAATTTTCGGAAAATTGTTCCATTTCTGGTATTAAAATCGTGTTTTTATGGAAATGATAATAGAAAATTACTAGCAGATAAGATCAACTATAAATACGAATTTCAATTTTCGTATTATATTGAAGAACGCATGTTAAAAACATATTGGCCTTGACTGCTATGTCTAACGCCTTTCACTTTACTCGTACTCCGCGACCCGTTGTAATGCGACACGCGATAGATGGACGAAAAAATGTGAGACGACAGAAAAAAGTTTCACTTTAAAATTTATGGAAATCTATTCAGTAATTTTATTTGCACAATGCCAGACCTCTGTCATTTTATTTATAACATCTATAATACTAGTGAGAAAGTATATCTTAGTGGCGTACCCGTGAAGGGACCATTTTCACGCCGTAAAGATTCAAGTTACCCAAGTATATGGGTATCATCACCTACCCTGCGAACGGTCATATACACCGCAAAAGTTGTCCCCGTTTCAATTAACGCGATACGGCTAATTTAGCCCCCGACACGCCCGCCCTGTGTGATGTATGTCCCTTATCCGGGACTAATTAGTTCAGAGGTGGATCGTAGAAACCTTATGTTAGCTAATTCCGAATTTTACGTTTACCCGATATCATGTGGTGAAGCTTAATTTCAGTGTAGTTGATTAATTAATACCGTACATGAGTAATACCTACATAGTTTACAGCTACAATTCTTTTTTAACTATTTAATCGGAATAATTAGATATATATATTACTAGCGAGCACGGTAGACGTTGCCCCACCCTGATTATAAAAAAATCCTTCACTAATTATATACCAAAACGTTCCTCATGAATCACTTTATCCACTGGTGAAAACCGTTTGAAAATCCGTTCAGTAGTTTTTGAGTTTATCGTGAACAGACAGACAGACAGACGCGGTAGGGGACTTTGTTTTATACTATGTAATGATTTAATAGGAAATCGGTTGAATAGTGAAGGTGTGAAAGTGTAACACGTACACTTTTTGCTAAGACGATAACAAAAGTGATCCAATATAACTAGATTATCCAATCTAATTTGTTGTGAATAAAAAACTGAACATCAAAAGCCTTCACATAAACTGGAACTTATATATTTCTCTGCTGCGACGAAAAGGCTTTGAATAGCTTTTGATATGCAAAACAGTGGATATGATACATTACAATTTATAATAGACGCTCCATTTGTTGAATAAATACTTGAAAGTATAACAAAAGGACATTCTACAGAGGTATATGTATATAAATCTACTGACATTTGTGTACAGCATACAAACATATTGCCGCTGTTGACAACGGGTTGAAACACATTAATATTTACAAAGGTCCTTGTGTTAATTAAACAACGGTTAGTTTGTCCTGGACTGTTTTCATTGCAATGATTCATACAACAGTCCAAATACCTACAACCTTTGTAAACTGCCAAACGTTGAAGGAAGTCCTATGATGGCCGTATTGACAGGTTACAATAGTGACTTGAGATATCGATTTACTTTCGACAAAAAATATTCAAATACCGCTTTGTTCTGCATTAAGCATTGACGCGAGTTCGCTGGAGGTGGTAATTCTGCTGGCCAGCGATCCTATGTAATTATGTCTAGAATATAACTATACATCGTATTATTTCGAATTTCGAAAAAATGTAAACAAGTAATGGTGTCATAAACAAGTAAACACGAATAATAATTAACTAAGGATTCTGTAAAACGGGGCGGTTTTTTTGTTTAGTAATAACGTGAAAAGATCGTGAAAGAAAATATAACGTAAAAAGTGAAAAACAAAAAAATTGCATGAACGTTATTTAACAAATTTGTACTAAATTATTGTTATGCCCTAAAATTATGCAATCGATAAATTTTGGGACTGACATATAATAAGAATGGTTTTTTTATATCATAGGAGGCAAACGAACAGGTGGGTCACCTGTGTGGAGGAGGAGTGGGGAGGTGCGGAAGTGGGCAGGGGGGAGGGGAGTTGGATATCCGGCGCTCTCACTGATCGAACGAAACGCAACAATGCAAGTTATTGGGGGCGCCGCCTTGTCAATATGGCGACACCTCTCGCCCTCGTACGTCACCGGCCCGCGGTTAGGCGGGGTGAGGTGGAAATGAGGTGAGACGTGAGGCGAGGCGACGTTCCCCGGCGGTGGGCGGGCGTAGAACTCTCGAGGGTGGTAGCGAGAGCGCCGGCAGCCCGCCTCGGTGGCGACAGTCGGATGCCGGTGGATGTTTTGAAGGTGCCTCGGTGATGTGCAATGATGCACGAGTCAGCCGATGAAGGTGGTGGATTACGAAGCGGAGGTCGGGGTGGTCGCAAGAAAACACCGTGGTTCTCGTATAATGACCGCGTCCCCGAGCCAACAGAGCACTACTACTCACGATGAAGACTTTTCGATTAACTATTCAATATTATCGCAATGAAACTATGCGATCAAACTATTCGATATTATTGTGACGCTATATGCAATCAGACCACTCGATGTTACTCAATAAGTTGCGCAATCAGACTACGATGTTACTGTGAATCTATGTGCAATCGAACTACTCTATGTTACTACGATGCCTTGTGCAATCAAACTACGATGTTATCTCAATGAGATGTGCTATCAAACTACGATCTATGTACCGCGCGGACGTGCTTATAAGCAAATCGGGCCGGCGACTAACGGTACCCCGCCGTCGTGACTCTATACGTTGGCTCGGATATCGCGTTCCTATTTATTTATCATATTTTTATATATCAAATATCTATAATATCAATTTCTTATCATCTATTTGCATGCAATCTATACTATAAAATTTACATCTTATATCTATCTTACATATGAATAAAGCTATCTCTATATTAAGTGCCGGTTTGCACTAAACTCTATATTCTATTCTATAATTCTATATAACTCTATAATAATCTTATTACATAAACCTTAACTTATATTCATATGTAAATCTATTTTCAGTGTGTTATTTACATCGATCTGTATAGGGTGACATAATTAATCTCTATATATTATATTCACATTCACATTTACTCTATATATTACATATCGTTACGTTATGTTCGCCAGTAATACATATATATTCCTTGTTATAATATTAATTTCATTCATATTTTATTTCACAACGATACATAATAAAATTAGAAATTTCTGTTTACAACGCCGTTGCGTGAGAACCTGTAGGTTCTTTACTGTAAAAGCCATAAAATCCCGTTGGAGTTACATCTTTCGACAATTGTTTGTACAATTACCCTAAAATAAAATATATTGCTTTATTGGGCTCGTTCGGATACCGTAACGTCTTAACAAATATTATCAACGGACTCTATTCAAGTATATTGCTTTATTCAAAGGCAAAATCCACCACCTAGTCTCTAGGAAATAGTATTACAAAGGGCAGCCGGCATAAAATTTGTCCTTGTCCATATAATTATTAAATCTCTTAAAAACCGTTGTAATTACTAAAATCCTGAGATAAAAGACATCCGTTACGAGTAACCGTTGTAAAATTTGTACCTCTATAACCATTACGTTTGTCTATATTAAATTATACAATCTTCCATATTTGCCGTTCTATATGATCGTATAATTCTCGTAACGTAATATTCAATAGTATATAACGTGTGTAATGCTATTATGTTCTCTCTACGAATGTTTCCATACACACACGTTATATGTTCCATACGGTATAATTTTAATCTATTCTATCATGTAATTCCCTACTTAATGCGAATGTAATCTATAAGTCACCCTATACTAACACATAATTCTATATAATCCATAATTCAGTAATTCTATGCATGCATAAGTCCCTATTTCTCTATTAATCTACATGATTCTACCTATAATTCACATATTCTGTAAATCAATACATACATCATTCTATAAATCGATACATACTGCAATTTATATTCAATAATTCTACAAATCTTTCTCTATATGCATAATTCACTCCCTATTACTATAAATAGCACATCTATAATTCTATATTCAATAACTCGATACACACGTAACATACCTACAATTCTATATCTCTATTCTATTACGATCGCGTGAATTATCTAAAAATCTATATTAAATGTCTATAAATCTATATCTATGCTCTCTCTATAAAATATCAATAAATCTATGTATAAAACTATTTATAAGTTACTCATCGTGTGCGTCGCCAACACAAGTACTGTTACTTCACGTCGGTTTTCTTTGAGAGGGCGGTACTACCCCGGTCGACCCGACCCATTCATGCTAAAACCATAAGTAGCTTCAGCGTGGCTCAACCACCTACAAAATCTAACGTGTCTGTACTTTTTAGATTTTGTTTCAAAATTGTTAGTCCGTAGCCGGACCTAGGGGTGATGTGTGGGGGGGCCTATCTTCATATTGCACAGGTCCGGCGGACGGAGAAGACGGCCGGTATGTACCCGGCTGTCTCCTAACAGGACGAGGCCGGGCGGTGGCGATTTCGCTGCTGGGCCAACCGCTGAGGCGGCATGATGAAGTCTATAGAGATCTCGTGCCGCCCCAACTTATCGGCAGACGTACACCGTGGGGTTTTAGTCCGTGCGAGTCGGACATAACCCACCCTCTCCCCCGAGAGGGTGGTGTATCCATAAGGAATTTTCCCACGATAAAAATAAAAAGGTGTCTAAGAATAAGTAATAAAATACTTTCGAATCAATTTTAGAAATATCTGTCTGTCTGTCTGCTTATTTGAACATTCATCACTGCAAACCTTTTCAAGACCCTCATAAAGCATATCTTCGAGTACCATTTAGTCTTTGTTCCATTAAAATCGGTTCGGTCTATCAAAAGTTATTGTAATTTTAATGACTTAAGTACGACAGAAAAGTTGATAAGAAAATGGACTTAATACATTCAGGCGACTTTATTAGATACTGTATTTTACATAAGGTTTCACGCGAAGTCGCACATCTATTGACAATAAAGAACAGCAATTTGCTCCTTCAAACGTAATTATTTATTTATAGAAAAATTCATAAAACGTCAAAACAGCCATTATAGCGTGCTGCTAGTATAACAACATATTTTGTACACCTTCTTGTTTTATTCATTTTCTATAGGTTTTATAGGCAACCATACGTAACCTTTGGAGTGTTATTACAAAAAAGTTAAATACGTATTGAATATATGCTTTAAAAAGGTTTCGAATTAAATACACCGCGGTCGCTGAATGTTCTCCATCTTGCTCGTTTGTCTCGCTTTGGTTACGTTAGGTTAGACTCGCGAAAAAGAATAACGCGAACTTGCCTCGGGCGCGCGCGGTTCATTTAATTCGAAATCTTTTTAAAGCAAGTATTCAATACGTATTTAACTTTTTTGTAATAACACCGATAGAGTATATTAAAAATGTCGACAACAATGAATATCGATGCTTCGTAACGAATAATAGTGCAGTTTACATGAGGCACAAAAATACGAATAAAAACAAATCTTGATGGTGTATAAGGCAATATTATAATTTTTTTATATCAGTGGTGGCAAACGTATAGGTGGGTCCATCTAATGTTAAGTGATCACCACCGTCCATATACACTTACAACACCAGAAGAGTCTGTGTTTGGAAGATGGAGAAGTGGGGGGAGGGGAGTTGGGTAGCCGGCCCTCTCACTGACCGAACGAAACGCAACAATGCAAGCACTATTACTTCACATCGGTTTTCTGTGAGAGGTAGTACCCCGGGCGAGCCGGCCCATTCATGCTGAAACCAGTGGTAGCTTCAGCGTGGCTTTACCACCTACTCATGCATTGAATGAGTGTATTTAATTCGAAACCTTTTTAAAGCATGTATTCAACACGTATTTAACTTTTTTAATAACACCGTTTATGTTTAATGACAACGTGATCGAAGATATAAAAATTCAAAGACTAGAACAAGTGTTCAATCATAGAGCCGCTTAGGGTGTAGCCAGGTATGGGTGACGAAATGACAGTTCCAGTAATATTTCATTTTTAAATTCTTCTAGCAATTATGAGTATTGTTATCAAAGCAGGTTATAGCAGTATTATAGCAACACTTCTGTTCGAGATACCGGTACGAGATATCCTCGGTTCTGATTTCCATTTGAAAGCTCACGCAATCGCAAAAGTGTCAGTGTTCCGGCAGATGATATCATCAGCCTTTGTAGTATCGGCTCGTTTGCTTTCTCCGGTATTCCATTAATCAGGCTGAAATGATCAGATAACTGTTAGTTTACAGAATATTTCGTACCCTTCATGGAATAAAACCGTATGTGAAAAATTCAATTTTAAAGTAATACGAAAAATAAATCGTACATGTGAATTTAAAGATCTAAGAATTACTTCTATAAGTCAAAGATAAGCTAAAGGAAGCCGCAATTTAATTATTTTATTGTTATTTAATCCAGTATTTAATTTGATAAAATCTTTAAAAAAAACAGGCTTCTTTATTTTATTAATAACTAGCTATGCCCGCGACTTCGTCCGCATGGAACCTAATGTAAAATATTAATAATAAAAAAGTAATAAATACTGTTAGCACTCTCTGTACTACTATTGACTACAGCGAGCTTGTTACTCATTAACAACCTGACACGCTATTGGGTAGAAAATTATGGGCCAGTCGTAACTTGACTGAATGCTATAAAAAGCGTGTCTGTCCAGTGATTGGTAAAATAAGTCCGGTGAAGCTGTTAAGACCTTACCAGATCAATAGCGTAGTCAGTAAAAAAAAAAAGAAAATCATTGGGAACATTCTTGCTCGGTCGTCTCTCTGGAAGGTTGTATTGCGTGATTGTTATTGTATTGCGTCAGTTCTTTTCCAATTTACATTGTTATTTGTATTCCTCTGGATTTTTATGAATTATTGTATTACTTGAGATTTAATTGTTGATGTGAGTCTTCGTGTTGAGATATGTAATTGTGTTATTTTTTACATAAATCCATTTCTGGTATTCTAATATCGGAAGTGTGATTTATTTTTTTAATTCGATTTACTTCTGGTATTTCTGATAATATAAATAAAAGTGACTAATAAAATCATCTGCATATATTATCTACTCTTCTTTCGTACTTAACTCGAGCCATCATTCAAATAACAAGAACTTTTGGTAGAGTGAACCGATTTTAATGAAACAAAGAGTAAGTTACTCCTGAGGACATACTTTGTCTTTTTCTTAGTGAGGTTTTATTGTGAACCCCGTACTTTAGCAGTGATGCGTGTTCATACAAACAGACAGACAGATAGACAGACAGACATTTCTTAAAATGATTGGAATGTATTCTATTTTCACGAAAATCGTAAAAGTACAGACACGTTAGATTTACATTCTTATTATACATATATATTTTTTTTTATTGTAGCACAGCTAAGTGACTGCACTGTGCCTGATTGTGAGCATAGTATAATCCAAAAACAATGGCGACTACCGAGAGTTGCGTTATACCTCGCCGGTCGCCACTGTCAGCCGGCCTGCGTGAGCGAACAACCTCCGTCCGTGTCCAGAGGTGACCAGCGTTACAAGATGTACGTTTTTTTATATATTATGATATAATGGGAGGCTAACGAACAGGTGAGTCACCTGATGTTAAGTGATCACCACCGTCCATATGCAACACCAGGGGAGTCGCAAGTGCGTTGCCAGCCTGTGTTGGGGGAGAGAGAGGAAGGGAAGGGGAATGTGGAAGGGGGGGGAGATGAGTCTCCGGCGCTCTCACTGACCGAACGAAACGCAAAAATGCAAGTACTGTTACTTCACGTCAGGTTTCTGTGAGAGGGTGGTACTACCCCGGGCGAGCCGACCCATTCATGCTGAAACCAGTAATAGCTTCAGCGAAATGTGTATGTATGTATGTATAGAAGATTTAAAAAAAATTATTTCGTACTTCATTCTACGTTTAATTCTACACAACTAACTGTTACACTTGTAATTGCTACACATATTATAATACTACAGTCTTACTTCTAATATTAATATTTTGTTGTAAGTTGTATACTGTATAGAAAATTATATGAGTACACAATAAATCATTACATAGTATAAAACAAAGTCCCCTACCGCGTCTGTCTGTCTGTTCGCGAAGAATTCAAAAATGACTAAACGGATTTTCAAGCGGTTTTTGCAAGTGGATAAACTGATGAATGGGGAAGATTTTGGTACACAATTTGTCAAGGATTTTTTTAATAATCAGGGTGAGACAATGTCTACCGGGCCCGCTAGTAATATATAAACATAACCGGACGGTTCTTCGTAATGATTTCCTTCAGAATGTACTCAGGTATATTTAAGAACATTAAAAAAATGAAAATATTTGATGCCAATGCTATAGATATGTAGTTGAAACTTGAAAATTCATACCATCATATCAATAAATTAAACGAATGAAACGTCAATAAATTAAGCGTGTAACCAACAATATGCCCTTTTCCAAATATTTTAATGGTGGTAGAGCCACGCTGTAGCTATTAGTAGTTTCAGTATGAATGGGTCGACTCCCCCGGGGGAGTACCAACCACCCTCTCATAGAAAACCGACGTGAAGTAACAGTGCTTGCATTGTCGCGTTTCGTTCGGTCAGTGAGAGCTCCGGAGACCCACCTCTCCTCTCCCTCTCCCGCTCCTAACCCTTCCCCCCAAAGAGTGGCAACGCACTTGCGACTCCTCTGGTGTTGTTAGTGTCCATGGACGGTGGTGATCACTTAACATCAGGTGACCCATATGTTCGTTTGCCACCTATGACATTAAAAAAAAAAAAAATTGTGCCTCCTGTAAACTGCACTATAATTCGTTACCAAGCATCGATATTCATTGTTGTTGATATTTTTAATATACTGAATTATTTTTTTAAGACACTCCTGTAAACTACATTTAACATTAGTGTTGGTTGGTGGGCATTCGACCATTATATTTGCATTTTTTTTTTCAGTTTCAATAATATTGTGTTTTAGTTGCCCAAGCGTGTACAGATAGTTTAAGATTTAGTACCCGGACGACCAATGCTTTTATTAAAAAAACATTTTTAAATTAAAATAAACTGTTAGGTTATAGAGATATCTCTTATGGTCTCGGACTCGAACTGGGGTTAGAAATGTTTTCGAAGCAATCGATTTCCATATGAGCTATTTTTGTTTTGACAGCGGCGGCGAAATTTGCTTTTATATTCTAGCTATATTTTTTCATTGCCTGAAAACTCAGATAAAAACGTTTTCTATGACTGAAATCTAGCTAGATCGATTTATCATCCCCGAAGCCACAGACATACTAACTTTCACGGAAATCCCTGCCTCCGTTTCCGAGATCCTGAATATATAACAATATAAAAATATACAAGGATTGCTCGTTTAAAGGTATTAGATAGATTAGATCCTGTATATATAACAATATACAAGAATTGCTCGTTTAAAGGTATTAGATAGATTACATCCTATATATATAACAATATACAAGAATTGCTCGTTTAAAGGTATTAGATAGATTAGATCCTGTATATACAACAGTATACAAGAATTGCTCGTTTAAAGGTATTAGATAGATTAGATCCTGTATATATAACAATATACAAGAATTGCTCGTTTAAAGGTATTAGATAGATTAGATCCTGTATATATAACAATATACAAGAATTGCTCGTTTAAAGGTATTAGATAGATTAGATCCTGTGTATATAACAATATACAAGAATTGCTCGTTTATAGGTATTAGATAGATTATAGATAGATAGATAATCTACCTAATACCTTTAAACGAGCAATCCTTGTATATTTTTATATTGTTATATATTCAGGATTTCGGAAACGGAGGCAGCGATTTCCGTGAAACTTAGTATGTATGTGATTTTGGGGATGATAAATCGATCTAGCTAGATTACATAAACGTAATTTTTTTATTTTATTTTGATTGCATATTTTATGACTTATTTTTTTATTTACAATACTAAATAACGTCAATAGTTACTCAAATAAAAAAAAACGGTTAACAAACAGTAGGAAAAGAGACTAAACCGTTTTATCTTCCCCTAAATATAGAAACACTCACTGTTAGTATCAAAACCTATTCTGTCGCTTATTAACATACAAATATTGAGAGGTCAAAATCGTGTAATTATTATTTCGATTACGTAGATTTAGTATACAAATTCACATAGCTTGGTTCAAAGAAATAAAAAATTTCGTCATAAAATGTTCTTTTAAGTTAGCTTATATAAGTAATTAGCTTACTTTCTCTATCAACGATGCTTTCATCTCGTTGCATTTAACTCAAATAATATCGCTTTTGAGCATAAAGTGCTTTCAAAAACAAATGCAGAACTTTGTGAAGCTCTTAATATTAAACTTCTCCCCATATATTTAATTTGAAGGAAAAAATGTTTTGATAGGGTAGGTTATTTAAATCTATAGGTATATATAAACTAAAGTCGGTTTAGTTACGCTGTTCATAATTCAAGAACGGCTGATTCGATTTTTATGAATTTTGTTTTGTTACATTTTTTTCTGCCCCAAATAGCAGAATAACAATATAGATATCAGAAAAATTCGCAAATAAAAACATTAAGACGAAAATTCATTTTCTCATACATTTTATAAAGAAAAGCATTTTTGGTTATAATTTCGAGGATGGATTGACTGATTTCGATGACTTTTTTTTGTTAGTTTTATTTGGTATATATGTATTGTATATATCGATCTCTCTACATTCATTGAATTCAATTCAGTTTGAATATTAATTTTATCTCAATAAAAATCTGAATTTTGTTTAGCTAATAATTTAACACAACATTTATCGACTCTGAGGCAGTACGAAGTTTGCCGGTTCAGCTTGTATTGCTATACATAAAAATATATACATTACATAGTATAAAACAAACCTTTCTGCCACGTCTGTCTGTCTGTCTGTTCGCGATAAACTCGAAAACTACTGAACGGATTTTCATCCAGTTTTCACTAATGAATACAGTGATTTATGAGGAAGGTTTAGGTATATAATTTGTCAAGATTTTTTAAATATTCGTGTGGGTCAACGACCGCGCGTCCCGCTAGTCTTTACATATAATAAGTCTGTACTTTTTAGAATTTCGTAAAAAAAATGCAGTTGTCTAGGAATAGGTAATAGAATACATTTCAACCCTTTTTAGAAATGTCTGTTTATATGAACACGCGTCACTGCTAAAGTACTGGGTTCACTATAAAACCTCACATCATAAAGCATATCCTCGAGAGTAACTTAGTGTTCATTTCATTAAAATCGGTCTACTCTATCAAAAGTTATTGTAATTTGAATGACGTGTTGATATATAGCATATAGCCTTTCTCGATAAATAAATTATATAAAACTGATAGAATTTTTTAAATCTGATCAGTAGTTCCTGAGATTCGCGTATTCAACCAAATAAAAACTCTCCAGCTTTATAATATATTATATCTTGTATCTTCGATATTATCTATATTTATATGCATGCACATCTTCTATACATTTAATAAGAATCTAGGAATAGTTAATAGAATATATTTCAATCATTTTTAGTAATGTCTGTCTGTCTGTCTATCTGTCTGTTTGTATGAACACGCATCACTGCTAAAGTACTGAGTTCCCAATAAAACCACAAAACCATAAAACCACAAACAATAAAATCGTAAAGCATATCCTCGGGAGTAACTTAGTCTTTGTTTCATTAAAATCGGTCTACTCTATCAAAAGTTATTGTAGTTTTAATGACGACGCGGCGTAAGTACGAGAGAAAAGTAAACAAGTAAATCAAATCAAAAATACTTTATTCAGTTTAGGCCCTAATAAGGCGCTTATGAACGTCAAAACTACCACCGGTTCGGAAAACAACCCAGTCACCGAGAAGAACCGGCAAGAAACTCGATTGGGTACATCTTTTTAACATATATATATATATATATTTCAAATACATTATACGTTACAATACCGTTTTTAGTGGATGCACAGAGAGGAGTCAATTCCAGACGTCACCATCGTTCACGTATTGATCCACTCTATAGTAGCCTTTCGACACTAAAACCCGCTTGACATGGTGCTTAAATTTACAGTCCGGCAAATCGGTAATATGTTTTGGGACTTTATTGTAAAACCTAACACTATTACCTAAGAAACTATTACTGGTTTTGCTAAGTCTGAAACATGGGACGACCAGTTTGTCACAGTTTCTAGTATTTAGATCATGCCGGTCTTTTACAAAATGCACATTTTCAAAGTTTTTACGGACATACATTAAATTATCAAGAATGTATTGGGAGGGTAGAGTTAAGATACCGAATTCCTGGAACTTCGTTTTTAATGATTCGCGAGGTCCCATATTATATATTGCTCGAACTGCCCGTTTTTGTAATAAAAATATGGTGTCTACCTCAGCAGCCGTCCCCCACAGCTTACTTAATACATTCAGATGACTTCATTAATCACTGTTTTTTACATAAACTTCCACGCAGACGAAGTCGCGGGCACAACTAGTACTTCATAGAATAAAAACATATACGAGTAACGCAACTTAAAAAATTAAGTTTAATTGCTTCAAATCAAATCAAATCAAAAATACTTTATTCAGTTTAGGCGCTAATAAGGCACTTATGAACGCCAAAGACTACCACCGGTTCGGATAACAACCCAGTCATCGAGAAGAACCGGCAAGAAACTTGATCGGGTACATTTTTTTAACATATATTTCCAATACATCATACAATGCTTTTAATGAATGCACAGAGAGGAGACATGGCGCTTAAATTTACAGTCCGGCAAATAGGTAACATACTTTGGGACTTTATTGTAGAATCTAAAAAACTATTACTGGTTTTGCTAATTCTGAAACATGGGACCACCGCTTGTACGTATTATCCTAAAATATTGTGTAATTTTTTCTAATAATTGATATGCGCAAGACTTCTAAAGTATAAATATACGAAGATTACGTTTGTGCTTGTATTTTATATAAAGATAGTCTGCTATAGTACTGAAATTGGCAAAAACTCATAAAACGAACAATGGTAATTTGGAAGTGCTTAACACAACGTATTGATTCACAGACCCCGGTCATTATGAATCGAGTCTAGCCAAATTGTACCAATTTGTTTTCGGTACTGTATAAAATAAATTCAGTTATAATTATTGAACATGGATTTTAAAATTTCACATCGTTTTCTGTTATTAGCGAAAGAGGTAGCGTTGTTTTTTTTTCAAGTGATACTATTAAATCTCGCTAAATCGAATATCGATAAGTACAAAATGTCTATAAGTCCTCAATACCTCTATTACCCGAAAGAAATCTATCCCGATAAATCGAAATAAAAAATGTTTTTATACAAGATATTAACCTGAAATAAGACCTGAAAAACAACTACTTCTGTACCTCGAAAATATCAGAGGATCGACGTAATAGTTTTTACAGCTTGAAAAAAAAACCAGTAAGTTACAAATTTAAAATATCGTCGGCAATATGTAACGTACATTCTAAGTACTTTTTAATTTAAAGGATCTGCTAAGGATTTTCACTTATCTAACCCCTATAATCAGAATTAGATCAAAATCAAAATCACTTTATTCAATTTAGGCCCTAAGAAGGCACTCATGAACGTCAAAACTACCACCGGTTCGGAAAACAACGCAGTCATCGAGAAGAACCGGCAATAAACTCGATCTGGTTTATCTTTTTAACAAATATATATAATATTTACAATAATAATAATAGGATAGGATAGAATCTAAACCCGTAAAGTCTAAAGTCCCGTAAAGCCGAATCTAAAGTCGAACATTTACTACAATAAAAATTAAGTCAAAATCCTAACTAATATTCTAAATACGAATGTGCGCTTATTTTTTATTTGTTTGTTAAACTTTAACATCTGAACTACTCAACCGATTAACACGAAGGTTTGCATACATGTCAGGAGTACAGGAAAGGACATAGGGTACTTTTTATTTAAAAAAACGTATCAGGGATCCCCAGAGTTCCTCAAGGATAGGCCAAATCTACATTGACACAATTAAAGCAGCGAGCAAAACCTTGAAGTTTTACTTACCGAGGTCCTACTGTATACCTGATTTTACATTATCATACCGGCTCAGTTTTTTTTTATGTCATCGGTGGCAAACGAACAGTTGGGTCACCTGATGTTAAGTGATCACCACCGTCCATGGACACTAACAACACCAGAGGAGTTGCTAGTGCACTGCCACCCTTTGGAGGAATGGTTAGGGGTGGGAGAGGGAGAAGAGAGAGGAGAAGGGAGGGGAGGTGGGCCTCCGGCGCTCTCACTGACCGAACGAAACGTAACAATGCAAGCACTGTTACTTCACGTCGGTTTTCTATGAGAGGGTGGTACTACCCCGGACGAGCCAACTCATTCATGCTGAAACCAGTAACAGTTCCAGCGTGGCTCTACCACCATCAACCACCACCTGGTGGCATGCTTCGAAGCCTCACCAACAGGTTTAGGTTAGAATCTTACATAAAGATGTCGCTTTATATCAGGCAGGGCAAATTTCGTACCGTAATTGATTGGAGTAAGTCGCCTGGTTAATAATGGGTATTCTACAGCTAATAATCTAACGTAAAAAACTTATAAATGTTGTCTAAAAAGTGCACTTAGGACGTAATCTTTCTAAGATTAGTGTAATATATATTTCAGCTCGATGCTTGCACGCACGCATACACAACTGTACACAATAGAAAGAGTCAGAGACAGGATGTTGCATGAAACAGTGTAACGCTTTTTCCTTACATGACGGTCTCAGGCAGTTAACTTCTACCGCAAGTCACGTTTAAAAAACATACACTTTTAGTATTTCGTACGTGCTAATAAATTTGATATTCACATTTTAACAATATTATTTATTATAGTTCTATACAATATAAATGAGTTGTTTAACACCATTGTGATAACACTGTACCTGATATTAAACATATGACAATCTAAAAACAAGGGTGAACAACAAGAGACAGACAAGCCCCTCGCT
The DNA here is from genome assembly GCA_015888305.1 of Antheraea pernyi. Lineage (NCBI taxonomy): Eukaryota > Metazoa > Arthropoda > Insecta > Lepidoptera > Saturniidae > Antheraea > Antheraea pernyi. The sequence goes on along the minus strand of MU159241.1, from coordinate 29,136 downwards.
GATTATTGATCCCGAAACGCAATAAACTAGGAAAGAGTCACTGTGACTGATTTATAACTATATGTAGGTAGGTAGCGACTCAAGTACAAGTCTCTGCGCCCCCCTTAATCTCTACATATATATCGCTCGATCCCGCAACACGGCTACCTACTGTACTTACTGTTTTCAATACAATTTCAATGCCATATAAATTCTTACCTGGATAAAAGTTTGCCGCGCCTCCTACTATATATGGGACCTAATTATATCGTCCTTATTTGCTCTAAATTGAATAAATATTATTCATTTTGATTTTCGTCAAACCAGATATGTACATAGTAACCATTTGTACTTTGGCCCGGTTCTCAAAGAAATTAAATCAGGTGAAGTTAAAATTCAGTTCATACTTTATATCCCTTTGTTATACATTATTCATTAGACAATTTTATAATTAACCCTTTATGTAGACTTTAGACAAGCATAATTTCTCTTTGAAGTTACAATTACTTAATTAACATTCGTACCTACAACTTTACAGAGAACGAAATTGTTTCTAGAAATTACCTTATTTGTTTACCTCTACGTTGTTATAATTATTTAATTACCAAAATAATTATTTTCTCGTTGAAAATCCATAACAGTAAAATTAAATATACGACTTCAAAGGAGGAATTTTATCGTATACAAAGTTCAATTAATCGTGTGTAGATTTTCATAGCGTGTTTTCTTTGAAGTTCCGATATAGAATCGAGTACCTTTTTATAACTAACAATGTGTATGGCTGTAAATGTTGGCAGGTTTCTGAGTATTTAATACACCAAATGTAACGTTAAAAGACATTTACAGATGAAAGCGGTTTGACTGTGGATTTTAGGTTGGTTATCGTTGTATTCTGATTTTGTTATAGTTTACCATCATACAAAAGTGCCGTAAATTTACCGCCATTTTAGAAAGAAAATTAATCTAAACATAAAAACTAAATCGACATCTAGAAAATCTTATAATCTTTTATAACATATCTAGCAGCATATTACTTAATTATATAACACTAGCTTTGGTTGCGGCTTCGCTCGCCCATGCGTTAAGATCAGTACTTGTTCTCTAAATGAAAGGTACCTCTGACGGTGTGTATTGTTATCATCCACCTCCGGTGACACTACGTCACATTCAAGACGCGAGACTACAACACGACCGGAACATCGACATTAGCGCCACCATATTAGAGATACACATTGATACTAGCGCCACCATATTAGAGAGACACATTGATACTAACGCCACCATATTAGAGATACACATTGACAGTAGCGCCACCATATTAGAGGTACAGATTGATACTAGCGCCACCATATTAGAGATACACATTGATACTAGCGTCACCATATTAGAGCTACACATTGACACGAGCGCCACCATATTAAAGATAAATAAATAATAATTATATAGATTTTAATAAGACATAAATAAGAACTGATATTATTATATAGAATTGATCTATTACTTGCATAACATTAGTTTATTAACATTAGTTGATTATCATTATTTTTGTGTCAATTAAATAATTTTACAGAATTATGAATAAATAGTTAATTGCTTCGACTTCCATATTTCGGCCTATAATAGGCAAGATGTCGCATTAGTAAACACATTAGAGATACATAAATAAGAATAATTTTATATAATTATTGTATTGCTTACTATTAATAACATTAATTTGTTCATTATTTATTATTCTTGTGTTACTTAAATTATTTTGCGGAATTATGTGTAAATAGTAACATAATTTTGACTTACATAGATCTGCCTTTAAAAAGGCATGATGTCGGTGATATTTACGTATTATTATGTACAAAGTACTGTAAGGCGAAGCTCTGCCCAAATAAATAGTGACAATACCGACGAAGTGTTTATTCGCATCCCTGACCGATCGACTCTAACGTATTACTATAACAGTATGCAAAATTTCACGATGACCGGTTGATTAGTTAGGGCGTGGAAGCGTAACAAATAAACTTTTATTCGCGCTATAATATCTGTAAGGACCATCTTGCAAAACTAATTTTAAATAAGTATTACAGAAGACTTCTACAAAAATCCGTTACTACGAAACGTTTGTCTTATCTCCATAGTCTGTAGTACGCTACATAGCGTCGCTTTCGTAGCAAGCTACGCTGATGTGGCGCTATAATAAACGCCCACACTTTAACTTTTGATTACACTACGAGTTTCAAACCGATGTTAAACTTTTCCTACGTAATACAGTTTTACTCTATTTGCTTACATTACTCATATATCGATTTTGAACCTTATTAAATAACAAAAAGACGATAAATCCCTGATGGCAAACTGCAAGTTTGTGAACTCTTTTGTTTGTTTGTGTTTGTTTGTGTCTTTTGTTTTCATTAGTCTATAAAAAATAAGTGTAACAATTAGATATGCATTACTTATTTAATAAGAATATAAAAAATAACAGCTTCCATATCTTTAATATGGACTAACACTAAGACTATTTTAAAGAGCGTGAAATTCCCCACAAGTTCCATCAGATCGATTTGCAATATTGTAAAAGCCGGGCAGCATTAAAAATTTGAAGAAAAAAAGATTTTATACGTGCATTTTGAATGGTAAAACTTTAAATTTAAATTGTAAGTACTTAAAATTAATATTAAGAGCTCAAACTTGGTGAGAATTTTTTTTTCTATATATGTAGAATAATATTTTGCATGAGCAAAGAAAAAAGAAATTTTGCGGAAATGAACCTGCACTAGGGTTACTGCTTACAGTCAGTAACACCAGTGAGATCTCCCTCAAACACAGGCCGGCAACGCACCTAGTGTTGCTAGTGTCTTTGGACGGCGATGATCCTTTAACATCAGGTGACCCGCCTGTTCATTTGCCCCCTATAATATAAAAGGAAAGCAGTCAAAATTTTTCTTCTTATGGATACACTTAATTCGACAATGGAATAAAATATGTGGAATCTTATAGTTTCCGTTAGTAATAAAGCTTCAAAGGATAGAATGAGCTAATGTATTTTATACTAAGATTAAAACTCAGTCTCTCCTTAGTAGTTTTTATTGAGTCCCAATCTGTTATATAACTAAAGTTTCGTCCACTTCTGAGATAACTAATGGCATTACTCAAAAAACTAATGGCATTACTAATGTATTACTACTTATCTACTTATTGATTAACTTCACTACATCTTTATTTATTCTGATTGGAGATTTAATGACTTTGTTTACAGGTTACTACGAATAAAGTTGCACAGAACACATATTTAAGTATAAATGCGTATTATATCATATGTTTAACATCAACATAATGTATACGATGATGCATGAAGATGATGATAATATAATATGCAGCCATTAAAATAAAACTTACAAGGAACGAACTAAAAGTAAACGAATCTACGGCCGACTGTACGAGCGACGAGTCATCGAGCCCCAACGATAAATTTTATTATAAACAAACTGTATTGTACAATAGAGCCGCCTTACAATCACCTCATATTTATTCGCTATATCTAAAATTATAGATTAACATTTTGTTGAGGCCCATAACAAAAAAAGAATATAAGATTGTATTTAGATAAATCAGGTAAACACAATTATTTAACTGAAAATTCTGTTAAATAAATAATTTACACCATAAAATTTGCGATTTTCACAGCTTAAATAAGTAAAATTCAAGTCATAATATTCCCGAAATCATATCCATATTGGAATTTTAACATGTCAACTAATTTAGGGATTGAATGAGACTTCATTATTACATCACTCGACATGATTCGATATGCGATATTCATCCAATCAAGAGGGAATATATGCATTAAACAACGGACAAAATGTGTTCCGGACTTTGTGATAATACTGGCCATTAAATAAGCTACAATATAACATAAATAGATTATGTGATAATATTCAACAGTAATCATATTGGTAATTTATGTAACACTGGCACAGGGTTTCATACAATCGTCCGACTTCCTTGAATAATCTTAAGTGTACTTTTTTTTATGTCACTGGAGGCAAACAAACATGCGGGTCACCCTATGTTAAGTAATCACTGCCGTCCATAGACCCTAGCAACACCAAGAAAGTCGCAAGTGCGTTGCCAGCCTGTGTTTGTGGTAAAGGAAAAGGGTAGGGGGAGCGAGGAGGGGGAGGGGAAGTGGGCCTCCGGCGCTCTCACTGCCCGAACGAAACGCAACGATGCAAGCACTGTTACTTCACGTCGGTGTTCTGTGAGATGGTGGTACTACCCCGGGCGAGCCGACCCATTCATGCTGAAACCAGTAATAGCTTCAACGTGACTCTACAACCTACAAAAACGTCCAGAGTGGAAGCTTAAATCGAGCGTCGAATGTGGCGGGGCGTGCGGCGTTCATATCAAACAGATGCATTAACACGTGTCTTGAGTGGCGCGCGAGCGGCCTTTGGACGCTGCAAGCCCCGCTGCATGCCCCGCTGAACGCTTATTCACTCAGGCCGTACACTTAGTGTCCAACGTATGGATAGTCGTTTAAGTTAATTTATCACTAGCACAGGATTTCAATGCACTGTGCTCTTTTTTATGGTTTCATTTCAAATTTGATATAACATACTTTTATGTTTCTTTGGTCTCAAGTAGAAAAATGTTAAATTTATATCAAATACCATTGCTGAGGAATCTTTCGATAAACTCCTCCTTCCACCGATCCATACAGTGAATAGCTCATGGTAAGAAAACGTAAATGACATAGTTTCCGTGGGACCACCGAAACAATCTTTACCTCTAAATCGTGGGCATCAACTTATATTTTGTAACGTTCGTTTTTACCTATATAGTTCAAATATGACTTTAAATATTTTAAATTTCTATACCAATCTCTTGTACCTCTCTCGTACATTTTTATGGGTAGAATTTCTAAAAACGGTTTCTTAACTCATGCCTATATCAGTATTCCCCATGTTAATTTTCAAATCCTGTATCCTAGTAAAGTAAATTCCGTATAAATAGATAAACCAATCAAGATTATTCATACCATAGAAGTCGTCCTAGTTTCCTTGTCGGAATAACACTGAAACTCCTGTTTTATGGCCACCCGGGAACATGTAATTTACCGACCACCATATTATTGTCAATTAATATACGAAACTCCCAGTTTTGTTATAGCTTTGGGAGTTGTTTGGGATAACATATTTCTGTAAGCGTAGAATTACAAAATAAAAGGCTATATAAACATAGTATATCGTTGAATTATAATTAGAATATTTTTTTTTTGTATATAGGTGGCAAACGAACTGTTGGGTCACCTGATGTTAAGTACTCACCACCATCCATAGACACTTGCAACACCAGAAGAGTCGCAAGTGCGTTGCCGCCCTGTGTTTGGGGGAGTGTGAGCGTGGAAAAGGGGGGGGGGAGAAGAGCTTTGTTATCCAGCGCTCTCACTGCCCGAACGAAACGCAACAATGCAAGCACTGTTATTTCATGTATTGTATTTTACTGTATTGTACTGTATTTTGAAGGGATGATGCCTTTGTAGGATCGAATCTTAGCAACTGAGTGAAAGCTCTTGGTGACGGAAAACATTTTGATGAGACTACCACATGGTGGTGAGACTTTTTTTAACTCCACCTGGTTAACTGCCACTCTTAAGTTGAAAATTTGTCGCCAAGCACCTGTTGGTAGTTCTGGAAACTGTATTTTTTTTTTAAACTTTATTTTTGGCAACCAATCTTTTACATTATTACTGCCATTGTCGAGTATTTCATATTATTAAAAGTTCTTCTTCCATTCCATTTTTGGCAACCAGTCTTCTAGTAGACTATTACTGCCATTGTCATGTGAGTATCGATATTACAAGTTTCTTGGCATAATTTCAATGAACTAACAAGATGGTGGCTCCCTTGTTAGAACTTTCCATGGAGTTTTTGTGGGATCTCAGAATTCATGGTCCGTGGTATTATTTTCCATTCACTTCACTTATGCACAATAAACGAACTATATCACATAAAACACCGGTAATTTTACACAATATAGAGTCAAGTAACACAAGATTATGAATAAAATATAAAATCCATTACATGACAGACCAAAATCCCGCCAAAAACTCCGGGAACTGTACTAAGAACTAGATTTAGCGTGTTTACCTTATTAGACCACATCCTCGTTTAACATCAGATCAGGTTGTCTTCAAACGTTAAAACCTACAAGGCACAAAGAGAACAATATAAGGAATTAAATTCAGTAAACGTGGGTTCAAATCACAAACATTACTTGAACTATAGCATTTTAGTAAGGCATTTTTATTACACGTCCGGTCCAACTGTTTTTATCTATACATCACCTGGTTGGTGAGTTTTGGGTGACCGCGTACTTTAAGTGAATGATCCCCTTATGCAGTATTTGTTTCTATCTGTAGAATATAACTTATAGCATATATTTACAATACCGTTATTGTAAATAAAATACATTCGTAATAAATAAATAGTTTGTAATAAACAACGCCTCCCATAGAAACATAATTCTTCAAGGGCATTTTGTACTGCCTCTCGGGTATTGAATTTTTTTCCCGCCAAGGAGATATCTAAATTCTGGAAGGAGAAGTAGTCTGTAGGTGCAAGGTCTGGTGAGGAGGGCGGATGACGGAGAACTTCCAACCCCCGTTCTTGCAACTTGGAGACCGTCTGCTGTGCAGTATGAGGTCGCGCCTTGTCGTGCTGGAGCAGCGGAGACGAGCGATTGACCGATGCTGGTTGGAGATGTGCCAGTTTTTCCATCATTGTGTTCAGTTCTTCGCAGTACACATCTGCAGTAATGCTCACCCCGTTTGGTAAGAAGCTGTGATGAATCACACCGGCGCTAGACCACCAAACAGTGACCATCACTTTTTAGGTGGTTTTCGTTTAGGGCATTATTTCGGTGCTGAACCAGGATCCAACCAACTTGCTGAGCGCTTGCGGTTATCAAACAGAATCCATTTTTCATCGCAGGTAACAATGCGGTTCAAAATTACTTCATTTGTGTGTCTGTTGAGCAGTGCAAGGCACGTCTCGACGCGTACTTCGCGCTGGCGATCATTGAGT
>MU159241.1:0-21634 GCA_015888305.1 Antheraea pernyi | reverse complement strand
TATATATAAGTGTCTGTACTTTTTCGATTTTCGTGACAAAAAATTGTTGCATGTGTCTGTATGTTTGTATGAACACGCATCACTGCTAAATTTCCTGAGTTCACAATAAAACCTCACAAAGAAAATCATAAAGAAGTTCCTAGGGTGTAACTTAGTCTTTGTTTCATTAAAATCGATCGAAAAGTTTAATTACGATGCGGCGTAATTAAGAGCGAAAAGTAGATAAGTAAATGGACCTAATACATTATATGATTATATTATATACATTAGATGACTTTATAATCACTGTTTTTTACATAAGTTTCGAACAAAGTCGCGGGCACAGCTAGTTTTTTATATATTACAACAATTGCTGTTCTTAATATCTTGTATGTATAGATTGGCAAAGACAGCACAATTCGCTACATATTTTTTGCTGTTTTTCAACCGATTTTCATTGTTTTGTTTAGGAGCTACTGACGATATTTAATGTTATCAATAACAAAAACGGTTTTTTCCTTACCACCGACGAGTCGAAACCTTTGTTCATCTACTTCATTACCCTCACATCTACAAATCTATAATATTTGTACACTCTTAGATCAATCCCCGATAATATTAGTTAATAACGTAATTAATTAATTTTATTATTGTCGAATATCGAAAACTGAACGATTACTAGTCCTCTTGATTTTATCTTTACATATTTCAATAAATTACAATGAAATACAATAAATTACAATGTCGTCTGCTACATCTGTCTGTCTTTCTATTCACGATTAACTCAAAAACTACTTAACAGATTTTCATGCGGTTTTCAGTAGTAGACAAAGTGATTCACGAGGAAAATTTGGATACATAATTTGACAATGTTTTTTTAACTATCCATCAGACCCGCGAGTAAATTATAAAATTGGATGGACTTTTCATACTCTTTCTCACAAAAACTACTGAAGATATTTTGTTGAAACGTCACAATGATATAGTTTATACCACAGAATAATAGATAGGCTATAATTAAATATAATGAAAATATTTTGTATTATTTTGTAAAAAAATCTCACATCGATCAGTGAGATATCTCCAATTACGTTGAATACACCTACTGTATGGTAGCATCAACAGACGCAAGTGAAGTCGGGGATGGTCACTAGTAAATAATAAAGATTTTTTAAAATAAATAAACTACACAAAGACCTGAAAAAAGTCATCAATATTTTAGCTATTTGCCAAAAAGATCTCAAGAAATAGTTTTGAATCTGCAAAATATCCATCTTTAATACTCTAAATATAGATACAGTAATAATTTAATGTAACCGTAAATAATACAGAATTCTGCCAACAACATACGCCCAGAAAAAAAGTATAACAAACACATAAACCCTACATACTTATTATAATTCAGAAATACGCTGGCACGTTTTCTAAGTTATCGAATAATAATAATTTTAGTTTCGTAAGTAATTTTAATTACGTGCGTTTGTTTGTTACGTTTTCGTCTTAATTAGATACTTAATCGATCATCATAAAAAAGTTCAAGGTTACAGAATAGGACGTAGTTTTCAATTATATTTTATCGCGATCAAAGTAGCTAGGAAAATCTAATAATATAGATATATATATACCTGTAAATAAAATTCTCCGAAGCAGCTAAACCGATTTTTCAAAGATAATGTTTTTTATCTTGTTTTATTTTATTTATTTTTTCATCGTAGAAATACAATTTGAATGGACAAAACGTGGGAAGGGAAAGGTGACTGCTATATGATGCAATAAATATATGACATAACAATTTATCGTATGATTATTTAAAAGACAATAACAGTGAAATAGTAATTTCAAAGTCTGTTGAATTACACTTGAGACTTTTTCACACGGCGGAGGGGCTTGTCTAAGCGCTCTAACTAGCTGCCACCATTAAGTGGCAAATATATCATCGAGCACCAACCGGTTCTGGTAGATGCACATGAGAGTCCTTCTAGAGTTAACGTGTTTATCATTTTGAACCACAAGGTCATTTAATATCAGGTCAGGTCGTGGTCAAACGCTACCTATAAAGTACTAAAAATAAACCGGCATCATCAAAGGATTTGATGGCTGACTTTATTTGTCAAATCCTAAAGATCGAAGGGAGATATGCGCAGATTTTCACAAAGTATTAAGTGCCTTATTTCCTTCTTATCAAATTTGGGACAGTCTTGAAGCAGATATTTTAAAGTTTAAAGAGATGTGACATCGTTATATTTATTATTATACTTTTCCATATGGGCTTAGCAGTAATTATGAAACTGAAAACGGGTGAAACACTTGTACGAGGTTAAAGTGGTATATTCCGGATTAGTTGATACCTGCAACTTCTTCCGCATTGTTTATTACCTTAACAACAATACACTTTATGTGCGGAGGAAACAATTGCACCACACTGCTTAAACCAGTTCTCTCCGGGAAGAATGTTTTCTGAAAACTATAATAGCTTTATATTAAACAAAGCTGTTGTGAAATTTTTAGATAAGGGCCAAGAGTCTAATAAGTTTTGTAGGCGGTAGAGGCACGCTAAAGCTATTACTGGTTTCAGTGTGAATGGGTCGTCTCGCCCGGGGTACTACCATCCTACACACAGAAACACCCACGTGAACTAGCAGTGCTTGCATTGTTCCGTTTCTTTCGGTCAGTGAGAGCGCCGGAGGTCCAACTCCCTTCTCCCGCCTCCCACCTGCCTCTCGTCAGAATATTCCAGATTACTATCACTATGTCATAAGTTCCGCCAAAGCGAATACATTAAAATGCATTTAAGTGACTTATTAGTATTTATCAATATTTCATATTTTATTTTGTGTCATTTATATTATTTTAAGACTTATTTGAAGTAATTGTCTTTAAATTTTCGTGGAATTTGAAATGAAATTTAATTGAAAGAGCAACGAAACGCTAATTTACAATTTAGCGACATCCAATTAATTAGTCGCTAATTGGTTTCGAGGATCATGTCACAATATTGTATATATAATGTATTTGTAAATTGTATCTCGTATTTATCGCAGTGAGCTTCGTGGATTCGCATTCAAGAGTTTGTACTGAGGCACACAGAGGTGGAAAAAAAATTAAAGAAAATATAAAAGTACTAAGAGAAAGAAATTATGTAAAAGCTAAAGTGTTTGAATATCCAATTAAAATTAATCGTACACTTCAATACTGCAGTTCCAGTAACTAGAAGGATAATTCGTAAGGGTACAAAAGCAGTTAGTATATTAAATCAAATTGCTACTTTATTACTATATAATATATTACATTAGGATTGAAATGAAATGCTACGGAACGAGTGTGCGGGAGCCAAATTGACCGCCCGGACATGGCGCGGTGGCGTGATCTTTAGTTTCGCAGGCGAGCTACGATCGAACCTATTGCATCACACTTTATAAGCCTTTCAATAACAAAGGGTAGAAAACTCCGAAAGCCTGAGATCAATATTCGAACGATTCAATAAAGTACGAGACGGGCTATGCTTAGATCCACATTCTATTGTGTTATCACTGTTGATTAATATTTCTTACCATAGTATTCGCATACAGGTGTCACAATATCATAACGAAATATGTAATACTAGCTAGCTGTTACCCCCTCGGCGTGGAGCCCTTGAGTACGCTGCTTGCGCGATACAGTGACACAAAAGCTTACATCACTGCGACAACATTACACATATCACCTCCACAGACGTGCACGCATACACGCTTACACATGCAAGTGGAAGGGTTTTATCTTTTTTCCCCTATCAAACTGAAATATGTAGTTTAGAATATTATCCGATACGAAATATATATAAGAGCTGTATGCTTGGTACACATATATGTTTCAACAACTCATATATGTATGAATAGTTAGCTTAGCTTAGGTTAGCTTACATAGGTCGCGAATTGCATGTATCAGGCAACAGCCAAAGCCGAGGTGTGCCGCGCACCCTTGAGCTAGTTGTCAAAATAAAATCGACTGAGTGCCTTAAGCGCTCGCCTTAGTATAGTAGTTCGGTGAAGCTGTTAAAACCTTGCTTGGTCAATAGCGTAGTCAGTTCGAAAAAAAAAAAAAAAATGTTAGTTACCCGCGACTTCGTTTCGTTCGTTTGCAGTGGAATATCCGATATACTTGGACTGCTTTTCACGGGACTTTTACTGGCAGATAGCTGACTTTATTAGGAGTAACTTGGGCTATTTTATTTTACACAAGCTGTTACTCGCATGGAATCTTCGAAACGATTGGACATCTATAATATCATAATATTTTAACAGGACTCTTACACTTGCAGATAACTAACTAATGAGTTATTTTATTTTAAAGTAACTGTTACCTGTCAATTCGTCAGCTTAAAATTTAGCAAAAATATGTTGTTTACTGTAAACATGAGTATGAGGAGTGCATTGTACTAGACTCCAAGTATAAATATAACTGAAATATATTATATATATTTGTGTATAATTTGAATTATATTGGCTTTTTGGTTTTTGGTGATTGATTTCTCATTAAGAACGTCTATGACCATCCACAGGCCACATGTAGGCGATACGTAAATCACACATAAGCGACAAGTAGGCCACACGTAGGCGACACAGCTAGTGAAACATTAATTTATAAATGAAATTCATGTATCAATTGTAATTAATTCTGCCCTGTACACATAAATATCTGTAATGGATGTCGAAATTGCCAAGCATCTCTTGTTCGCAGGTCAAATGCAACCATCGGTATATGCAATTAATTTTAAGTACAAACCGCTTCGCGACAGATTACATATTACAAGGACAATATTACAAGGAACATTAATTTTCATTCTTATTACAATTGAATTATTTATTCAACAATTTTATTATTTTTGTGTTATTTATTAACCTAATAATATATTTTATGCACAAAAGTAAACATTAAAAAATTGAAAAATTTATGTAGCGTAGTAGAAGGGAAGTCCTTACAAAATTTCTTTGTAAACAGTGTTATGGGTTTACTTTCCTTCTCCTGCGCAAGTGTACCACACCGCTTGCCCCACTTCACACAGCACAACACGTAGTGCTTATAAAAAAACATACTTTCTGTAAATATTAATACCCTTATATTAAAAGAGGATAAAGTGTTTTTTTTAGATAAAGATCAAGTGTCTAAAATTAAATTAAAAAAACAGAGTGTGTTTTAGAACCGCACGATAGAAGTGAAATGTTTGTATTACAGGGAAACATTTTTATTACAAATATACAACAAAAAGCCAACGTCAAACCGTCTTCCTAGGCGGTCACCCATCGCGCTACTAACCGCGCCCGACGTTGCTTAACTTCGGTGATCGGACGACCACCACTCTTCGTCACACAAAAAGTTTGGTGATTATAATTTCAAAGCGCTTCTTTAAGAATTTTTACTTGAAAAATACATCGAAATCTATCCAGTACTTTTTGAATGATGTACGCACAACGATCTCTACGATTTCATTTATTTTCGGCAAATTTACTTTACTAGTAGGTAAGCAGGTGGTAGAGCCACGCTGAAGCTATTACTGGTTTCAGCATGAATCTGTCTGCTAAACCGGTGTAGTACCACCTTCTCGCAGAAACACCGACGTAATGTAACAGTGCTTGCATTGTTGCGTTTCGTTCGGTCAGTGAGAGCGCCGGAGGCCCACTTTCCCTCCCCTCTCACCTCCCCCTTCCCCCAAAGACAGGCTGGCAACGCACTCGCGACTCCCCTAGTGTTGCTAGTGTCTATGGACGGCGGTGATCACTTAACATCAGGAGACCCGCCTGTTCGCTTATCTCCTATGATATAAAAAACAAAAATAAAACCCGCGAAGTCTTTGTCATGAAAACTGTTTTATTATTCTGTAAAATTCACGGTATGGTTAGACGTGACGATTACTCCGACAACTATCCTTATGAAGAATAAATTCAGTTCCATATATTTTTTTTGGCAACCAAGTGGCTCATTACTTCCATTGTCCAGTAGGTAATGTTATTCCAAGTGTTTTGAGATCATTTCAATAAACTAACAAGATGGTGGCCGTCTTGTTAGAACTTTCAAAGGAATTTTGTGACAAGACAGAATCCATCCTCCGTAGTATTATTTGCGATCCACTTCACTTATGCACAATAACCCAAGTATATTACGTAAACCACTACCAATATTACAAAATATAGAGGCAAATAAACAAGGTTATGAATAAAAGCCCACTACATGATATTCCAAGTTTCCGCCAAAAACTCCTCCATAAATATTTGCATTCAAGAAATTACACTTGAGAACGAGTTCCATTTCACGAGGTTTAGGATTGAACGGCGTCGCGGATCTGGTCGTGGAAGAAGAGGTGGAGGTCGTGAGAGAACTCGTGAAAGAGACCAGCAGCGCCTGCTGGCATCCGTAGCCGCAGCGCAGGACGTCACAGACGTGGTGGGGCGACTTCCACCCAAGGCCACCCTGAGGGAACCTCCCATGTAGGCTACGTAGGTATGGGGGAGAGTAGGATTAGGAAACCTTTGGCTTGGCCTACTTACCGCGTAAGTAGGCAAACCAGGGGCTAGACGGGCGTAGGGACTCTGTAGGTAGGATTGGTAAGGTTAGGGTTTGTAGGGTGGTGGGGGTTTGGGGGGGTGCCGGGTACGTATCCTCTGGCTTGCCTACCTACTTGGTGGGTTTGAGACAGGTAGGGTAGGGTGTGATTGCGGGCCACAGCGGTTTTGCGGAGGTTAGCGTAGGCCGGAGGGGACGTCAGGGTGGTTGAGGTGAAGGAGAAGTAAACCTTGGTAAAAAAAAATATATAAGATAGACAAAGTCAGAAGTTCTGAAATAGCTACGACATCAGCTTACTAAATTGTGTTGAGTTTGATTAGACTTTCGTTAGTAAATTCATGTGAACTCGCGACGGTGCGACGTCGTATAACTTGCGGTTTCTCCGAGAGCGCATACGATATTGAGTAATTTAATCTAATACACAGAAGCACCGGTCAAATATTGAATAAGTTACTCGATACGATGCATTAACAACCAAGTCTCATGCACTTCGAAGGAGCATTAGATTAATTCCTCTTTTCCAATATTCTATTTATCTTTTTTTATGTCATAGCAGGCAAACGAACATGTGGGTCACCTGATGTTAAGTGATCACCACCGTCCATAGACACTGACAACACCAGAGGAGGTGAAAGTGCGTTGCCAGCCTGTGTTTGGGGGAAGGGGAGGGAGGGAGGTCGAAGTGGTCCTCCGGCGCTCTCACTGACCGTACGAAACGCAACAATGCAAGCACTGTTACTTCACGTTTGTCTAAATAAATGCATATTTTGACTACAAAGAACTATACAGAAATTTAGCTAGGTACATCATGTTGCAGCGGTAATATGGCCTACTTTAAGCCGAGAGATCGCAGATTTGGAGTGACCACATAGATGAGTTTTACATGATAAACCTCTCTGACAGCTCTAAATATATAAGTGGAGTATCTATATATAAGTTACCTTTAGGTGTTATCTATGTGTATTTGATGTACTGTGTTTAGTTCTGTGTGAGCCCGGTTGGATTATCAAATAAAAGTCAATATTTTAACGATTACGAGTTTATATTCTTCTTCCACGATCTTTGCATATTAGTCACTAATTAATTAAACATAAAACACGTATTTATTGTACACACGTCTAACTATATCTATCTAGAGATAGATAGTTGTAGACAACCAGACTGGTATAGCATTTATATTGGACGAGAAAACGATGCGTGGACTTTGACCCCTGCATATCCATAGTATGCACTCTATAGATATGCAAGTGTGCATCCCTACACTAGTTAAGTTAATTTAAAATGATTTGGATTGGACATTTGATATAATACTGACGTACTTACATGTTACATGTATTTGTACATGTTAACCATCTGAGACCAAGTCGTCCCTTAACATCAGATTTAATTGTGGTCAAACGCTATAAAGTATTAAAAAAAAGATTTGGTCTCATTTTCTTCGAAGCCGGAGTGAGCAGCTAGTTTTTTTTTTTATATCATATGTGGCAAACGAACAAGCGGCTCATCTGATGTTAAGTGATCACCGCCGTCCATAGATACTGTTAACAGCAGGGGAGTCGCAAGTGCGTTGCCCGCCTGTGTTTGGGGGAACGGGTAGGAAGGGGAGGGAAAGGGGGGACGCTCTCACTGACCGAACTAAAACACAGCAATGTTCACGTCGGTTTTCTGTGAGAGAGTGGTACTACCCCGAGCGAGCCGACCCAATTATGCTGAAACCAGTAATAGCTTCAGTGTGGCTCTACCACCTACGAAAAAATTAATTCACTTGCTACAGAATTTGAATTATTACAACGATAAGTCAACAAGGAAAACTTCTAACCCTAGCATTATCAGAACTGGATATCGTTAGTTAAACTTTGCATAATTTCATTTTAGAAACATAATCCAACTTTAGTTTAAGACAGCAAACTGGTCCCGACTAGGGCTGACATGAATCGTGTAAAATGTTATTATTTGTTTACCTCTTTAGTTTAGTTTAGTTTATCACACCTTATGACAATTATTATTTTAAAATCTTATTTGGATATAAATGCCCCTTTCCGAAGAAAGCCACAAACCCTATTAAGATGTAATTAATGATATTTTCAAAATTAATAAACTCTCTACTAGGTTTTATTGACGGCTGTTTTTGTGTTTATGTAGATTTGATGGTAGAAGAAGGTGAAGGAGATCGAAGGTGGTAGAGCCACGTTGAAGCTATTATTGCTTTCAGCGTGAACGGGTCGGTTCGTCCGGGGTAGTACCACCCGACACACAGAAAACCGACACGAAGTAACAGTGCTTGCACAGTTGCGTTTCGTTCGGTCAGTGAATGTGCCGGATACCCACCTCCCCGCCCCATCTGCCCTACCCCAAATACAAGCCGTCAACGCACTTGTGACTCCCCTGGTGTTACTAGCGTCTATGGATGGCGGTGATCACTTTCCATCAGGTGAACGGTCTGTTCGTTTGCACCCTATAATGTATAAACAAAGTGTGTGTGTACTTATGTACACGCGTTAGAAGTTATACTTCGTTGGCGTAACAAGACAAAAATCTTTTAAATTCTTTTTATCTTTCGCCTTATTCTACGTTTGTAGAAAAAACGACACTAACAATAGAAAAAATTGACTATAGCTAACTTCCGGGTGTCGGTTTTCCGTGACAACAATTTACATGTCTTTACATTTTTGTATTTTTTTTTATGATATTCATCCTTTGTAAAGGCCACTGATCTCGAATTCTTTTTAACTGATGGTATGTCTGGATTTCAATATGCTGTATGTTAAATATTGCTGGAACCATTTTAAAGATATTTTGTAAACGGTAGGTCAATATCATTCTTTAAATGATAGGTTATGAAAATAATCAACAATACTTACAGAAATCATAAAATATAAGTAAAAATATACTACAAAAACAATTACTTCGTCTAAACGAGTGTAGGTAGGACCGTGGGCGCTAATAGTATTACCATAAAACCTTCAATTTGATTAAATACAATAATACAAAAATTTCCTATAAAATTTACAAGTACTCTGTACCATAAATGAAAATCATTTTACTATTAGTCATCGAAAGAGAGTGTACGAGCTTCGGACTCACTACTATAAGATTCTAGACCGACACGGACAGCGTAATAATAATACTCCGAGTGCGTAAAACAGACTGTTTATTTATATGACCATATAAGGTATTTATAGAGACGCGATCGTTCATCTGTTTGAACGACATTCTATTTACAATATATACAAAAGTTTCAGCCAGTCTACCAAAGAGGATGACATACTCGGTAGCTACAAGAGCAAAGATTAAATTTTAATAACAACTAATCAGTAAGGTTTTTGGCGGGATCTTGGTCTGTCATGTAATAGATTTAATTTTTTATTTATAATCTTGTGTTACTTGACTCTATATTGTGTAAAATTGGTGGTGTTTTATGTAATATAGTTTGTTTATTGTGCATAAGTGAAGTATATGACAAATAATACCACGGAAAGTTCCAACAAGATGGCCACCATTTTGTTAGTTCATTGAAATTATATCAAGAAACTTGTAATATCGATCCTTACTTGACAATGGCAGTAATAGTCTACTAGAAGACTGGTTGCCAAAAATGAAATGGAAGAAGAACTTGTAATACTATTAACTACTCGACAATGGCAGTGATAATCTAAAAGATTGGTTGCCAAAAATAAAGTTAAAATAGTAGTCAGTACTCCCACAAATAATACCACGGAAAGTTCCAACAAGATGGCCACCATTTTGTTAGTTCATTGAAATTATATCAAGAAACTTGTAATATCGATCCTTACTTGACAATGGCAGTAATAGTCTACTAGAAGACTGGTTGCCAAAAATGAAATGGAAGAAGAACTTGTAATACTATTAACTACTCGACAATGGCAGTGATAATCTAAAAGATTGGTTGCCAAAAATAAAGTTAAAATAGTAGTCAGTACTCCCACAAATAATACCACGGAAAGTTCCAACAAGATGGCCACCATTTTGTTAGTTCATTGAAATTATATCAAGAAACTTGTAATATCGATCCTTACTTGACAATGGCAGTAATAGTCTACTAGAAGACTGGTTGCCAAAAATGAAATGGAAGAAGAACTTGTAATACTATTAACTACTCGACAATGGCAGTGATAATCTAAAAGATTGGTTGCCAAAAATAAAGTTAAAATAGTAGTCAGTACTCCCACAAATAATACCACGGAAAGTTCCAACAAGATGGCCACCATTTTGTTAGTTCATTGAAATTATATCAAGAAACTTGTAATATCGATCCTTACTTGACAATGGCAGTAATAGTCTACTAGAAGACTGGTTGCCAAAAATGAAATGGAAGAAGAACTTGTAATACTATTAACTACTCGACAATGGCAGTGATAATCTAAAAGATTGGTTGCCAAAAATAAAGTTAAAATAGTAGTCAGTACTCCCACAAATAATACCACGGAAAGTTCCAACAAGATGGCCACCATTTTGTTAGTTCATTGAAATTATATCAAGAAACTTGTAATATCGATCCTTACTTGACAATGGCAGTAATAGTCTACTAGAAGACTGGTTGCCAAAAATGAAATGGAAGAAGAACTTGTAATACTATTAACTACTCGACAATGGCAGTGATAATCTAAAAGATTGGTTGCCAAAAATAAAGTTAAAATAGTAGTCAGTACTCCCACAAATAATACCACGGAAAGTTCCAACAAGATGGCCACCATTTTGTTAGTTCATTGAAATTATATCAAGAAACTTGTAATATCGATCCTTACTTGACAATGGCAGTAATAGTCTACTAGAAGACTGGTTGCCAAAAATGAAATGGAAGAAGAACTTGTAATACTATTAACTACTCGACAATGGCAGTGATAATCTAAAAGATTGGTTGCCAAAAATAAAGTTAAAATAGTAGTCAGTACTCCCACTTCGGTCAAGTAATTGTTTTCCTTTTTTTTTCGAACGGACTACGCTATTGACCAAGCAAGGTCTTAATAGCTTCACCGGACTAAATTGTTTTCCATTTTAAGTTACGCGGGAACATTTGTTAATGTCAGGATTAATACTGACTGTCTTTTTTAAAATTATAATTTCATCATTGATGCTTAGTTCCGTTCTGATTATTAAACTAAAACTGCATTCGAATTAGTTCAGTAGTTTCAAGTTTTCCGTATTCTCGTACGCGAAATGTACTATTTTTTGTACACTAACTTATAATCACAAGGGTATCTTGCACTTGTGGTTTCATAAACGCAATTATAAACACGCCATCTATTGTAATATGCATACACACCTTAACCGGCGTGTGTGTAACGACTCACGAAAATATCAACAAAACATACATATTTACACGTACTCTAGCAGTCCGCTCCGTATTCTATTAATGTAGCATCGAAGTATCCAAGCATTTTAGTTAGAGGCATTTACTATTCAATCCATTCTTGGTGCTTAGGTATTAATAATTAAAAGGATTCGTAAGCCTCATACAGATATTTTTAAACTGTGATATGTAACAGTAAATTTTCAGATTTTTGTGCAAATTATTGCAAATGATTAAGAATAACTAATTACATGCATTTAAATAATTTTTGTTTTTCTGTCTGTTTGTTTGAGCACGCATAATTACTGAAGTACAATGTTTATGATAAAACGTCACCAAGGAAATTATAAAGCAGATCCTCGAATAACATGTAGACTTTATTTCATTACAATCAATTCACTCTATTATAAGTTATTGTATTGAATGACAGCGCGAGTTAAGTACGAGAGGAGAATAGGCAAGTAAATACATCTCATTGGTATCCAAAAACAAAGGTATTTTATAGTATAGCTATATAAATAAAGTACTAAAGAACTGCCGGTGTGCGCGCATCACGTAAAAATTACTGAACGAATGTCGAACAAATTTTTATAGTTCTATTTTTCAGACACTCAGTTCTTATAAAAAAACTATATAGATATATTAATTTATTTTATTTTATTAAAGTTTCACTATAGCTACGATCGTCAAAACCACCATTACCATTATATTGATCAAAACAGGTTCACAAATAATGCATTTTTTTGATAACATATGAAATATGAAAATGGTTCTGCATATTATCCTTAACAGAAATAAATACATTAATGTAAACTTTTTAAAAGGGTACTATTCTATAGTACATTGTTAAGGTACATACAGTATTATTAGAGTTAGCAGTGTAAGTGTCCGAAAAATACTTTTTTTACGATTCGATTATGCCTGCATTATAAACATAAACCTTCTAGAAAAAAAATACAAATAATAGTGCAAACGGTATCAAAATCAGTCGGGCAATTTAAAGGAACTAAGAGTATATACACACAGACTTGGATAACGATTTTGTTTTGTACTACTTACTGATTTCAACTTCAACATTTAAATAATGGCGTCTGGTAGATACGAATTTTGCCAGTGTCAAGTTAGTCATAAGAGAGTATATCACTATATAGGTAGTATTAAATATTAATTGTATAATTCCAGATTTGGCCAGTGTAATATATTCAAGGACAAATACAATAGACATCATGTTTAAATAAATAAATATAAATTTACATAATAATTAGTGTTAGTAAATGTTAAAGTTTAATTTTGTTACTAGTTATAAAATTGGCCAGAGTAAAGACAAACGGAGAGAACACATATAAAAGCAAAGATTTAAAATCAGAAGGACGAGGTATACTGTCAAGCAAAATATTATACAAGGAATATACTAGATTAGGACAATCGAAGAAGATTTGTTCTAGAATGATTTATATTAACAGTAATATTTAAATTATTTAAAATATGGCAACCCTGCCTTATCGGTTTGACGTGTAATTTGCATGCATTACAAACTTTCCAGCAGTAAATACTCTCTTATGAGCAAGTATTTTAAGTTGTTTAATGAATTTAAACCAACTATGGAAGTTCAGCACGTACTGAATTAAAACTTGATTAAATTCGGAACAACTTCAGAATGGATTCCTGTAGAGATTCTAACATCATAACTTCATAATAAATAGCCAGTGAAGAGGTTACTTTATCTATGTTGAAGCTAGGAAAACTCGAGAGTGTAACAATTTACTATGTAGGGATGTATATTTTGAACTTATATAATTGTTGTCCATCATATACGATACCTAGTTCTCTAAGCAGAGGATAGACGACTAAAAACTGTTAAAAATTTAAGGAAGCTATCATTGTACATTTTAAAATTGTAAATGTAATTATTGTTTTCGTGATATTTAGTTCCAATCGAATAAAAATATTAATGGCTATATTAAAAATTAACTTTTTCATTTTTATTTATTTATCTGTTTGATGTTAGCTCGACATAAAAATGTTATTACACTTATTTTCACGATTGCAAAATAAGCATTCAATTTCTAATATTTGCATTTTATTTCCACGACATTAGAGCAAATTATTGGGAAATAACAAACATTGAAAAAATTTTTCTTGAAAAAAATGCAATTACTTTTATAGTGGCTATCAAACTAGGCAGAGCCTGTACTTTGGTAGACAGAAAACAATTATACAGCGGATTTTACAAGAAGCACGTTAGCGCCCCTACAATGCAAACTTACAAGCTAAAATTGTTAGATAATTTAACAAATAAGTCTATACACAATCACAAATAACATATACACGTACATATAAACATTTACATACACATTTTACACATACATGCTACATCTCAATATATTCCTAGGCCAACCGCTGGGGCGGCACGATGAAGTCTATAGAGATCTCGTGCCGCCCCAACTTAGCGGTAGACGTACACCGTGGGGTTTTAGTCCGTGCGAGACGGATATAACCCACCCTCTCCCCCGAGAGGGTGGTGTATACATAAGGGATATCCCCACGTAAAAAAAAAGGGGGTTAGTGAAAGGAAGATTGGCCTCCGGCGCTTTCACTGAGCGAACGAAACGCAACAATGCAAGCACTGTTACTTCATGTCGGTTTTCTGTGAGAGGGTGGTACCACCCCGGGGGAGCCGACCCATTCATCCTGAAACTACTAATAGCTAGAGCGTGGCTCTACAACCTACAAAAATACCTGCACTTCTGGGAGGGAGGTGATGTCGCTTAGTGTAATAAGAGAGGTTCGAGTAGTTTAAGGAAACGTGATGTTCACAGCTCATCAAATTACCATACCATTTTAAGCCTTATATGTTATAGTCTTAGGTAAATACGTATTAACGCCACCGCAGTGCTACCTTTGTTTCGCAAGGCTGCCGTAATCTAACCGAATCAGGACGGACGATATCAGTCACATTGACCTGAACGAATTTCGTATTAACGCGAATGAAGTTGTTCAAGTGCTGACAATCTACACCTGGACAATTTGATTGATATATTGCCGTGTATATTAATAGGTGGACTATTTATTTTCCTCATTTTCCCCGTCTCATGTTCAGTGCGCCTCCCATCAGTTCGTGAGAGAGGGCCAAGGTCTTCCCTCTCCAGATTACAATTCGGGGCCCTGATAAGGGGTCAGTTAAGTTAGCCGGGTCGGTTAAGAAGTACTCCAGAGACCGCTACTGCCGGCCCGGCTAAATGATCCATGAAGAACACCGAAAAAAAAGGTTAGACTTGCGAAAGAAATACAACACTGCGGTGGCGTTAATACGTGAGTACCGATATTTTTTACAATACGATCAATAAAATATTTGATATAAGCAATCATTGCGATAACAATACGTCCCGACATAGCTCATAAAGCAACCTTTTCCTGGAACCGGTAACTTTCGTTTCCGTACTCAAACGTCTCAAACATTAACCGACGAAGCAAGTGTCGGCAACAGAAATATTTTACGTCGAAAACCTTTTAAATCGTAAACATCTACGCCTCGCAACGAATAAAACCACCTCGCGGCCAAGCCGGGTAATGAAGTTTTAAGATTTATGTTACCACTGAGTGTGTAAGCCGCGAAATTCTCTATTTTATATACATACTTACGTACTTAAATACGTAGATATTACAGTTTAAAGCTAAATTACATCATACTTGTTGTTCCCGCGGCTCCAAACGAATAAGTTATTATCTTTTACAACAAATAGTTAATTTATACCAGTAGAAATATTGTTTAAATATTAACCGTGGTCACCGTATATATACAGAGTAAAGACTTTAGAACGAATTTACGTTAAGACTTATCGTTATACCGTGGGAAGAGAACATATAAATGGTTTTATGATAAACAAAAAAAAATGAACTAATCTCTACGTTATAGAAAGTATTTGGTTATAACTCACGACATTATAAAAAGTTTACACGTTATTTTCATAATGTTCGGCTGTATATTAAAGAAATTTATGTGGTAAGATATAATACTATGAATAACATAAAAAAGACTTCATAAGAAAGAATACGAGGTTGTCCCAACACTTATAGTCAAAAAATTTTGCAAATTATAAATCTAATAACGTCCTTACATATGAAATTACTGTTTTAAATGTAAAAAGTAAAGGGATAGAAGAGTTATAAATTTGGAATATATATAATTGAAGTACGTATACCTTGATCATCTATGCATTTTTACTTTTTTATTTGTAGTTCATTGATACCATAGCGGAACAAATTACGGAAATCGATAAAATCTCTGGAGGCGGTTTAGATTGGCTCATCTTAATTTTATTTTATTCCTTGTAAGAAATTTTAGAATTCCAAAAGAAGTGTTAAACTGTTGTAGCAAGTTCTGCTGAGTACGGTTGTTCTCGGAGACATTCCAACTGCAGTTTCTCTCATTTAGCGATCATCTGTTGAACTATCTGAACACCCCATTTCACATTGATAATTGATTAAAATTTTAAAATATATGATACTAGCGGGCCGGGCGGACGTTGTCCTGCCTTGATAATAAAAAAAAAATCTAAAATACAACCGCAACGCCACCTACCGGTTTCAACTGTTTCTAAACCATTCTCAGATCCACTCCAACACGCACACAAAATTTCAGCAAAATCGATTCAGCCGTTTAGGAGGAGTTCAGTTACATACATACGTAGAGAAAAAATTATATATAAAGATTTATATATGAACTTCTAATTTAACTAAATATTATCTGATACCAACTTTTGCTCGTTGTTTCGCTCGTGTTAATATAGATTTCACTTAACCCTCGGGAAAAGTTTTTTGTTATGCATACCCTACGTTATTTTCTGTATCGTTGGCAACATGTCTGCAAAATTTCATGGTGTTCGCTTGAATAATTAAAGCATGAAAGTGTAAAAAGCAAAGAAACAAAAATCTTACAATCGCATTCATAATATTAGTTAGAATCAAATATTGTTTTTCGAAATAGAATCATCAAGAATGCTTTTTAACATCTAAGTGAATTACAAATGCTTTTAGACATATTTTCTTTAAATAAAATTATCAAAGCGACATTGAAGAGGTTCAGTATAATTCAAAGATTTAATTACCCCGAATAGTTTTAGACAATATTGAAGAACGAATATTCGTCTTACGATATTCATTTAGGTACTGAGATAATTGATTTCTTTGTGAACTTAGTATACCCATTTGTCACTAGCTGTGACCCGCGGTTTGACTAGTGTTTAATCTTTCATACCGCAATAAATGGCCCATCCCAACTTCTTCCTCGCTTAACGTATTTTCTGATGTATATGATGTACGTTACTTGATTTGCTCTTAAAGGTTTTAGCATGATATTATATACTAGATTTTTCTCTCATTAAACGGGCTTTAAAACGCAAAAAGATTTTTTCAAATCTTGCTGTTATTATCAGATAATGACACATTGAAACAAATAAAAAAACACTTTCTTCAGCTCTATAATAATATTACAGATTACCCATAGCCTGTGAGTTGACTTAGATGTGTTGTTTGTATTTCTTTGTATTAAAACTTTCAATGTATTAAATACCTTTTTTCTATTGTTAGTGTCGTTTTTTCTACAAACGTAGAATAAGGCGAAATATAACATTTTTGAAAAGATTTTTATCTTGTTACACCAAAGAAGTATTACTTCTAACGCGTGTATATAAGTACACACACACTTTTTTTTCTCGTTAAATGGGCTTTAAAACGCAAAAAGATTTTTTCAAATCTTGCTGTTATTATCAGAAATCGACACATTCAAACAAACAAAAAAACACTTTCTTCGGCTCTATAAAAATATTGCAGATTATTATGGATTATGGCCCGTGAGTTAACTTAGATATTATAATTTAATAAGCGTATATTGTGATCGTGTACAATTTACCTCAACTGCACCCATACTCCGTGTAAAATAGTGATGTGCAAAAATAGATGGATTCTACATGTCCGCTGCCACTTAAAGTAGGTAATCCTGTGTCAAGATGGTTGAGAGCGAGACCGGGTGGAACTCCGTCGCTTCATACTGCGAGGCAGTTATGCTCTCTAAGGAGGCGGCGGAGAGGGGTTTAACACCCGCCCCTCCCTGAGGGGTCTACTATCTTGACCCACTTAGGCCGCAGAAGGGGCCCCTTATGAGGAGCCGGCACCTGCCGAGTGAGCAGACGCAGTGCCGTAGGCAGTTCCTGCTCCCCGGCGAAAGAGGTGTAAGGAGGCACCATGGGGTTTTAGTCCGTGCAAGTCGGACATATCCCACCCTCAGCTGCCCGGCTAGGGTGGATATCCGAAGGGATTTGCCCATGTAAAAAAAAAAGTAATCCTGTGTCTCAGTTGGCATTTTATCTCTCTATTACAAAATAATCCAAAATCCGTTAAATTATCTATAGTATAAATATATATAGTATAAATTATAATTCTATTAGACTCGACTAGTCAACTTTGATTCTATATAATTCACAACAAAATAACATACTAGTTTTAAGCATAAGTTCTCTAGAAGAATCTATTTTATACATCTTGAAATCGGAACTAGAGCCCGCGTCAAAATATTTAGAATAATCGACTTTTCCCAACACTAACACGTGTGCTAACATAGTGCAGACTATTACAGTAAAACCCTACTTTGCAGTGTAAACAAAATGGCGTTATTCTATAATTTACAGTTTAAAACTAGCGACGCAATAAGATTTTGCAATGTAAGACTCGGTAAATACTCCACCAACTTAATTAACACATAGATATTTATTTCGCTCGAAATATCTTAAAAATCGGTATTAATTTTTTTTAGAATTCCGTACCTAAAGCACTACCATACTTTAGTTACATCACAATGTTTTCCTTTACCAAAAACTCCGACTGTAGGTAGAGCCACGCTTAAGCTCTTACTGGTTTCAGCATGAATGGGTCGGCTCGACCGGGGTAGTACCACCCTCTCTGACAGAAAACCGACGTGAAGTAACACTTCTTGCATTGTCGCGTTTCGTACGGTCAGTGGGAGCGCCGGAGGTCCAACTCCCTTCCCCTTCCTTCTTCCCCTTCTCCCTTTGTTTCCTCCCTCCTCCAACACAGGTTGGCAACACACTTGCGACTCCCCAGGTGTTGCAAGTGTCTATGGGCGGTGGTGATCACTTAACATCAGGTGACACACCTGTCCGTTAGCCAGCTATGACATAGAAAAAAATCATTCACAAGGGTTCGAACCTTCGTTGATAGATGCATTATGTTCCGAAGGATTATCATTAATAGTGGCCATCTAGTGGTCAAGTTCAATATCAAAGGAGGGAAAACATATTTTGTCCAAAAATATTTATTGCTAACCTCGTCAATATCCTCTAAACAAAAGAAAAGCGTTTGAAAAACCGAGGAGGTCGATTTAGATTCCAGAAAAATATAGATGTCTCTATAAGTCAATTATTTATTTTTGAAGTTATACTTCTTTTGGCGCGTTAAGGAAAAATGATGAGAGTAAATTTTTACGATGCGAGCGCACAGCGTCACGAAAAACCGACACCCGTATATTGGGGTGTAAGGGGTGTCAAATAACATCTAAGACTTGAGACATCCAAGGCAACCTCACCTGCACGTGGTGCACCCTGCTGAATAACGAACGAGGCAATGGCGAAAGCGGGTTGGTGGGGTTTTGCAACCTGGCTTGGTCACAACCACCATTTACATGGCGAAATAGCCCGTCATAGTGATTCACTTCTGCGGGTCGCGTTTTGGGATCAGCCTGTACATATCCAGCTTTTCGCAGGCCGGCATGACAGCGGCGACCGGCGATGGATAGTATGTCACTCGGTGGTCGCCATTGTTTTTGGATTGTACTGTGCTTACCATCAGGCCAGTGCAGTCAGTTTGCCGTGCTACAATAAAAAAAAAACACCCTGAAGTTAGCTATAATCAACATTTTGTTTCTTTGTATTTGTTGTTTTATTTCTTTGTATTCAAACTTTCAATGTATTACATACCTTTTTTATATTGTTAGTGTCGTTTTTTCTACAAACGTAGAATAAGGCGAAAGATAAAAAATTTGAAAAGATTTTTATCTTGTTACGCCAAAGAAGTATAACTTCTAACGCGCGTACATAAGTACAAACACACTTTTTTTTATAATATATTTTTGGCAACCAATCTTCTAGTCGAATATTACTGCCATTGTCGAAATGAGTAATGATATTACAAGTTACTTGCAATAATTCCAATGAACTAACAAGATGGTGGCCATCTTGTTAGATCTTTCCAGGGAGATTTTGTAGCGATTCAGAATCCATATCCATGGC
Source organism: Antheraea pernyi (assembly GCA_015888305.1). Taxonomy (NCBI): domain Eukaryota; kingdom Metazoa; phylum Arthropoda; class Insecta; order Lepidoptera; family Saturniidae; genus Antheraea; species Antheraea pernyi. The sequence goes on along the minus strand of MU159241.1, from coordinate 1,504 downwards.
ATTATTTCCATCCAATTTACTTGTGCACAATAACCAAACTTTATTGCCTAAAACAACACCAATATTACAAAATATAGAACCAAGCAACACAATATGAATCTATCTATACTAATATTATAAAGCTGGAGTATTTGTTTTTTTTATTGTAGCACGACAAAATGACTACACTGTGCCTAATGGTAAGCACAGTACAATCCAAAAATAATGGCGATCACCGAGTGACACACTATCCATCGCCGGTCGCCGCTGTCATGCCGGCCTGCAAAAAGCTGGATATGCACAGGCTGATCCCGAAACGCGACCCGCAAAAGCGAATCACTATGACGGGCTTTTTCGCCATATACATGGTGGTTGCGACCCAGTCAGGCTGTAAAACCCTACCACCCCGCTTTCGCCATTGCCTCGTTCGTTATTCAGCAGGGTGCACCACGTGCAGGTGAGGTTGGCTTGGATGGCTCAAGTCTTAGATGTTATTGGACACCCCTTACACCCCAATGTTTGTTTGGTGAACGTGCCGATCTCAGGTACTTCTGATCCGATTTGAAAAATTCTTGCAGTGTTAGATAGCTCATTTATCCAGGAAGGCTATAGGATCACGCTAAGACCAATAGGAGCTATCCACAATTGAAGAATGATTCTAAATCGGGGTGATTTTTCTTTTTGAGAGCTTTGAGAGCGAACGAAGTCGCGGGTAAAAGTTAGTAAATTAAAGAATCTACTACGTGACATTCCAAGATCTCGCTAAGAAATCCATAAGTAAATTAAAAAAAAAAGAAATCTCACTATCTTAAAATTATAAATAATAATCCTATATAAGTAGGTGATATCACAAACAATGTTTACAGAGTAACATCTTAATGCATACAATCAGGAACTCACTGAGACTCTCATAGGTGTAACTCGTCACGTCGACTCACGTCAGCGCTCTGTTTGAATACCAGATTATTGTCTTCAATGTGATTTATAGCCTTTAGGTATTTAATTAAATTTGTGACTCAAAGCAGTTAATGGCTTGTTTATACTGACTAAGTACGTCGTTACAAGGAAGGATTATTTTTTTAAATAATTAAAGTAAACAAATGAAAGTTAGCTGCAGATAAGTCCATTTTTTACGGTTATAACTTTAACTGTGTTATAAAAAGGTCAAGGCAAAATAATTCAGTAACTTTTCTGCTCTATATGTAGCTATTGACGAGATTTAATGTTTTCAGTAAAAATATTGGAACTCGGTTTTGATGTGAAACATATATAGGCGAGGGTAAACCGGGAAATCCCTTATGGATACGCCACCCTCCCGTGGGTTATGTCCGACTCGCACAGACTAAAACCCCACGGTGTACCGACAGACCGTTTTGTGGGGGCGGCAAGGGATCGTTCAAGCTAATCAACCTTGTAGAGCCGCCCCCACGGTCCGCCGGGCTCCTACCTATAGAGGGACAGACCGGGTACACACCGGAACTGTGCAATGAGGAGTTGCCCATCCCCTCAGGTCCAGCTACGGTGG
>MU159240.1:199301-273124 GCA_015888305.1 Antheraea pernyi | reverse complement strand
CCTTACGTGATGATTTCTACCAGTCAACTAAGCCGCATTAAGCAATTTTCTTCCAATTAACGAAAAAGAAGTCTCGAATACCTTTTACTAATATATATATTAAAACTATTGTAAGGAACCTAGAATAGATATAAAAACATTTATTTTCCTCTTTCAATTCACATTGCTCGGGTATCGTCGAAACTTTTGTAAGTTCACCTGAACGATGTATTGATTTATATTCGTTTCTTTTTTTCTTCAGTGGGTCGTCAGTCTTCTGAGCTGCCTTGTGTTTGTCGGTGCGAGGCTTTCGTATAGTTTTTTTTTAATGGATTGTAAGTTTTTCTTTTTATTCTGTCTAGGGGTCGCCTCTTTGGATATTTATCTTTTATAAATCTCTCGGTTTTTAACATGTTAGTACGATTATTTGTTCTTTGGTATGCATAAAATTGCAATTATTATTTTATTGTTATATCATTTACCAGTTCTGCAATCGTTTGTTATTCGATATAGATGAATATTGTAAAATAAGTTTTTCATGTCTGTTTTCTTAATTACGCAACTAAATTTGATACGGTTTTCACTATTATTCAGAGATTTTTACCCGAAAAGTTTGTGCATAAAATACATGTATATTATATTGATATAAATTAAACATAACTTTTAACGAAAACTAATGAAGTCAACGCTGCCTAAATCTTATGAGATATATTAAAATATTATACTAGCGAATTATAAATTTTTTAAATGCTTTTTTTATTTTATTTAAAAGTCCTCAATGATGTGATCTACCTAACCCTAAAATAACTCACAGTAATCATTTTTATCTTCTATTACTAAAAAATTGGTTTATTGTGACACTATTTTTATCAGTATAGTATTCATATTTATTCAAATAAATATGTTAGTTAACGATGTATTAAAGTAAAGATATCGTAAAGTAAATATATTTATGGGTACCTAAATGAATTCCGCATAAAACTATAAAAAGGTAACACAAATAATACTCGAGTTGTGTACACAATCTCAAGGGCAGAACTACTTACTGGGAACTTATTAGTCTAGTGAACTTTGCATCAGATAAGCAAACACACTTGTTTGTCCCTGGCGAGTCGAAATTCGGGCCCTTATTTAATCACGGGAAACACACCTGCCTAGATCCGATTCCACATTTGCTAGGGTAACTACGCGTTTCTGAAATGAAAATAAAATGTGGGGGTGTGCTTATATCACACGAAAGGAATGAACTTATAGATAGACAAATAAATATGAATTTTATAAATTTAAAACTTGTTAATGTTTATATATTCATCAATAAATACGCACATTATGTAAAACAATATATCTTTATATATAAATTTCTTCTGTGCGTGTATATGTATATATTCCTCCTAAACGGCTCGACCGATTTTAATCAAATTTTGTGTGCGTGTTTCAGTGAACCTGAGAAAGGTTTTGATTCACAATAGGACTCGGTAGGTGGCGCTGCGGTTGAATCTTAATTTTTTTATTTATCAAGGCAGGATAACGTCCGCCCGTTTCGCTAGTAATATATAAAACAATACTTCAGTGATCTTAATATCCCTATACTTCCTGTATAAGACAAAATTTAACAAGCTCTAACCCAGAAACCATTATGGTTGATTATTTTAAACTTTTATAAAATATTTTTTTTATTTCAATGCATAATGGGTTAATAATCACTATAAAATATAACAAAAGTACTATTATAAAATGTGATTTTTTTAAAGTGAAACTTCTAATGCGACTTCAAACAAGGTTGCGTTAAACGTTTAACGCTACCATGGAGGGGGTATGAAAGCACTGTTGCGTTTAACGTTCAACGCTCCTCGGGAGGGGGAATAGAAAGAGACAGAGCGAGAAGAATAATCAAACATTTCGCATCTTACTTTAGTTATCATAATCCCATTATAAATGTTATAAATTTGGATATTTCTCCAATCGAAAATGATAATTAAAGATGCGATCAATTGTGAATTGTGAGCAATGTTAGTAAAGTTTGTCTAAAAGAAACAATATGATTTCACTAAAAATCTATTTCTACCCCTTCCTATTTTCATTTCTAAATTACGAAGTAGTAGGTGGTATAGCCAAGCTGAAGCTATTACAGGTTTCAGCATAAATTGGTCGGCTCGTCCGGGGCACTACCACTCTATCGCAGAAAACCGACGTGTAGTAACAGTGCTTGTATTGTTGCTTTTCATTCGGTCAGTGAGAGCGCCGGATAACCCACCTCTCCTCCCCTCTTCCCCACTTACCTCCCCCATTCTCCACTCCCCTCTCCCAGACACAGGGTGGCAACGCACTTGCGACTCTTCTGGTTTGCAAGCGTCTATGGACGGTGGTGATTTTTGATATTTCTTTGAAATAAATATTTTTTGAACACATTGAAACAAATTAATGAAAATAATATCATTTTTATAATATACAAAATGACTCCTGGCAACGCACTTGCGACTCTTCTGGTTTGCAAGCGTCTATGGACGGTGGTGATTTTTGATATTTCTTTGAAATAAATATTTTTTGAACACATTGAAACAAATTAATGAAAATAATATCATTTTTATAATATACAAAATGACTCCCGTCAGTTACGTCTTGCGTTAAAAAAAATTGTAAAGATTTAATCGACAAGTCCTGCACCTTATGGCTATATTCCTATGCCAATACCTTCGGTAGTTTTCGCGTCATTGAGCATTAAAGAGAATGTATTTTCTTTAAATTATTAGATTAGATAACTTCGAAATGAAAAGAAAACTTAGACATAATAATAAAAGCCCGAAAGTAATCTAAATTTAATTCTGTAATAACAGGAAAATTATTTAATTATGTTAATATTATAAACGTTAATTGAGTTTCGAAATTAGCATGGACACCCCACAATTAGCTAAATGAAACTGTTTGATTGCTTCGCAAACTCGTCGCCGCTATAGCTCGGTTGAGTCCTTGATTAGGACGCTAAGCATTCTGTTGTTTACAGCGGTTACAATTTTGATTGCAGATTACAGTAAATGATAACTAGCGACGCGCCCTGGCGTTATACGTTGTAATGTAATGTTATTATTACTAAAAATCTGTAGATACGTTACCTAGATAATATTTTATGGCACGATAACGCACACATACGTAAAGTAATATTGCAACACTGTCTTAGATAAAATGTGGAAGTAACATGGCATATTCTCAATACCGGTGGTGAAAAAAAGTATAAGTTGCTTGATACGGGCGGATTGACGGGGCAGCCGTGAAAAATAAGCCAATTAGACAAGTTTTAACAAGACGCTGTCGAATCGCTTATCACGTATCTACAGGTTTTTGGTTATAATATCATTGGGTGTAATGTAATCAGCATCCATACTATCCATACTAAGATAGTAAAATACAATACAATCCATTTTTTAATGTTTCGACATTCCTGTTCAAGTCGAAGAAGCTTCATGTCGTCACACTTTTGTTTTATTATTTGTAATTTTGAATCATTGAAGACTTCTAAGATATACATTATAATAATGTGCTGTAAGTAGAAGTTTTGCTAAATATTCATTACTCAATGCAATATAGACACTTCATCGGATAATGATTACGACAAACGTGGCAGTCAAAGTGTAATGTAAGTGTAAGTGTACGTCCAGAGTGGACGTTATAATCGAGCGTCGAGCGTGGCGTCGCGTGCGGCGCGTTCAGCGTCCAAGTACGACGCTCGCGCGCGAAAAAAAGTATAAGTTGCTTGATACGGGCGGATTAACGGGGCAGCCGTGAAAAATAAGCCAATTAGACAAGTTTTAACAAGACGCTGTCGAATCGCTTATCACGTATCTACAGGTTTTTGGTTATAATATCATTGGGTGTAATGTAATCAGCATCCATACTATCCATACTAAGATAGTAAAATACAATACAATCCATTTTTTAATGTTTCGACATTCCTGTTCAAGTCGAAGAAGCTTCATGTCGTCACACTTTTGTTTTATTATTTGTAATTTTGAATCATTGAAGACTTCTAAGATATACATTATAATAATGTGCTGTAAGTAGAAGTTTTGCTAAATATTCATTACTCAATGCAATATAGACACTTCATCGGATAATGATTACGACAAACGTGGCAGTCAAAGTGTAATGTAAGTGTAAGTGTACGTCCAGAGTGGACGTTATAATCGAGCGTCGAGCGTGGCGTCGCGTGCGGCGCGTTCAGCGTCCAAGTACGACGCTCGCGCGCCACTCAAGATACTCACGTATTAATGCATATGTTTGAAACGAACGCCGGACGCGACGCCACGCTCGACGCTCGATTATAACGTCCACTCTGGACGTACACTTACAACTTACATTACACTTTGACTGCCACGTTTGTTGTATATAGTCGCTACGTATTTTCTTGTGTCACCACTGTGGCCATTGTCGACCGGAGCGCTAGATCTTTTTACAATTGTAAAAGTTCATAGTTTAGAAGAGGTATAATTTAAGTGTTAATGTGTTAATACTACTGTTTCGTTAGTATACTCATAAATCGATACTCCTTCGTCTTCATTCCTATCCTTCATAGATAACCGTAAAAATATGAGAGAGAATGTCATTGTGACATGAATGTCGTCGTTTTTAGAAATGCAATCAACTATAGGTGATTTTTTTTTGTAACCAATTATTTATTTTAAACAGTGAGTATTTTATAACCGTTTGATAAAGGACTAACAGAGGTGAAATGACGACAGTTTTTGGGCGAGACGCATGACCCATGAAAGCCCATAAAGCTGTTATAAAATCTGCCATGATTTGTGGGTGGTGCGTTATAAAAGAGATGAACGAAAGAAGATTAGATATAGCAGAGATACGTATGTCAAAATAAAACTACGAAAAATAAGGTTAGAAGGTTAGGAATTAATATATAGAACTTAGCTTGAAAATACCACCAGTGACATAGAAGTTAAAAATAATTAGGTTAACATAGTATAAGCGTATCTTGAGAGGGATCAGAGTTAGATAACTAAAAGAGACTTGACTATTAAAATAGATTGATATAGGGTAAGAAAAAGGCCGATGAAGTTACAAATGGGTTGTTTGAAGTATTATATATATATATATAAAATTTGTAAATACTACAATGCTAGTAGATAGAAGAAAGTAGCAGTGACGAATATGTTATGCTGACTCTACTTAAATAGGATAATTATTAAGAGAAGAAGCAAATTTTAATGTATAAAAGTCCAGTGTCGTCGTAATGTTTGTCCAAGATGAACGCGTCGTCCACGATCTTCATGAAACTTTGCATTTATGTATGATTTATAGGAAGTTGAGAGATATTTATCGAGATAATGTATACATCGGGGCAGCGATAAAATGGCGTCCATGTGGTAGTATGTCATCATCCATAGTGACGTCATGGTTATGATTTCATTGATCAATCCACCAAGCACGAACGAATAAAACCTTAACCGATATAGAAACACAACACTGCCTATATTTACGATGAATTATCCGTAAGTGTGACTACCTAACTGCCTGAGCGAGTATGCTCAGCATCTAGTCATCGGTCGCCTTTTAAAGAATCAAGATACATAAACAGCCGATAACTTCAACCAATAGCATTCGAGGTCAATAGTAACACCCGCGATATAGTCAATAGCGCGGTATCAGAGGTCAATAGTGGCTCCTCCGATATATATTATTTCGATTAATGGCCTCAGCATTATTGAAATACAAATGAAATGTTTGCATTGTTGATTATTGCTATTAATTGTAAGGATCATGCGTTTCGAACAGATGGCGTATTAAATTGGTTAGTTGACAGAAATCTGTTGGACCAATTGTTACAGATATCTCATAGATGGCGTTATATTTTAATTTGCAAAATAGTTTATCATCATTTTAATTCAATATGTAATAAGTGACACAGAGACGCATGGCCGGGTCGGGTTCAGGTCATTTATACTATAAAAACATCCACACGTTTGTACCAGGATATCTTGTAGTTTGCTTCGTAACGTATTGTCTCATATCTTCTCTTCAGCTTATTAAATATGGCGAAAACAGCTGAAGAGGAAGTGGAGAAAATGAAGATTCTCGAGGAGAGAATCAAAGCTCCGTGCATATGGGGTCGGGTGCCGTGTGGCATTAGATTCGAGGACCTTCAGGATAGGAGGTACGAAGATGCCGTTAGATTACTGAAGAAGCATTACTTGCCCGAGGAGGTAAACTAAAATGTGTCTATAAAAGAAATTCTGGTAATTAATAATAGATCAAAATAACTATCGAACTGGCAAAGGAAAATAAGAAATTTGGTCAATAGACATCCTTTGTGAGCCAAATATGTGATTGAGAAAAGCGTTACTTTCCGGAAATCCATCAATAAATATGTTGTTAGTTCTTTGAACTTCCATTTGGAATTTTTTGGCCGCTACCACATCTCACTTTTTGAGGTACACCTCGTGTAAATAAATCAAAGGTTTTTTTATTGTAATAAGACGTGGTAACAGCTAATGAATTCCAAGAAGAATTGCAAAGTTCCACTATTTATTGATCCAAAATGTAGAAAGAATATTGAAACACTGTTTTAATGATTTATGCGTTTGACGTTGGATCAAAATTTCGGTTAAAATTGATTAATAAATAATGATATGTTCTAACATGGAGATGGAGAAATGCGTTAAGATGCATATGTCGGAAAAATTTTATAAGTGGTCAGAAATAGATTGTCAAATTGAGAAAGGTATTAGAAAATAACGTTGCCAACGTGCTATAAATTCATAGCGATGATTTTCTTCATCAGACTCATTATCTGCTTCGAATTCATGTCGATCGAGCTATCTAAAAAATACCCCAGAGAGCGATCATCACTTTTCAAAATTATTCATTCGAAAGTAATAAAAAATATTGGAGACACTCCTAAGTCTTAAAGTTTGATAAGCGAAACTTGGTATTTCCGATATACACGTATTCATTTGTGAATCATGCAATTTCGATTGTATGGTTCACAAATGTATATATGTATGAATAGCTTAGAATAGTTAGCTAGGACAGATGCGTCTTTTTCCAGGTAACAGCCCAAGCCGAGGTGTGCGTGCACCCTTGTGTATGTTACCTAAAACCCAAATCGGTTGTGTGCCTTAAGCGCGAACCTTAGTAGTCCGGTGAAGCTGTGAAGACCCTGCCGGGTCAATAGCGTAGTCAGTTCGAGAAAAAAAAAAAAGTTTGACGGGTAGCGTTGACGTTCATAAACGCCTTCTCTGGGCCTAAATTAAGTAAAGGATATTTTGATTCTGATAAGTTTGCGTAAATACATACATATTGTTGGAGACTGCCGTAAAAACCGCTATTTGCAAAATCTTGCTTTTCGAGAAATATTTGAAACTGATTTTTGAATTGAAAGCTGAGCACTTCCAAAAGGTTGTGTGATTTATTTAAGTTTCCAAATTAGGCAATTTGTTAGATTTCGTTAAGTGTTTTAGTTGTAAGTGGGGTTTGTTGGGACTGATATATGAGAAATGATAAAAGTCCCTAAATAAAATGAAAAGAAAAAAACATTTTTATACTATTTAATGTAGCCTAAGTTTTTTTGTGGTTTTTTTTAAACTAGCAATTTCTAACATTAACATTAACACACGTATACACGCTTACACATGAAAGTGTAAGGATTTTATTTTTTCAATTATACACTGAAATAGTTTAGAAAATTATCCGATACGAAATATATATAAGAGTTGTTGAGGTATGTATGCTTGGTACACATATATGTTTCAACAACTCATATATGTATGAATACTAAGCTTAGTTTAGGTTAGCTCAGATAGGTCGCGAATTGCATGTATCAGGCAACAGCCCACGCCGAGGTGTGTCGTGCACCCTTGAGCTAGTTGCCCAAATAAAATCGGGTGAGTGCCTTAAGCGCTCGCCTTAGTAGTCCGGTGAAGCTGTTAAGACGATCGTAGGTCATTAGCGTAGTCAGTTGGAAAAAAAAACACTTCTAAAAAAGGCTTATTTACTGAAAAAATTTACGTATAGAATATCTTAAAATAATAAACGAAATCGAGAAAAAGCTTGATATTATATAAAAAAATCTTTGATAGTCAAAGAAGTGCTAGGAACTGTCGCCCGCTGGCTCTTAATTTAAGTAACAAGGGGAGAGGAAAAAGATGAATTGCACCATCGAAAAATCTTAATTTGCTTAATTAAGATATTTCGTAGTCGAACAAAAGTAACGGAAACCGATCTAATGATTTATATTTTAAGCGGATTTAGTAATATAAATTTAATCATTAAAATTAATGATAAGGTTTTTGAAGTGAAAACTTAATTAAGGCGCGTTGAGCTCTTTTATTATTGTGAAAAAAAAAAACATGGAACTCGTGTCATCGTCACCGGACGCTTTCCCCTTCCCCTTCCCTTCCTCCCCCCAACACAGGCTGGCAACGCACTTGCGACCCCCCTGGTGTTGGAAGTGTCTATGGACGGTGGTGATCACTTAACATCAGGTGACCCACCTGTTCGTTTGCCTCGTATGATATAAAAAAAAGTTAGTCTCATTCAAATTCTTAAATTTTGTTTAACTAGTAGTCTTCCATTGATCGAAATTCGGCCGAATTTCATAAATTTTTCGATTTTCATTATTAAGGGGAAAAACGAACTTACAAAATAATATTAACAACATTCAAGTTTAACCATACCTTCTAAGAAAAAAAAGAACTGCCGACAAAAGTGAAAACTCAAAACAATGGAATTAATGTTCTTTGTTTTTTTTTATGTCAAAATAAGGCAAACAAACACGTCGGCCACCTGATGCTAAGTGATCACCGCCATTCATAGACACTAGCAATACTAGGGGAGTCGCAAGTGCGTTGCCAGCCTGTGTATGGAGGAGCACTAGCAACACCAGGGCAGTCGCAAGTGCGTTGCCAGCCTGTGTATGGGGGAGGGGTAAGGAAAGGAGAAAGGGAAAGGGAAAGGAGGTGGGCCTCCGACGCTCTCAGTGACCGAACGAAACGCAACAATGCAAGCACTCTTACTTCACGTCGGTGTTCTGTGAGAGGGTGGTACTACTCCGGTCGAGCCGACCCATTCATACTGAAACTAGTAATAGCTACAGCGTGGCTCTGTTCGTTGTTGAATTTTCAAATTAATTACAGTTTGAATTATTCAAAATTAATAATTTGTAAATTGAAATTATTAACAGTCGTCTGGTTTTCACATCCAACGGCACACGGAGCAATCAATATATACACCTTTATACACTTACACTATGAGCATGTCGAGGATATTGGTGACGCGAGATCACAACGTTTTGCCTATATACCAATTCAAACACGTATATGATACATTCGAGTATATATACAATGTAAGGCACAAGCGTAATATATCACGAGCATGACGATGTCGTGAAACTATAAGTTTTTCTAACAAAAATCATTTCACGCGGCTAAAAAACTTTTCACCTCATAAATAAAATCGGTTGAGAGGATGAGGAAAATGTTCTTAACTGTTTACCTTCTGCTTCTCATTACGGAGTATACAACAGAGTCTTCTGCCACGTCTGTCTGTTCGTGATAAACTCAAAAACTACTGAACGGATTTTGCTGCGGTTTTCGGCAGTAGATAGAGTGATTCATGAGGAAGGTTTAGGTATAAAATTTGTCAAAGTTTTTATTATAATCAGGGTGGGACTACGCCCTCCAGGCCTACTATTTTATATATATAGGAATCTAAAAGGTTTAAGATTTTCTTGGACCGCTAATCACATAGAATTGTATAATAGTTTGAAATTTATTACAGATAACGTACAAATCTGTGAAGCTGGCAGACGACAGAGAAGGGACTGATGAATTTGCACACAATGTCAGGATATGGATGAAAGACAAGATGTCCATAGCGGCTGTTAAGGAGGGCACGGATAAACTAGTTGGCGTTCTTATCATGAGAATACAGGAAAAACGTTGGTTTATCTATCCACTAGGGTGCCCATTATTTGCCTCATTGGCTTTTTTGACTTTGGTATCGTTTAGATCGTTAGCCTATAGTTTAAGAAAAAAATTCAGATGCGGTATAACCGTGCCTAAATGGCGATATTTTTCCCATTTATTTGACACTATTTAGAAATTTTTTTTTATCTCGTTTGTTTTTTTAGACACTAGCAACACCAGAGGAGTCGCAAGTGCGTTGCCAGCCTGTGTTTGGGGGGAGGGGGAAAGGGAAGTGGGCCTCCGGCGCTCTCACTGACCGAACGAAACGCAACAACGCAAGCACTGTTACTTCACGTCGGTGTTTCTGTGGGTCGGGTGATAGTACCCCGTGCGAGTTGACCCATTCATGCTGAAACCGGTAATAGCTCCATCACCTATATTATTGAATAACTTACCAAATATTATTATTTTTCCGTCTACTATGATCCCCTGGGATGGATAAACTTTGATATGAGCGTCAAACATTTAATTTGTATATTTTGATAAGGTCAAAATTTATTTAACTGTCATTTATAATAATTATGTCTAATTTTTAGGCAAGGTTGAACGACATCGGAAATTATTTTTCCTACAAATGTTTTTAGGCTACAAACTAACGATTTGAGCGATACATAAGTCAAAAAAATTAACTTAGAAACTAAACGGACACTCCATTTCCACCAAAGAAATGTGTAGTTCCATGTTTTTTCAACAAACTACACTGTATAATTTCTACCACTTCATTACCTTGATTCGATAATATTATCCACAAATATTTAGCGGGATATACAGGTATATTATTTGAGAGTTCCCTAAAAATGAACAAAGGACATAAACGTGGAATTACTACTGTAAGTAGTGCCATTCTACCAAATAAATACAGTTGCAACTAAATATTAGCTTATATATATTTTATTTATAGATTAGATTTCAAAATATATAATAAATGATTTCATCTACAATGAACTAGATTTCCGAAATTAATCAAATCATACTCAATAAACTGGACGTTTCCACTATAGATATAGTGATATATCTAGACGCTAAATTTTATCTTTATTTGATACTAGCCGTGCCCGCGTCTTCGTTTGCATGTTTGCATGTTCGGCTAGTAGAGTCCTCTCAATGTTTAAGGCTGAGGTTTTATCTTAAACGCAGTAAGTACTCTAGCAGTGATGCGCGCCCAAACAAACAAACAGACAGACAGACATTTTATGGTGGTAGAGCCACGCTGAAACTATTACTGGTTTCAGCATGAAAGGGGCGGCTCGTCCGGGGTAGTACCACCCTCTCTTAGAAAACCGACGTGAAGTAACAGTGCTTGCATTGTTGCGTTTCGTTAGGTCAGCGAGAGCCACCTCCCTTCCCCTCTCCTCGCCCTCTCCCTCCCCAAACCCTTCCCCCCAAAGGGTGGCAACGCACTTGCAACTCCTCTGGTGTTAGTGTTAGTTAGTTAGTGTCCATGGACGGTGGTGATCACTTAACATCAGGTGACCCACATGTTCGTTTGCCACCAATGACATAAAAAAAATATGTATTTTATTACCTAAAGAGTAGAGACATTACATTACATTCTTATTATACGTCTAAATGATACTCACCGTCAAAATGTTTAAAAGTGATTCAGTAAAGCCCAGTACAAAGTAGGTGTAGCGGTTTCAAATAAAATATACCATTTTCCCCCTCGAAAATTGTAGTCGAACAAAATGTACCCTTTATTCACTATTCCACGAATCTATTTTCGTGTGTATCGTATGGAATGAAACTCGATTTGCTTGTACACCGATGGCCGTAACATTAGCGGGGCAGATTCCTTGAATGCCTTTGAGCCTAAATTTTTACTGCACCCGTAAAAAGAATTTCGATTCAGATATCGGCTCTGTCGGTTGGTTCAAGTTATGAAAGTATTCATACCAGAATTCTTTATTGTCACTTATATTGTGTATTTTTATATCAATAACTAGCCATTTTCTATTGTGCTTTCTATTAATATTGTTGAAAATCATTCTACCGTCTTCAGTTCCACTCACTATCGGCTCTGTCGGTTGGTTCAAGTTATGAAAGTATTCTTCACAGAGTTATTTAATGTGACTTACATTAAATATTCTAGCCATTTTCTATTCTATTGTCTGTTAATATTTTCGAAAATCATTCTACTGTCTTCCGTTCCACTCACTTTTTATATGAAGACTTTTTATTCCCGAATTTTTCCTTTTCCGAATTACAAACACAACAAAAAGCGATCACAGCAGAAGTTCTGTTTTGCTATGGAGTAGATTTTTATACTATTCAATGTATTATAACTCACCACTAGATGGCTCTAAAGGACATGAAAATTCTATACCATTGGACCAATTATTAAAAAAAAATTCGAACCATTTTACTAATAAACCAACTATCAATAATGACTTTTTGGCGGCATCTTGAATGTCGTTTTTATATTTTATTCATAATCTTGCGTTATTTTATAATAGTAGTGGTATTTTACGTAATATAGTTTGATTATTGTTCACAAGTTATGTGGATGGGATATAATATTTGATTTGCACGGACTAAAATCCCATGGTGCCTTCATATACCTTTTTAGGTGGGGGAGCAGGGACTGCCGGCTGGCACTGCGTCTGCTCCCCCAACAGGTGTAGGCCCCTCAAAAGGCCCTGACTGCGGTCTGAGGGGTCAGATATGGTAGACCCCTCAAAGAGGGAGGGAGTGTTAAAACAAAAAACTCCCTGGAAAGTTATAACAAGACGGCCACCATCTTATTAGTTCATTGAAATTATCGCAAGAAACTTGTAATATTATTATCTACACGACAATGGCAGCTATCATTTACTAAAAGATTGGTTGAATAAAAAACTGTAAATAATAAATACTGGGTGCGGAAATAAGCATATATAGTAAAGTTAATCAACGAATAAGAAATAGCAGATTGCATTTGTAAAAGCTTTCGTTCGTATCTTGGACAGCGCTTCTCGTACGTAAATTGGATTTCAAGTAGTCGATAGGGGTAGGTTGATATTAGGAGAATGCTGATGATACCGATGCCAATGAGGTACGCTCTACACTCGTTACACGAACTTGCGATTTTCTATTCTCAGCGTCTTTTTCTTCGCACAATTGTATGAATTTTGTATTACCTGTTACTGCAAATAAATAGAGATCTTGTCTGATTTTCTGCACTTTTTATTTTCTTTTTTAATCTTATAAAAATATATATTTAATTTTGATCTAAACTACGTAGTTTTTTATAACGTTATCTCGCACTGATAATAAAAAAAACTTTGACAAATGATATACCTAAACCTTCTATTTCTACCTCATGAAAATCCGTTCCGTAGTTTTTGAGTTTATTGCGAGCAGACGATAGACAGACAGACGAACGTGGTAGAGGACATTGTTTTCTATACTAATATTATAAAGACGTAAAGTTTGTGAGTTTATGAGGTTGTAAGGGGTAATCTCAGGAACTACTGGTCCAATTTGGAAAATTCTTTCAGTATTATATCGCTCATTTATCAGGGAAGTTATAGGCTATATAATCACGCTAAGACTCATACGAGTGGAGCAGCAATGAAGAATGTTGCAAAATAGGGGTATTATTTTCTTTTCAGAGCTTCCGCTGCGTTTTAGCGCAAAATAGCCATTCCACACGTACGAAGATACGGGCAGAAGCTATTAACTAATTATATTATCTATACTAATATCATAAAGAGATAAAGTTTGTGAGGTCGTAGGGGGTAATATCTGTGGAATCGGAGAAAAAATGGTAAAACGTTTCTTACAGACGCTGCCTTAACGATGAGATATATATGATTGAGTTCTAGAAAAAAGTTGTAGCTTGATAATACCTATTACCGCCCAACGAAGTGGGCACGGGTCAGCTAGTATAATATGTAGTGATTTTTATCTTACGGTGAAAGAACGCATCGTGAAAAATTCATGAGAAATAGTCTCGTAGTATCATAATTTTATGGTTTTCTTCTATGTTCCCTTCTTCCTAATAAACGGAGTCAGCTTTTTTAAACAGAAGACGCTATTAATTTCTTTGTACAAGATTTTCATCTGTCAGGCCAAGACGTTGGATTTTGGATATTTGTCTGTCAAGTAGTCTGCGGCCTGCATTGTTTTTTTCTTTCCCATTGATATGAAGAGGCACTTTCTGATTACTTAGTTTAATATCGTCACATAAGATCTCGATTCCACTTTTGCCTGAATTTGATAAGCATTTCGGGGGCACTACCAGAAAAACCTTTTATAAAATTATTTCCTTGCACAACACTAGGATAAGGAACTGATTTCTTGGGCTTTGAAGTTCAGGTGATGTTTAACTAATGACTGCGCTCAGGAACAGGTTTTTGTTCAGTATTGAGATATTTATACCCTAGTATTAATGTTTATTACATAATTAAAACTAACTGAACAATTTCATTTTGGCTTAATGGGTTTTAGGCCGTTTTAATTACAACCTTTTGTGATTTGTATTTTTGAGTATTTCAACTCTAACATAAATCGATATTTTATTACATAATTTCATTTTAAGTCTGTTCTTCGAAATTTCTTCTAAAATATTTAACGTAACATATAGAATTGGGCTTGGGCGATATATTTCAAATATAACTGGCGGGATAATCCGACCGTTGTTGATAGCACATTTTTAACATGATGCCAAGTAATTAAATATGCAAGCATTAAAAGAATCTTTACCATAATACAAAAATTATCCTAGATTAATGCTACATTGTATTTGTAGGTGTTTGAGCCACGCTGAAACTATTACTGGTTTCAGCATGAATGGGTCGGCTCGTCCGGGGTAGTACCACCCTCTCATAGAAAACCGACGTTAAGTAAAAATGCCTGCATTGTTGCGTTTCGTTCGGTCAGTGAAAGCGTCGGAGGCCCACCTCCCCTACCCTCTCCTCTCTCTCCCCTAACCCTTCCCCCTAAAGGGTGGCAACGTACTTGCAACTCCTCTGGTGTTGTTAGTGTCCATGGACGGTGGTGATCACTTAACATCAGGTAACCCACCGGTTCGTTTGCCACGTATGACATAAAAAAAAATACTGGTTACAGCACGTATGGGTGAATTTGACCAGGGTACTACCACCCTCTTACAGTAAACCGATGTGAAGTAACAGTGCTTAGTAAACCGATGTGAAGTAACAGTGCTTACATTGTTGCGTATCGTTCGGTCAGTGAGAGTGCCGGAGGCCCACCTCCTCTCCCCCGGCCCCTTCCAACTCCCTCCTGGCAACGTACTTGCGACTCCCCTGGTGTTGCTAGTGTCTATGGACAGTAATAATCACTTAACATCAAGAGAACAAAGTTTGCCTCCTATGAAATAAAAAATATTGTTCTATGCATGGCGTCTCTCGACAATATTCATAAATATTAATAACATCTATTTCAGATGCATTTTCGAGAACCTTTAGTCGCGTTAAGATCACACATAATCCCCTTTATTCAACGGTAATGACGTTTTACAATGAAATAGAGAACCCTGTCAATATTTATGAGAAGTTGGGAGTTAAGAGGTACTTCAAGGTGTACTTATTGGCCTTGAAGAACAGATACAGGCATAGAGGTGAGTAGGGGTAATTATGATATCGCTTTAGATAAATGTACGATCTCGGTAATATTAAAAATCTTTGAATTTTGATGTTCAAGGTATGCTATCAATAATCTTTTAGGTTACATTTAGTCCAATAAGTATGACTAAAAAGTTCGCAACCTCATATCTTTGCTACTCCGTGAAGCTGTGGAACAATCTTCCAACCAGTGTGTTCTCTCCTTCTTATGACGTGGGGTCCTTCAAGCGTAACTTGAAGATATATTTATTCAGGCCGACACGGCAGCAGCGACCGGCGATGGCTAGTTTTTCTCTCTGTGTTCATCATTGCTTTTGGATTGTACTGTGCTTACCATCGGGCATAGTGCAGTCACTTTGCTATGCTACAAAAAAAAACTTAAAATATCAAAAGTATTAGTTTTTAATTGGTTCTGTTGTAGTTGAACTCCTAGGTCATCGTCTAGGGATATAGCTTCTGGTATTTAATACGCGGTTATGATTAACTAACGAATTTGGCCAAATTGGGAAATAGGATGTCCCACACTTTATTTTGCATGATTATGAGTTATCCAGTATGGTTTACCACAACAGACACTGAGGTAGGTATTCATTGTCATTTGGCCATTATTATAAGTATAAAATTAGTTGGGTTGGCGTGATTAAAGTTAAAATTTTGGTTAATTATTATTATTTTTTAGAATGGGGAAGACACATTACTAGCGCCACCATATTAGAGATATATCGGGGGAGCCATTATTGACCTGCGATACCGAACTATTGACTATTTCGGGGGTGTTACTAATGACCTCAAACGCTATTGGTTGAAGTTGTTGGTTGTTCATTATTCATTCTGGTGTGAGACGTCATTGGTTGGAGTTCGGTTAAAAGGCAAGATTTCGTTGATTTGGACACACTTATGTGTGAAAGTTATTGTAAGGCGAAGCTCTGCCCGGATAAATAGTCACAAGTACCTACAGAGTGTTATTGGTTTCCCTGACCGACCAGCTGACCATACGTATTTTGTAACAATTATGTCCGATTCGCGGGGACTAAAACCCCATGATACCTTCTTACACCTTCCAATTACCTTTGATTTATTCTTCTGAAAAAAGTGATCGATACAATATAGACTTTATCTAAATTAAATGTCGTTATCTATTTTTTTTCATTCGCAGGTATCGCAAAGGAAATGCTAAAAGCAGCAATAGAGTTAAGCGCAAGCGCAAATGTTCCTGCATTATCTGGCATCTTCACGACGGCCCGTTTGCAGCAGATCGCTGAAGAGATTGGGTTCATAAAGTGCAACGAGATTTATTACATCAGATACCTGATTGATGAACAGGTTTGAGTATACTAACTATAACTATATCATATAAACATTTTGGGGGTTTAGGCCTGCTTAAAAGATAGTCTAATTTTCATCACGCATGCATTGCCCATGTCAAGTTCATATCAGATTTAAGAGGTAAAATGCAATGTTTTGAACTGATTTCGAAAGTAGAAAGACACATTTGAAGGTGGTAGAGCCACGGTGTAGCTGTTACTAGTTTCAGCATGAAAAGGTCGGCTCGTCCGGGGTAGTACCACCCTCTCACA
Source organism: Antheraea pernyi (assembly GCA_015888305.1). Classification (NCBI taxonomy): domain Eukaryota; kingdom Metazoa; phylum Arthropoda; class Insecta; order Lepidoptera; family Saturniidae; genus Antheraea; species Antheraea pernyi. The sequence goes on along the minus strand of MU159240.1, from coordinate 256,033 downwards.
GAACACCGACGTGAAGTAACAGTGCTTGAATTGTTGCGTTTCGTTCGGTCAGTGAGAGCGCCGGAGACCCGCCTCCTTTCCCCCTTTATCCTTTCCGTACCCCTCCCCCATACATAGTCTGGCAACGCACTTGCGACTCCCCTGGTGTTGCTAGTGTCTATGAACGGTGGTGGTCACTTAACATCAGGTGACACACCTGTTCGTTTGCCTCCTTTTGACATAGAAAAAAAAAACGTGACTATTCACTAATCACTAGTTTCAAGTCGTTTCTCTTCCATCCTTTAGAAATTGAAGCGTAAAATTCATTTCATTCAATTTCGAATAGTATTTATTGAATTTTACTTATTTTGGCCTTTTGTAATTGATTAATTAATTATTAATTACTTTCATAACAGAATCAGTAAATATCAATTGAGTTTTTAATTTAAATTCCTTAATTTTCTTTCAGGTCGTATTTTGGGATACCGGTCTTGGTAACTATGGTGCAGCTCTCATGGCGTATAGAATACCAAATGTAGAGGAACCCCAAGAGCTGTATGTTCAGCATTCTTCCAGATTTAACATAGCACAGCCTACTAATGATGACGAAGACAACTGTGAATGATTAAATTTATAACAGAGTCCAAAATAATCTTTTTTGTTAATAAAATTAACTTGTGCTCTTGATAATTAATAGTTACTAGCGGGCCCGGCAGATGTTGTCCTGCCCTTATTATAAAAAAAATCCATGACATATTATATATCAAAACCTTCCTCTAGAGTCACTTTATCCAACTTCATTAAATGCATGAAAATCTTTTCAGTAGTTTTTGAGTTCAGTTATCGATTAGTGAGAGCACCGGAGGCCCGCCTCCCCTTTCCTCCCTCGAGTGCCTCCCCCCTCCCCCCAAACATATGCTTGCAACGCACTTGCAACTCCCCTGGTGTTGCTAATGTCTATGTACAGTCTTGATCACTTAACATCAGGTGATCCACCTGTTCGCTTGCCTGCTTTGACATTAAAGAAAAACAGAAAATAATCAACCCTTATTTCGTTTAAATCGTGCAATAAGAATTGTCGGTCGTAAAACAGCAATGTTTAACATAAAATTACGTTTTATTACATCTGATGTAACGGACAAGTGGAAACCACTTTAACGCTTCGACCTTTAACTCGGATCGGCTAAAAGTGGACGAGCTAATTTTATTGAAAGTAATTAAATCAATCTTTCACAATTTCATGAAAGCGGACATTTATAATAGAAGATTTAATAGAATTAATTTGACACTCGTTTATGAATTCAAATGAGTTCAATTCCCAGGATTACAGCGAAGAAAATAACGATTTAATTGTTTTACTTATAACTAATGGTTGATACCCGTGACTTCGTCTACGTTGTTTATTATCTTGACTGTATGTAAAAAGGGATTATATAAAAAAATGATAGCAAAAATATACTTTCTTTTCAAAATTTGTCTGTTTATTTATCCTTTCCAGCGCATGCGCACCAAACTGCTTACCCCACTTCTCCGCGGCAAAGGAATGTACACAATTAAATGCATAAGTTTTATAAAAATCGTTATTATAAAACTTTGTATTAAGAAGAAGTCTGTCGTGTTATCACCCACCTCCGGTGCCGCTGCATCACATTCAAGAGACGAGATTACAACACGACCGGAACATTGATATTAGCGCCACCATATTATAAATATACATCGACACTAGCGCCAACATATTGAGAGATACACATTGATACTAGCGCCACCATATTAGAGAGACACAGTGACACTAGCGCCACCATATTAAAGATACATAAATAAGAATTATTAATATTATATAGATTTTAATAGGACTTAAATAAGAATGGATATCATTTTATAGAATTGAATCATTAGTTTGATCATTATTAATAATAGTATATTCTTTGACTTCATAGTTCGGCTATGAAAGGCAAGATGTCGCTAATTTACATGTCGAAACAGATTACTAACCATATTAGAGATACATAAATAAGGATAATTATATAAAATTGTTGTATAGCTTAAATAACATTAATTTGTTCATACTTTATTATTTTTGTGTTACTTAAATTATTTTGCGGAATTATGTATAAATAGTAATCGCTTTGACTTATATAGATGGGCCTTTAAAAGGTAAGATGTCGGTGATATCTAGGCATTATTGTATAAGAAATATTGTATGGCAAAGCTCTGGCCAAATAAATAGTGAGAATATCTACGAAGTGTTTATTGCCATTCCTGACTGCATCGACACTATTATTTTTTTCTTATATAAAGACCTAGGAAGTAAAAAATAAAATTGATTGAAATCTCTTCAGTAGTTTTGCGTGAAGCATAATGACAGGCATCTATAATTTTATTTATATATAAATAAATAGTAAAATAATAAGTAGATTAACATATATATTTAACAACCAAATTTATAACATTTTCGTTTACATTTAAAACAGCGATTTGTTTTCGTCCAGATTATCAATTAGTTTCTTTTTGCTTCTGTATAAATTATGTTACAATACATTTATGTTTAATAATATTATTGCCTGAAATGCTTCGGGGTTGTTATATTTTTACCATAGAGTTGTCATTAGGATACTTAAAAAAACATAATGAGAATTCAAACATTATATCTATATATTTCTCTGTGATTTGCTTTCACAGTACTAAATATTTCCCGAATGTCAAAACTTCAAAATTTTGTGTGCAAATTCTCTACTGAATGCATGGATACGCCCTTTATTTGCCTTTGTGTGGAGTCTTAATCGTTACATAATATAACAGAAATACCTCTGCCACGTCTGTCTGTCTGTCTGTTCGCGAAAAACTCAAAAACTACGGAACGGATTTTCATGCGGTTATCACCAGTAGATAGAGTGATTAATTAGGAAGGTTTAGGTATATAATTTGTCAAGTGTTAATGACTACGTCCGGTACCGCTATGATATACCCGAGAGGCGAGACAACGCCACCCGGGGAACCACTATTGACCTGCGATACCGCGCTATTGACTTTATCGGGGGTGTTACTAATGACCTCGAACGCTATTGGTCGGCTATTCATTATTCACCCCAGTGTGAGACTACATTGATGGGAGTTCAGCATATAAAGGGCAAGATGTCGCTGATCTGGACGCACTCCTATGTGGAAGTTATTGTAAGGCGAAGCTCCGCCCGGATAAATGGTTACGATACCTTCAGAGTGTTTATTGGTGTTCCTGACTGACTGACTGGCTGATTATACGTATTGTATAACACAAGGTGTTTTTATTATCAGAACAGGACAACGTCCACCGGGCCCGCTAGTTTTTAATAACATAAAATATTTTTGTGTCTTATCCAGTATTGTTGTAATCCAAACCGTTAAAACAATTTTACGATGTGTCCATAAAACTGCGTAATCGTCGGACACGTCGCGTAAACGACAGCTATTTAGTTCGGCGATTTATAAATATACGAGTTACAGGTGTCGCTACTGCTGTGGGGTTGACGGTTAATTGATAATTATCATAAGTTAAATGCATTACTTTCTGTGGACTTTTGAAACTTTTCAGTATGAAATAAACTAACAATTAACGTCCGCTATTACTATATATTACTGGTTGCTCCCGCGATTTCATTCGCGTGGAATTTTAGGTTAACGCTCATATGCAGCGAAAGCTCTCAAAAGGGGAAAAAATACAGATTTTGGAACATTCTCCATTGATGCTCAGCTCCTATATTGGTCTTAGCGTGATGATATATAGCATATATCGTACCTCAATAAATGAATTATCTAACACTAAAATAATAATTGTTGAATTAAGACAAGTAGTTCCTGAGATTAGCGCGTTTGACCAGACCCTCCATCTTATAATATTAGTAGAGATTTATTGTGATAGAAATATATTAAAACTAGCATTTGTCCACGGTTTCACTTGTATTTATATAGATTTGGCTCGTCCCTCCGGAATAGTTCAATTGTATACAATGTATACAAAAACTTCATAATGATCGATTCAGTACATAATATGTGAAAGCGTAAAATAGAAACTCACTCTCGCATTTATAATACTATTAAGTAAGGGTTATTTAAATACGAAATAAATAATAGTTCGTCAAAAACTTGAGAGATGGTGGTATTGCATAGTTCGTGGTATTTGTAAAAAATATAAGAATTTTATAGTGTCATTCATACTAGCTTCTGCCCGCGACTTCGTCCGCGTGGAATAGTTAGGACTACCGCTAATATTAATGGTGGTAGAGCCACGCTGAAACTTACTGGTTTCAGCATGAATGGGTCGGCTCGTCCGAGGTAGTACCACCCTCTCATAGAAAACCGACGTGAAGTGACAGTGCTTGCATTGTTGCATTTCGTTCGGTTAGTGAGAGCGCCGGAGGTCCACCTCCTCTCCCTCTACGTTCCCCTCGAAGGGTGGCAACGCACCTACGACCCGTATGGTGTTGTTAGTGTCCATGGACAGTGGTGATCACTTAACATCAGGTGACCCACCTGTTCGTTTGCCACCTATGATATAAAAAAAAAAATACACGCAGCAGAAGCTCTCAAAAGGAAAAAAAATGGTGCTCCATTCCTATTTCTTAGCGTCATGATATATAGCATATAGCCTCTCTTGATAAATGAACTATCTAATACTGATTTTTTTTTTCTCGAACCCGTAGTTCTCGAGATTAGCGCGTTCAACCAACTAAACAAACAACCCCTCCAGCTTCATAATATTATAAGAAAGAAACAAAAACATTTATTTGCAACACACATAAGTAAATATGAAAACACGTACAGTTAAAAAAAGAAAAAACATATAAACAATGAAAAATAGAAATACAAATTGATGGTTAAGTGTGTGTGTGGCAAATGGGCCCCGAGTCAACGTATGTGCTGTTGGAGGTTAGTCCTTCAGCGCTGATTTTCACTCGGGACCCAGAGTGTTATGTGTGTACCGACAGATGATGTGCATATTAAATGTTATGTAGTGTTTCGTGTAGTGAAGCTATATAAGTTTGGAAAAAAAAAAACTCTTCTTTCGTACTTACCTCGAACCGTCATTCTAATTACAATAAACCTTTGATAGAGTCATAGAGTCGACCGATTTTATTGAAATAAAGACAAAGTTACTCCCGAGGATATGAATTTCTTGATGAGGTTTTATTGTGAACCCAGTACTGTAGCAGTGAGCGTGTTCATACAAACAGACATACATTAAAAATCAAAATACTCTTGATTCAATCTAGGCCCTGAGAAGGCACTTATGAACGTCAAACCTACCACCGGTTCGGAAAAATAACCCAGTCATCAAGAAAAACCGACAAGAAACTCGATCTGGTTTATCTTATCATAATGATTAACATATTTTTTTTTATTATTACAACATAAAAGACACATAAAGCTACATTCGTTTTTAGTGGTTGCAGAGAGAGGCGTCACTTCCAGACGTCGCTATCGTTCACATACTGATCCACCCTGTAATAACCTTTATGTATTAAGGCCCGCTTGACATAACACTTGAACCTACTAGCCGGCAATCATTTCTAAAAATGAAAATTGAAATGTATTTTATTACTTATTCTTAGACATCTGCAATAATTTTTTTTACGAAAATCGTAAACATACAGACACGTTAGATGTACATTCTTATTATATTTATACAAGAATAAGATCTATGGATTAAAATTTCCTATCAAAATAATTATAGAATTTTATATTGAAATAAAAATGCTATGATAAATTTGGAATTTAACGTTCGAGTTGTAAATAAAGGTAAGAATATGTAAATAATTGTCAATTTGTATGTATTATTTCCGAAGCAATGATGGCTTCATCGATACCGTGTTCGGATACCATGTCGATAGACGTAGGTTCGAATCCTAACAAATGAGTCAGAGCACTTGGTGAAGGAAAATTAGGAAGTTTAAATCAAGCGCCTATTGTGTTCCGGCAGCGGAACTCGATAGCTAGCCCTCGCGAGATTTAGCGTGTTTACCATCTTAAAAAATGTCACCATTTAACATTGAAATTGTCGTCGACAGCTAATACCTATCAAGCAATTTGAAAAATCTAAGCATGGCTTCATTCACAACTGTGATTTAAGTTGCTGTCACAGTTGGTAGGTCTGCCCTCATAAGAAGCGTTTTAGGTTAAATTTTCTATAGTGACAAACATAAATTCAAGACCAAAAATCAACTTGAACAAATCATCAGAGTAAATTTAATCAAAAACATGATCAATAGACACGAAGTTTGTATTCGTATCTCTCCGATCTGACAATTTTAATGAAATAGAGATACTTATCTCGGAGTGTCCGCGAAAGTTAGATTAAATAAGTTATTTTTCTTTTAAGAAGATCCCAGTGAAACATAATTATCGAAGTTTTTTAAACAAAGAGCGCCTCGCGATCGAAACGATGTACATATTTTACGAATTTAATACATACACACATATAATAGAGTCATATGCTTTATATTGCACCATTGTCGAACAACTTTTAACAATCAATTACAATGAGTCAGCTTCATTCGATGAATAATGGACGCGTTTAAATTTTATTTTTTAATCTAAAAGCTTTCAAGTGCTCCTAGCAGAACCTAAATATAAGTGCTTAATAATTTCAACTTGCTTTGAATAAGCGTAGGAAAGCCTACTACCATGGTATGGCTTCATCTCTATTGTTTCCTTCAACTAAGGCACCGGCTAATTCACAGGATTAATAACTTAATCTAATTGAAAATATATAAAATATTAAACAATTAATGAATTAAATTAATCTTATTAAATTTAATCAATTAAATTCATAACCTACCCTATAACGACGCGGTGTCATAACATTTACTCGATTTACCGCTGCCATGATTCACTGTAACAAAAAATGTGAAATAGTAAGAGTGGCAGCGGTCAATCAATTCCAGTCAGAAGTTTTTTTTTTTATGTCAAAAGCAGGCAAACGAACAGGTAGGTCACCTGATGTTAAGTAGTCACCACCATCTATAGACACTAGCAACACCGAGTCGCAAGTGCGTTGCCAGCCTGTGTATGGGGGAGGGATAGGGAAAGGAGAAAGGGGAAGAGAAAGGCGGAAGGAGGTGGGCCTCCGGCGCTCTCACTGACCGAACGAAACGCAACAATGCAAGCACTGTTACTTCACGTCGGTGTTCTGTGAGAGGGTGGTACTACCCCGGGCGAGCCGACCCATTCATGCTGAAACTAATAATAGCTACAGCGTGGCTGTACCACCTTCAAAAAAGTGCAAAGTAACGTATAATTTTAATAATGGATTTCTGCGAAGTAACGCTTTGATCAATTAAATAGAATAATAAAACAATTCTACCTGTTCACAAAAACTGATCTACACTATCGACCTATTACTAAATATTATAAAGCAATGTCCGCCGCCGCGTCTGTTTATCTCTTGGCGATAAACTCAAAGACTACTGAACGGATTTTCATGCGGTATTGATTTATAGATAGAGTGATTCACAAGGAATTTAGAAGTATAATATGTCAACGTTTTGTGTAAATTGGTTGAAGTATAAGGACAATTGTTGGAAGTGTCGGAAGAAGTCAAACTGCCTGGGAGCTTTCGTCGAAAACGCTGCCCAATCCTTTTGAGATATAAGAAAAACAATTAAGATAATAAACAATACAGACGAACTTGCCGGTAACAGATATTTCTCTATTTAAGAATCGGTTTTTTTATGTTTTTTTTTTCAAATATGCATTTATAGTTTTTTTTTTCTCTAACTTTCTACGCAATTGACCTAGCCAGGTCTTAACAGCTTCACCGGACTACTGCATTTATAGTTCCATGTAATTTATAATTACTCTTGTAAAAAAAAATGTAGTTTGGACTACAAACAATAACTTCATCTTCGCTGTTAAGCTATTTTTAAAAACTCTATTTCATTTCTTTGTCACCTTCTCCATGGGAAGACAATTCGGTGTGGTAATATTTATAGTAATCTATCAAACGATATCGATATTGTTCTGAGATATACCGACATTGATTTCTATTTGTATTGTAATCTTTATATATAAATTTCTTCTGTGCGTGTGTATGTCACTGAACTCCTAAACGGCTGGACCGAATTTGATGAAATTTTCTGTGCATGTTGCAATGGATCCGAGAATAATTTAGATTCAATTGGACCCGGTAGGTGGCGCTGCTGTTGACTTTTAGATTTTTTTTTCATTATCAAGGCAGGACAGCGTCCGCTGGGCCCGCTACTATTAATATATTCCGATAAATACTTCTCACAAACGATTCTGTAAACACATTTCTCGAATTAATATATTCCGATAAATACTACTCACAAATGATTCTGTAAACACATTTCTCGAGTGTAATCTACGAAAGAAGTAAATTTATAAGTAAAAAGACACATTAATAAATACATTTCAATGATGTTTATAAAAGGTGAAGTTCATTTTAATGGATAGAAACGTATTTGAGAAACCTAATCGTTTTTGACTGAAAGACAATTTGTTTCGAAATGTTATTTAAAAAAATAACTATATGTATCAAATATTGTTTTTGGCTTAAGAAAAAAGAAAACATAAATTTGTCACTATAGATTTTACAATATATTGTTTTATTTATCGATCTTTGATATGTTGTTGCTATACGGGCTGAAAGTTTAGACAATAGCAATATTTATGGACAATACTCTGCACTTGATTCTCGTTCTACATCGAATAAAAAATAGGTTTTTGATATTTGACCTAATTATCTAGAAAAATACAAAAATCATACGCAATCCTCTACGCGTCTATGTTAAAGCACAGTGTCAATAACCGTCGGGTGAATTGTAAGTGAATTGAAAGTGAAGTTTACCAACTAACGAAGGATAACTTTTCGAAATTTGAACAAACAAAACCTTTTTGTCCGTTTAATTGTTGAAAGTTATTAACTCCGGGTCGCCGCTCGCAGGTTTTATCACCAGTCATTCAACCTAGGTTTATTTATTCAAGGTTCTCTTTGTTGTCTATTAGTATTTGTTTTTATATTATTATTTTATGTGTTAAATGCGACCATGAAGTGTCATAACCTAAAATACTGCGAGTGTCTAACCTTTCACCTGGTATAAGTGTCTGCTTAAATTATCAATGTATTTGGCTTTTACTCGCGGTTTCGCTCACGTTAATGTATATTATCTCTTACCTTCATATGTGCCGCACTGATTCGTATGTCATCAGTGGCAAACGAACAGGTAGGTCACCTGCTGTTAAGTGATCACCACCGTCCAGGGACACTAACAACACCAAAGGAGTCGCAAGTGCGTTGCTACCCTTTTGGGGGAAGGGATTAGGAGCGGGAGAGAGAGAGGAGAAGAGGGGAGGGGAGGTGGGCCTCCGGCGCTCTCACTGACCGAACGAAACGCAACAATGTAAGCACTGTTACTTCACGTCGGTGTTTCTGTGAGAGGGTGGTACTACCCCGGGCGAGCCGACCCATTCATGCTGAAACCAGTAATAGTTTCAGCGTAGCTCTACCACCATTAAAGTATTTTGAATCCGATAATTTTGGCTAAAGCTAATTTAAAAAGTGTGTGTGGTGAATGGACACAGCCCTTTGTTGTACGTGAATACGTCTCGTAACGGGCGATATTGTATATATAATGTATTGGCACCGTCGTTGATCCGCTCGGCCGCATTCATTTTTTACGTTGCCAGCTCTGCTTGTCTCGGTCATATGATATTTTAATTGTACCATTGGATTGGTTTTGAGATGCTCTTTCCAACCATATACGATTTCTGTATTAGGATTTGGCTTTTCCACGCGTATAGGTCGACATTATATATTTTTTGATATGATTTTATTTTAACACATTATATAGACAGACACGATTTTATACTATTATTTTATATATAATCGATACCCTTTGACAAGAGCTGACGATTGAAACTCGAACGAATGTCATGGCTTCACCCAGTCGAAAGTAAAACTAAATAGGTCGAAAGTAACACTAAATAGATTTTTTTTTTTTTTTCGATCTGATTACACTTTTGACCCAGCGAGGTACACTTTTGACCCAGCGAGGTCTTAACAGCTTCACCGGGCTACTAAGGCGAGCGCCTAAGGCACTCAACCGATTTTATTTTGACAACTAGCTCAAAGGTGCACGGCACACCTCGGCTTTGGCTGTTGCCTGATACATGCAATTCGCGATCTATCTGAACTAACCTAAGCTAAGCTAACTATTCATACATATATGAGTTGTTGAAACATATATGTGTACCAAGCATACATACCTCAACAACTCTTATATATATTTCGTATCGGAAAATAGAAATCTCAAAACGCAGTACAATTACCTATAAATGGCGGCGCTACGGTATCACAGTATCGCACCAGCAATATGCTTCATTCTGTCGTAACGAATCTATTAACTTCGCCCGCACCCCACGGGTTGCTTGCTTAATAAAAACAAGGGTGGAAATTTCTAGAATCTAGTTTATATTTCATCCATGATACAGCTAACTTTAAAAGGAAGAAGTTTCGAAATGCATTTCTTGTACAAATCATAACATCTTTATACCATTTGCATAATCGTTTCAAACAAAAGTTCGCCAATCTTCGCCATGGTAAATTCGTTTTATAATAATAAGTTTATACCGTCTACGGAAATTAGAAAATATGTTTTGCAAATCAAAAGGCGGAGAGCACAAATTACTGTTTCGAAGTACGAAAGCAGAGGCAAGCTAAGATGAAAAGCGTCGTCGGTCAAAACGATATTTCAGTGTTGGAGCGAGACGGCTATAGTTTGCTGTTCGTGAGAAAGGGACAGGGGTAGCGAAAGTTTAATCAAAAACAATCCATTTCAATAATATTAATTAGCTTTGGAGATGAGGTTAGAGACGTGTTCAGAAGTTACGAAATAAAATGGATACGGTAATAATTTAGTATCTCACGGCTCCTTTTTAGTATTGGATGCCAGCTCGGTAGCGCCGCCCGCGGCTCGTTCGCATTACCCGCGATTCCGGACGCCCCGGATAGCCCGCTCGGATGGCATCCAATACTAAAAAGGAGCCGTGAGATACTAAATTATTACCGTATCGCGCAAAAACAGCGCCATCCAGCGGAGCATGCCCTCCGACAGTGCCCCAACTGTAATTAGCTGGGCGAGAGTGAGGATATCACTCTCGTACGCATCTGTCGAGGGGTACGCCCCACCGGGCGGCCTCTGTTGTGCACCCGAAGTCAACGGTTGGGGGGATGGCACGGCGGTGCGGAGTCCGTTAGGCGATGCGGTGGTCTTGGGTTTTCTTGAGGCAGCAGATTCAGTAGGTGATGCAGACGTCGACGACTGACAAACTGTCGAGACTGGTTGGCCCTAAGAAGGGCCTTTGTTTGTTTGGCGTGTAGTTGTGACGCGCCTGCTCGACGGCGGGGCCGGAGCAGGCGGGGGTGCGCGGGAGGAGCGCATCGTCGCGTAGGTCGGAGCGCGCGGTGCTCTCGGACGACCTCGAACGCGTGACGACGGAGCCGTCTTCTGACCATGGTCTCGGCGAGCATGGGCGGCGGAGTGGAGACCGCCTTGTCGACGTCGGCGCGGCCGATGAGCTGCGCGGGGCGCTCCCACACGGAGGAGAGCGCCGTCGGGTTGTGGAAGAACACGCGCCCGTCGCCGGTCCACACCACGCACCTGCACACCACACACAACACCGTTATTATATACTATACTAGCCTCTGCCCGCGACTTCCTTCGCGTTCAATACTTGGGGCTAACGCAAACACGCAGCGGAAGCTCTCAAGAGGAGAAAAGCCCCGATTTTGATATATTCTTCATGGGTGCTCCGCTCCGCTCAGGCTAATATATAGCCTATATATAACATTCTTCGATAAATGAGCTATATAGCATCAAAACACTCACCATGGTGTGCCAGATATCGCGATTGTCGAGACAGGCAGCCTCTTGTCCTGCTTCAACTTCTCCTTTTGCGCTGCCTCTTTCTCCTGCTTCTCCTTCTCAGCTTTCTCCCTCTCTAGCTTCTCCTGTTCCGCGGCCGCTTCTCTCGCCTTCTCCTCCGCGAGCTCTGCGGCCGCCTGCCGTTCGATCTCCGCCTTCGCAGCCTCCTCAGCTTGGAGCAAGTCTACCTCTGTCATCGGGATAATAATTTTATTAAGTAACTAGAGCTGTGCCCATGTGGAATTGAGGTAAAAACTGTGATGTTTAATGCCACCTATGGATTGTTTTTTATATATCATAGAAGACAAATGAAAAGGTGGGTCACCTGATGTTAATTGATCACCACCCTCCATAGACACTTGCAACACCAGAAGTGTCTCAAGTGCGTTGCCATCCTGTGTTTAGGGAAAGGGGAGTGTGGAAGGGGAAGAGGGAAGGGAGGTTGGTTATCCGGTGCTCTCACTGACTGAACGAAACGCAACGATGCAAGCATTGTTACTTCACGTCAGTTTTCTACAAGAGGGTGGTACTACAACGAGCGAGCTGGCCCATTCATGCTGAAACCAGTAATAGCTTCAGCTTGCCTCTACCATATATGTCAATGTATATCACTGAACTCCTCCTAAACGGTTGGACCGATTTTGATTAAATTTAGTGTGCGGATCCGAGAGTGGTTTAGATTCACAATTGGAACCGATAGGTGGCGCTACGGTTGAATTTTAGGATTTTTTATTTATTATCAAGGCAGGACGACGTCCGCCGGGACCGCTAGTGTAATATCAATTTTGTAGCCTACCAATTACCATTTAAGACTTAATCATACTTCCCGGTCAGCATCTTTTTTAAGAATCGATTCAATCGTTTTTGAGTAGTATCGATAAAGGAGAAACTTTTTTTATGTCATTTTTATCACCACTACCATTATTCATAATAAAAATTAAATATTAAAAAAAATATATATATAAACACAACTACAGATTCATCAATATAAAAATTATTAGATCTGTCTTGTTGAGATGACAATTACAGTGTCCATTAGTATATCATGTGAAACACTTCCCTATATTATTTTTGAAGTTATACTTCTTTTAGCGCGTTAGGGAAAATTGATGAGAGTAAATTTTTACGATGCGCGCGCACACCGTCACGAAAAACCGACACCCTGAGGTTAGCTATAGTCAACATTTTGTTTCTTTGTATTTGTTGTTTGTATTTCTTTGTATTAAAACTTTCAATGTATTAAATACCTTTTTTCTATTGTCAGTGTTGTTTTTTCTACAACTGTAGAATAAGACGAAAGATAAATTTTTTGAAAAGATTGTTATTTCGTTACGCCAAAGAAGTATAACTGCTAAAGCGTGTACATAAGTACACACACACTTTTTTTTTAAATAAAACGTACAGTAACCCCGATTTTGAAACATTCTCCATTGATTTTCCGCTCTTATTGGTCTTAATGTGATAATATATAGCCTTTCTCGATAATCGAGCTATCGAACATTGAAAGAATTTTTCAAATCGGACCAGTAGTTTCTTAGATTAGCACGTTCAAGTAAACAAACTCTGGCGCTTTATAATATTAGTATAGATACAAGCCAAAAATTCATTTCACTGTGGAGTAGGATGTCTGTTATTTACCAAGTTAGCTTTTTTGACTTGGGTATCGTTCAAGCCATTAGTTTATAGCCTATAATATATATTTTTTTAATCCAACGCCCTTTATCTGTGTCTATGCTAATGACGATACTTTTCCCATTCATGTAACATGGGGTTTTTTCTCTTTTTAATTAATATTTAATAATATAAAATTAATATTTATCATTGTTGTTTTATTGAATAACTTAACAAATATTATTAGTTATCCATATACTATAATACCCTAGGGATGGAGAAATTTTGATATGGACGTCATAATTTTAATTTGTATATTTAGATAAAGTCAAAATTTATTTTTACCATTTTTTCGACGTTATGATGTATTACGCTTGCGCCAGACTAGCGACACGCAGTATAGTGGTCTGTGTACATAATATTGATAATTTTTATTGATCTTATGCAGCTCATCGTGATCATCATTTACATTTATCATTAGTGTGGTTTTCGTATATACTGGCACTTAGATCAATAACTATATACATCTTCATAAAGACTATTAATCAACGAAACTTATAATGAGCTACAAAATATCAATATTACATATACAAAGGCTTCTAAACTACGCGCCGCCAGTCTCTCGCCAGCCTCACAAGCGTAATATGGCTGGTCATGCTTACGTAGCATGTCATAAGCGTAATTATAAATTTATCTCCTGCCAAAAATACCGCTCAATGCGCGTTAAGAAGTTTTCGCTTAAAAAAATAAAAGTATACAAGAAATATAGAACGCAATTTAAATCGCACTACAGTATCTCGTCTGCAATACCCGTTTATCGCTATTTCTAAGACATTATAAAGAGTTCTTTTCGATGTCAATTCTGTATCATTAAACGTTCTCTTGTCATCATTATATTTACGTAAAAAGTTTCCATCGGATCTGTCCATTACGATATACCAAGAGTTAAAATCACTGGAACCCTAAGCTATTATTTATCCATAAATACCTCAAGTATAGTTCCTCCCGATGATATAACGGCAACAAACGATCAGTACCAGCCTGTTTCTCCAAACAGAGCGTATTCACGCCCACGCTCGCGTAACCACAGATCACGCCGCCGTAGTCTGGGGGTAAATTTCGCTACCGCATACCAGATTAAAGCCCCCTCGGCAGCGGCTCAAGCCTAAGTCTGTTCCCTCGGCGTGGAGCCCTTGAATACGCTGTCCGCACAATACAGTGATACAAAATCTTACATCACTGCAACAACATTACACATATCACCTCCACACATACACACGCACACATGCTTTTACACATGAAAGTGGGTTTTATTTTTTTCCCTTATCGAACTGAAATAGTTTAGATAAAATTATCCGACACAAAATACATATAAGAGTTGTTGAGGTATATATGCTTGGTACAAATATATGTTTCAATATCTCATATAAGTATGAATATGTAGCTTAGTTTAGGTTAACTCAGACAGGTCGCGAATTGCATGAGTCAGGCAATAGCCCAAGCCGAGGTATCGGTGCACCCTTGAGCTAGTTGTCAAATAAAATCGGCTGAGTGCCTTAAGCGCTCGCCTTAGTAGTCCGGTGAAGCTGTTAAGACCTTGCTAGGTTAATAGAGTAATCAATTCGAGAAAAAAAACATCAAGTATATCTGCACCTTAGTAATTATTAAAATGTGCACTTTTTATATTCAAACTTATTTATGAAATAGCATAACTGCCCTTACATTGTCACGACTTGACAATAATCATTATCACATATCAGCCTGTAAGAGACCCACTGCAGGGTCATAGGCTTCACACTGAAAGAACTTGTGGGCATAATCACGACGTAACGACGTATTGACTACTGACTTATTTTAAACCCCGAGAAATGTTAAACTTCTAAATTTTCCAACATAATCGATAGCATTATTAACAGAAATTAGTAAATGTACGCGAATTCCGAAAAATTCGTTGACCACAATCACTTTTGGCCATAACTGATTAAAATTTACTATTACAATGTAATATTATGCCATTTTTATTGTCGCTGTACTCTGAAAAACTACGTAATTAGCTGTAAACTTATTATATACTATCGGGCCCGGCAGACGGTTGTCCTGCTCTGATTATAAAAAAAATCCTTGACAAATTATATACTAAAACGTTCCTCATCAACCACTCTATCCACCAGTGAAAACCGCATTACAATCCGTTCGGTAGTTTTTGAGTTTATCGCGAACAGACAGACAGACAGACAGACAGACAGACTTTGTTTTATACTATGTAATGATGATACCTCTTTTCCGATTTATAAACTGGTATCAATCTCAAGTACGGAAATCGTGTTCTATTAACAGATCCCCGTCAAGAACAAAGATGTTAATACTTTATCTTCAATTCCAAATGTAATTCGATATATAAATTTTGTTTCTTTATATTTTCGTCACATAAGGAAAAAGCGTTACGCACCATCTTTTTTAGTTTCTATATATTATCTATATGTCTTTTTTTCTAATTTACTATCAATTTTCTATACAAATAACGCGCGGTAAGAGCAAATACGTGCAAGTAAAGTGTATAGTGTGTTGTGCGAATGTCGCTGATTTAGGTATTTGAGGTCATATTTCACGATCATACCATCTCAAATTAATTATTGTTGTTGAATAAATACTTGAATAGAATATTAATCATATCGAAGCGAGTTCGCAAGTCGGCATAAACGAAAACATTACAGAGAATTCACGTACATATCCCTATTTGAATATTAACAATACCATTGACGGTGAAAGGTGTAATTGCAAACAAAAGTTTCATACATTTTGAGCAATATTTCAATGTCTAAATACATAACGATACAGATATATAGGAATTGTATACATTCTTAACGTTTGATCACGATTTCAGCACATATTAAGTACCGTTACAGTCTAAGATGTTGACAGACTAATGCCAAGGGAGGGCTGGATTTCAAGTGCGGCTATCGAAATACACATTTTGGTACTTAATGCCAAACTATATATTTTCTACTTAAGGGTAATAAGTAGCTAGCTAGATGGACATTAGAAATCTTTATCTCTACGACTCGTGAACTAATGTTTCTTCCGATGCTTACAATAGAGGCAATATGCCTTTGTTCAATAAAAATGAAAGTTACCTTGTGTAATGATTTCTATAATTATTAATTAATTTTAATGATTTAATATGGCCTTTATAATATTTTTATAAGCTAAAATAGTATGCAAATGATTTAAACATCTACTTCCGGCTACAACACATCCGAGACGCGACCGAAACATTAACACTAGCGCCACCCTATTAGAGAGTTCGGCCTATAAAAGGCAAGACGTCGTTGCGGGGTGGTAGGGTTTTACAGCCCGACTGGGTTGCAACCACCATGTATATGGCGAAAAAACCCGTCATAGTGATTCGCTTCTGCGGGTCGCGTTTCCGTATCAGCCTGTGCATATCCAACTTTTTGCAGGCTGACATGATAGCGGCGACCGGCGATGGATAGTGTGTCATTCGATGGTCGCCATTGTTTTGGGATTGTACTGCGCTTACCATCAGGCACAGTGCAGTCATTATGCCGTGATATAATAAAAAAAATGATACTGGATTTTTATATATTTAAGAGGATTCGTGTTGTGCCCACCGATATTCAGAGCCGTTAAATATTTTGGTGAGAACCAATCTAAACATTAATATTTCTCAACAATCCTTTTATTTCTTACAGGTATAATATAATAGATCATTCATAAATGTACCGTATTGGATACAAATGGAAGATTCTGGCGTAAAATCATTTCACAGAAGTGGAATTAAATCATTCCCTTAATAATGACAGACATTCACGGGCAAAACGAAATTCGGTCAATTTACATGAATTGAGAAATTCAATCCCCTGGAATAACAAAACAATATTTGCGTTATGGATACGGTATATACAAGTAAGAACACAATTAATGAAGCTATAGTAGTCTACCACAAGTTCGTCTGCATTGGTATCTTCATAAGTCACTAGCTTTTGTTTCTCTCGCTTTAATATAGTGTAACAACCGGAAGCACATTGTATCGCGCCACGGTACTGCCCACCGGAAGCACTACCGTGCGTAATGCCTAGTGATACCACCGAAAGTATCGCCATAGCCAAGCCAAGCCATGTAACTACCCCACCCGTCGAATATGCCATTTAGCCACGCCTTACAAGTGGGGTAGGGATAGCCAGCCATAAAAGGCCGTGCGTGCTTCGAGTCGGGGCAGACGGCTCTGTCGTCACGCGTTCGAGGTCGTCCGAGAGCATCGCGCGCTCCGACCTACGCGACGATGCGCTCCTCCCGCGCACCCCCGCCTGCTCCGGCGGCTGGCTATCCCTACCCCACTTGTAAGGCGTGGCTAAATGGCATATTCGACGGGTGGGGTAGTTACATGGCTTGGCTTGGCTATGGCGATACTTTCGGTGGTATCACTAGGCATTACGCACGGTAGTGCTTCCGGTGGGCAGTACCGTGGCGCGATACAATGTGCTTCCGGTTGTTACACTATATTAAAGCGAGAGAAACAAAAGCTAGTGACTTATGAAGATACCAATGCAGACGAACTTGTGGTAGACTACTATAGCTTCATTAATTGTGTTCTTACTTGTATATACCGTATCCATAACGCAAATATTGTTTTGTTATTCCAGGGGATTGAATTTCTCAATTCATGTAAATTGACCGAATTTCGTTTTGCCCGTGAATGTCTGTCATTATTAAGGGAATGATTTAATTCCACTTCTGTGAAATGATTTTACGCCAGAATCTTCCATTTGTATCCAATACGGTACATTTATGAATGATCTATTATATTATACCTGTAAGAAATAAAAGGATTGTTGAGAAATATTAATGTTTAGATTGGTTCTCACCAAAATATTTAACGGCTCTGAATATCGGTGGGCACAACACGAATCCTCTTAAATATATAAAAATCCAGTATCATTTTTTTTATTATATCACGGCATAATGACTGCACTGTGCCTGATGGTAAGCGCAGTACAATCCCAAAACAATGGCGACCATCGAATGACACACTATCCATCGCCGGTCGCCGCTATCATGTCAGCCTGCAAAAAGTTGGATATGCACAGGCTGATACGGAAACGCGACCCGCAGAAGCGAATCACTATGACGGGTTTTTTCGCCATATACATGGTGGTTGCAACCCAGTCGGGCTGTAAAACCCTACCACCCCGCAACGACGTCTTGCCTTTTATAGGCCGAACTCTCTAATAGGGTGGCGCTAGTGTTAATGTTTCGGTCGCGTCTCGGATGTGTTGTAGCCGGAAGTAGATGTTTAAATCATTTGCATACTATTTTAGCTTATAAAAATATTATAAAGGCCATATTAAATCATTAAAATTAATTAATAATTATAGAAATCATTACACAAGGTAACTTTCATTTTTATTGAACAAAGGCATATTGCCTCTATTGTAAGCATCGGAAGAAACATTAGTTCACGAGTCGTAGAGATAAAGATTTCTAATGTCCATCTAGCTAGCTACTTATTACCCTTAAGTAGAAAATATATAGTTTGGCATTAAGTACCAAAATGTGTATTTCGATAGCCGCACTTGAAATCCAGCCCTCCCTTGGCATTAGTCTGTCAACATCTTAGACTGTAACGGTACTTAATATGTGCTGAAATCGTGATCAAACGTTAAGAATGTATACAATTCCTATATATCTGTATCGTTATGTATTTAGACATTGAAATATTGCTCAAAATGTATGAAACTTTTGTTTGCAATTACACCTTTCACCGTCAATGGTATTGTTAATATTCAAATAGGGATATGTACGTGAATTCTCTGTAATGTTTTCGTTTATGCCGACTTGCGAACTCGCTTCGATATGATTAATATTCTATTCAAGTATTTATTCAACAACAATAATTAATTTGAGATGGTATGATCGTGAAATATGACCTCAAATACCTAAATCAGCGACATTCGCACAACACACTATACACTTTACTTGCACGTATTTGCTCTTACCGCGCGTTATTTGTATAGAAAATTGATAGTAAATTAGAAAAAAAGACATATAGATAATATATAGAAACTAAAAAAGATGGTGCGTAACGCTTTTTCCTTATGTGACGAAAATATAAAGAAACAAAATTTATATATCGAATTACATTTGGAATTGAAGATAAAGTATTAACATCTTTGTTCTTGACGGGGATCTGTTAATAGAACACGATTTCCGTACTTGAGATTGATACCAGTTTATAAATCGGAAAAGAGGTATCATCATTACATAGTATAAAACAAAGTCTGTCTGTCTGTCTGTCTGTCTGTCTGTTCGCGATAAACTCAAAAACTACCGAACGGATTGTAATGCGGTTTTCACTGGTGGATAGAGTGGTTGATGAGGAACGTTTTAGTATATAATTTGTCAAGGATTTTTTTTATAATCAGAGCAGGACAACCGTCTGCCGGGCCCGATAGTATATAATAAGTTTACAGCTAATTACGTAGTTTTTCAGAGTACAGCGACAATAAAAATGGCATAATATTACATTGTAATAGTAAATTTTAATCAGTTATGGCCAAAAGTGATTGTGGTCAACGAATTTTTCGGAATTCGCGTACATTTACTAATTTCTGTTAATAATGCTATCGATTATGTTGGAAAATTTAGAAGTTTAACATTTCTCGGGGTTTAAAATAAGTCAGTAGTCAATACGTCGTTACGTCGTGATTATGCCCACAAGTTCTTTCAGTGTGAAGCCTATGACCCTGCAGTGGGTCTCTTACAGGCTGATATGTGATAATGATTATTGTCAAGTCGTGACAATGTAAGGGCAGTTATGCTATTTCATAAATAAGTTTGAATATAAAAAGTGCACATTTTAATAATTACTAAGGTGCAGATATACTTGATGTTTTTTTTCTCGAATTGATTACTCTATTAACCTAGCAAGGTCTTAACAGCTTCACCGGACTACTAAGGCGAGCGCTTAAGGCACTCAGCCGATTTTATTTGACAACTAGCTCAAGGGTGCACCGATACCTCGGCTTGGGCTATTGCCTGACTCATGCAATTCGCGACCTGTCTGAGTTAACCTAAACTAAGCTACATATTCATACTTATATGAGATATTGAAACATATATTTGTACCAAGCATATATACCTCAACAACTCTTATATGTATTTTGTGTCGGATAATTTTATCTAAACTATTTCAGTTCGATAAGGGAAAAAAATAAAACCCACTTTCATGTGTAAAAGCATGTGTGCGTGTGTATGTGTGGAGGTGATATGTGTAATGTTGTTGCAGTGATGTAAGATTTTGTATCACTGTATTGTGCGGACAGCGTATTCAAGGGCTCCACGCCGAGGGAACAGACTTAGGCTTGAGCCGCTGCCGAGGGGGCTTTAATCTGGTATGCGGTAGCGAAATTTACCCCCAGACTACGGCGGCGTGATCTGTGGTTACGCGAGCGTGGGCGTGAATACGCTCTGTTTGGAGAAACAGGCTGGTACTGATCGTTTGTTGCCGTTATATCATCGGGAGGAACTATACTTGAGGTATTTATGGATAAATAATAGCTTAGGGTTCCAGTGATTTTAACTCTTGGTATATCGTAATGGACAGATCCGATGGAAACTTTTTACGTAAATATAATGATGACAAGAGAACGTTTAATGATACAGAATTGACATCGAAAAGAACTCTTTATAATGTCTTAGAAATAGCGATAAACGGGTATTGCAGACGAGATACTGTAGTGCGATTTAAATTGCGTTCTATATTTCTTGTATACTTTTATTTTTTTAAGCGAAAACTTCTTAACGCGCATTGAGCGGTATTTTTGGCAGGAGATAAATTTATAATTACGCTTATGACATGCTACGTAAGCATGACCAGCCATATTACGCTTGTGAGGCTGGCGAGAGACTGGCGGCGCGTAGTTTAGAAGCCTTTGTATATGTAATATTGATATTTTGTAGCTCATTATAAGTTTCGTTGATTAATAGTCTTTATGAAGATGTATATAGTTATTGATCTAAGTGCCAGTATATACGAAAACCACACTAATGATAAATGTAAATGATGATCACGATGAGCTGCATAAGATCAATAAAAATTATCAATATTATGTACACAGACCACTATACTGCGTGTCGCTAGTCTGGCGCAAGCGTAATACATCATAACGTCGAAAAAATGGTAAAAATAAATTTTGACTTTATCTAAATATACAAATTAAAATTATGACGTCCATATCAAAATTTCTCCATCCCTAGGGTATTATAGTATATGGATAACTAATAATATTTGTTAAGTTATTCAATAAAACAACAATGATAAATATTAATTTTATATTATTAAATATTAATTAAAAAGAGAAAAAACCCCATGTTACATGAATGGGAAAAGTATCGTCATTAGCATAGACACAGATAAAGGGCGTTGGATTAAAAAAATATATATTATAGGCTATAAACTAATGGCTTGAACGATACCCAAGTCAAAAAAGCTAACTTGGTAAATAACAGACATCCTACTCCACAGTGAAATGAATTTTTGGCTTGTATCTATACTAATATTATAAAGCGCCAGAGTTTGTTTACTTGAACGTGCTAATCTAAGAAACTACTGGTCCGATTTGAAAAATTCTTTCAATGTTCGATAGCTCGATTATCGAGAAAGGCTATATATTATCACATTAAGACCAATAAGAGCGGAAAATCAATGGAGAATGTTTCAAAATCGGGGTTACTGTACGTTTTATTTAAAAAAAAAGTGTGTGTGTACTTATGTACACGCTTTAGCAGTTATACTTCTTTGGCGTAACGAAATAACAATCTTTTCAAAAAATTTATCTTTCGTCTTATTCTACAGTTGTAGAAAAAACAACACTGACAATAGAAAAAAGGTATTTAATACATTGAAAGTTTTAATACAAAGAAATACAAACAACAAATACAAAGAAACAAAATGTTGACTATAGCTAACTTCAGGGTGTCGGTTTTTCGTGACGGTGTGCGTGCGCATCGTAAAAATTTATTCTCATCTTTTTTTCCTAACGCGCCAAAAGAAGTATAACTTCAATATTTTCACTTCTATGTCAACGAAGTTGCAAATTAAAGTTTTATTTTACGCAGACCAAGTCAAGGGCAGAAGCTAGTATAACGTATATTTGATTATATACTGCAGGTGCTTAAAGCCACGTTAGAGTTAAATACACGATTTGAAATTTTACTTTGCGATTAAAAGTCGTAATTTTGTCGCACCGATATAAATTCTCACGTCTGCTCGCAAACCTCCGTCTGTCAACTGTTCAAATAAAACTCTGTGAAGCCTTTTATTGCTTTGTTTGTTTCCTTTCAATCAAATGAAATCGATTCAACTTTTTTTACGACAAAAATATACAAAGCCGTGACGTGACGTGTGATAGGCTACGGAAATGGATTTTTTGAGAGATGTTATAACTATCGTGGAATAGGTGGTTATACTTTGTACAAGCTGTGACCGCGATTTTGTCCACGTGAAAACTTGTGTATAAAAACAGCGATTGATAAAGTCATCTCAATCTATTAAGTCCATTTACTTATTACATTTCTCTCGTACTTATGTCGCGTCGTCATTAAAATTACAATAACTTTTGATAGACCAAACGCATTTTAATAAAAGAAAGACTAAATGTTACTCAAATATATGCTTTATGATTTTCTTGGAAAGGTTTTATCATGAACGTAGTATTATAGCAATGAAGCGTGTTCATACACACAGACAGACATTTGTAAAATTGGTTGAAATTTATGTTATTACTTGTTCCAAGGCATCTGCAACAATGTTTTTACATAAAAATCTAAAAAAGCAGAGCTTTACATTTACATTCTTATTGTGTGTAGAAGATGTAATTTGACAACCCTAAAAATAGACCCGTATAATGGAATCCATAATTGAATATGGCTAAAGAAGAATGGATTTTCATTGAAATCGCTAATGACAGGATATGAATGGCGGTTTAAATGCAATCGGGTTTAGTTCATGTGTCGATTTGTGTGCAACGATGCGTGCTATGCTGATAACGCCTACACCCGTGTTTAATTAGGTAATTACGTAACAAACATATCGCTTTGTGTATTAGACAAGTTTTGTTACCGAGAATAAAATTGGCAAACAAAAAATAATATTTACCAAAGAATTTGGTTGAATAACTCATTAAGTCGTGTCTGGGTTTTTTATCACGCTTTTATTAGCTTCACCTGTATGTATTTATGTTTGTAACCGACCCCTTTGAGCTCGATTTTGTCCTACTTTGAACGATCAGATTTAATTCAAACGTTGCACACCTGTCAAAGGTCGATGACAATGCAATAATCCGAAAAAAAAGTTAAAAAAATTTAACTAATAAATGAAAAATAAATAATAGTTAAAAAAAATAAAAAAACACGCTTTCATAAAAATTTACGCTAGTTGTAATATAATTCTTAAGAGTGGAAAAGGGACAACGCACTACTATGTAAATCTTTGCATAGCGGTGCTTATAGCCATGTCTAAAAATGTACCCTTATAACGAAGTAAATACGGTGAAGACGGCTTTGGAAAGCGGATATTGTATAAGTAATTATGGAAGGAAATAAATAATAGTATAAAAAAACTTAAAAAAAAACACACTTTCATAAAAAATCCAACTAAAAACATTAACTAATTAACATTATTAACAGTGACGCATGTTAATATCAGCACCTCCAGATATCAGTATTTTTATCATTTTTTTGTCACTTTTTACAAAAATATACATAATAATTTACACTATTCTTAATCCAAATTTATTAAATTTTATTTTCTGTTTTTTAGTTGATTTTTTTATGAAAGCGTGTTTTTTAGTTTTTTTAACTATTATTTTTTGGCAGAATTATAGTCATATACTGACTTTTATATTTTACTAGCTAACCCGTGCCTACTTCGTTGGGCGGTAAACATTTATAAAAAACTACTTTTTATGACTCAAATATAAAAGTTAGACATATGCTGTCCTTGAATTTATTGTAGGCATTATCAAACTCTGCAACTTTTTTATAACACTTAATCATATATCTCTCATCGTTAAGGCAGCGTTCGTAAGAAACGTTTTCGTTCGACCGTTTTTTCTCCGACTTACCATGCAAATCCGACCATCACAAAAAAGTCTTTTCATTTTTCAGGGTAATATATAGCTTATGTCACTCACAAATAACGTAGCTTTCTATTAGTAAAATATTTTTCTAAGTCGGTTTAGTAGTTCCTTTTTTTTTAACGTGGAGAAATCCCTTATGGATACACCACCCCCCGGGGCAGAGGGTGGTATATGTCCGACTCGCACAAACTAAAACCCCACGGTGTACCGACAGACCGTTTTGTGGGGGCGGTAAGGGATCGAACAAGCTAATCAACCTTGTAGAGCCACGGAAGGAACGAAGGTGACCGCCGGGCTTCCTACCTATAGAGGGACAGACCGGGTACACACCGGCTGCCCGCCCTCGTCCGCCGGACCTGTGCAATGAGGAGATGGGCCCTCAGGTCCGGCTACGGTGGCGGGAGGAGTTGGGCGAAGTGCCTTCTCCTCCCCCCTGTCCTCCTTTGGCGGAGACGGCCACTTTGAGGGTCTGCCTCGCGGGCCGTCTCCGCCTCCTCCTTCTGCGAGATGACCTCCTCGCAAAAGGAGGCCATCGCTCGCCAAGTCTGTTCGCTGCCAAGCATGGCCGAAACCACGCTCGGCAGCGATAAGTCCGTTCCCACGGCCGCCAGACAGCGTGTGCTGCGCGGTATCTTCGTCAGCGCTACACTCGTGGCAGGCGGCCGTCGGCTCTCTGCGTCCGATCCGGTGCAGGTACCACCCGAAACAACCGTGTCCAGTGAGTAACTGCACCAGTCGGAACGTCAGGGAGCCCCACTCCCTGGATGTCCACTCCCGCAGGACCGGGCGGAGATTACCTCCTACAACCTCACAAACTTTACCTCTTTATAATATTAGTATAGATAATCTTGTGTTATTTTTCTCCATACTTTGTAATATTGGTGGTATTTTAGAGCAAGGGAGCCACCATCTTGTTAGACGATTGAAATGGTCGCAAGACATTTGTAATGTTATTATCTATTCGACAATGGTAGAAAGAATCTCCACGATTAATTGCCAAATATAAAATAAAAAAGGCATATATGAAACACCTGAAACATAATATTTCGACAGCAGTTTCTTTTTGGGTGATAAATAAAGTTTCAATCTTCATTAGAATTTAAATTTATCAAAACGACTTACTGGATAAAATATACAAACACGTATTTCAACGTGAGCCTGATTTCATCCCCCGAGTATGTAAAATGGAGGGTGAAATTTGTCATTGATTCTTATTGAGATGTTTAAGTAGGAACTTAATTTTTTATGAACTTAAAGCTTAGAAAAATTAATAATTCATATGGTATACATATATCATCTAGAAAATTAATCCCAGGGGCATAAAAAACGCGAGTGAAACCATGAGCAAAATTTACTAAGATAAGTAATACCTATTTGAATATGATATTCATTGTTTTCATTTTTAAATAAAGTCGCTCTTGTTTTATGCTATAATGTTTTTAATTATATAATTACTTAAGTAGCATTTTACGTAATAAGACACACTTAAAATAGAGAATAGGAGGTGAAGAGATATTTACGTCCTCAGCAGACGAGGGCAATGACTCTTATATAATCATAAAATTTAGATATTCTGGGAGTGTAAGACAAAGTTCTAGTCACTTGCCGCTATTCAAATCAACGAGAGAGCTTTAATATTAAAGTATCGTTCTAAACTGCAATTTTAAGTTAAATTGTATAATTACATTAAAGTTACAATTTACATTTGTATCTTGCAAGCGAATTACAAGGATAAATTTTAGACTGGTGGATAAGCATTAGATATACTAAAGAAATTTCCGATTAATGACTTGGAGATACATCTGATACTTGGACGTGGAAACGCTTGCATATGTATCTGCGGTCCCATCAGGTGTGGTTGTACAATCCAACACATCGATGCTTTAAATATCTTTAAATTATCATAGAATTTAGTGGACAAAAGCTCATCTATTTATACTTCTAGAAAGAGTTCCACTATCACAGACGACATACGACCTTCATGGGCAAAAACAATTTATGATTCAACTATTCTTCTTACTGGTGATTTGCCAACCGATATTCTCGAAGTAAACTCTGAAGAAGTTACTTTAAAAGGTAAACCATGAACCCTATGATCCAGCATAATGATCGGTAAGCACTGGATGAGTATTGTACAATACCGTCAGGTTTGGTATAAGCGAGTCTATTACTCAGTAGTAGATAAATATAGACTGTTGTAAGATGCAATATATTTGATTTTACACTGATTGGTCAAAAAACAGGATGTGTCGTAATGGCACACGATGTAGGTATTAGTGTAACAAGGAAGATATTTTAATTATAAAGTATACCAAAACGCCAAAGTCACGCAGAGTTCCCAGGCGCTCACCCATACAAGTCCTAACCGCGCCTGACGTTGCTTAATTTCGATAATCGGACGGGAACTGGTGTTGTCAATACTCTACCCCATACAGTGTTTACCCCCACCGTTATTCGTCACACAAAAATGTTGCCGATCAGAATTCCAAAGCATAAATAAATAATTTTCATAATAAATATTTAAAAATGTCTCTTAAAAGTAAGTGAAATGTATCGAGAAATAAATTCAAAAGATGTTAACATTGATCATAGAATAAGCCAGTTTAACTGACGGTGCTTGTTCGAAGCGATAACATTTGGGAATGCAAATATTAATATAGGGGTGACATTGCATACCGTTTTGCAATAAGCCGACAGCCTATTTACTATAGACTTAGCACTGGACACCACTTTTGATAGGAATATATAACCATACTCGCGCCTCTACGTACGTTTTTTTATTATTTAATTTATAGGAAACTAGCTGACTTGCGCAACTCCGTCTGTGTCAAATTGGTTATTACCAGTGTCATTTGACTTTCCAAACTGCAGGGACTCAAACACATACCTAGTTAGTATGTGGAAAATGTTAAATAAGCCTAAAACCCTATTGCAGCACCACCTTCGAGGTCCATTGGACATATATACCTATATATACCTCGCGTTGTCCCAAATTACACACGTGTGCTAATTTTATAAAGCTCGGATAATTTGTTATGGAGTTAATTCGAAATAAATAATTTGTATAGCTATAGCTAAAAATAATAAATAGTTTTGCTATATATTTTATTCCTTTATTTCAAATCGTTCAGGCAACGAACTATTATAGAATTTCAACTGACTTCAATAATTATATTAATTGTGATTATTTATTGATTTTTTTATGTCAAAAGGAGGTAAACAAACATGTGTGTCATTTGATGTTAAGTGATCACCGCCGTCCATAGACACTAGCAACACCAGGGGAGTCGCAAGTACGTTGCCAGCCTGTGTATGGGGGAGGGGGAGGGAAAGGAGAATGGGCGAAAGGAGGTGGGAAATATATATTTAACAAAATTAAATGTAGTTTATAGCACTCGGGGATAACTACACCTTTCTAACAGTGAAAGAATTTTCCATATCGGCTCAATGGAACATCCAAACACACCGTTTTTTCCTCTTTATAATATAAGTATTAGATTGGACATTGTATAAATATTTTTGTTCCTTATATACTTACATATCAATTCAAGTGACGATATATTTGAGAGGTGAAGGAGTTCATATGCTGTATCGCCAACTAGTGTCAAGTTATGACAAAATTAAATACCATAATAACTTTATTGATGAAGAGACACTTGAGCGAGATAAGTTTCATGGTAGTCGATCATACGCTGTTGGTGATTTCCATTTATAGTTTTTTCACATCAAAATCCGCTTGATATTTAGCTTAAACTGTCAGTCCGGCAAATCGATAACATGCTTTGTGACTTTGTTGTAAAACCTAATACTATTAAGTAGAGGCCCGAGCAACAGAATTAAAAACAAAAGTCAAGGTACATCGTCGTGTGGTTTGTCAAACCATCGTTATATATATTCCGTAACTATATTCACTTATGTTTTTGTATTTATTATTTAATTATTCATTTTTATTAATATAAAATAAAAATGATTACGCATGACGTCATTCATATAGACTTTCTCCTTCTTCTTCCTAGCGTTATCCCGGCCTGGTGCCAGGGTCCGCTTTCCTACTTAGCTTTCTCCACTTTGCCCGGTCTTCGGCATCCTTTTGTGTGAGGTTATTCGCCTTTATGTCCGCCTTCACCACGTCCAGCCAGCGTTTTTTGGGCCTGCCGCGGGGCCTTGGGCCTTGTACAGTCATGTTGAGACATCTATTTCCGACATAGTCAGGGGGCCTGCGACTTATGTGGCCGTACCAGCGGAGACGAGTCTCCTGCAGCTTGTCTGCGATGTCACGGACTCCAAGACTACGACGGATGTGTTCGTTTCGAATGCGATCTAACCGCGTAACGCCACACATCCATCGTAGCATTTTCATCTCAGTGACGTGTAGCTGCTGGACATGCCTACCGAGGACCGGCCACGTTTCGCTGCCATACAACAAGACCGGTCGGATGATGCACTTGTACACTAAACACAACCGAACGTAGTAACCTCCTCCTTTTTCGAAGTCGGTTAAAAAAAATACACACAACCGAACGTAGTAACCTCCTCCTTTTTCGAAGTCGGTTAAAAAAAATACACACAACCGAACGTAGTAACCTCCTCCTTTTTCGAAGTCGGTTAAAAAAAATACACACAACCGAACGTAGTAACCTCCTCCTTTTTCGAAGTCGGTTAAAAAAAATACACACAACCGAACGTAGTAACCTCCTCCTTTTTCGAAGTCGGTTAATAAAATGGCTGAACTTATTTTAATTAATTAACTTACTTTAATTTCAATAAGAGAATTAGACCAGAGAGGGCCAAAAGTCCATCTTTCGTTTGGCAAAGGCACGCGAGAAAGCAACGCAGGATATGACTAAATGTCTTTGTGTGAAGAACTCAGATGGCACTCTTGTTTGCGACGCAACTATGGTGAAGGAGAGGTGGCGGAGCTACTTCAACGAGCTACTCAATACTCAACGCGCAAATATTTCCCCACCAGAACTACCTCCTAATCTTGGGCTTGTTCCCCCTATATCATCTGACGAGGTACTACGTTGTCTCCGCAACATGAAAATCCGAAAAGCCGTGGGCCCTGATGACTTACCGATTGAAGCGTGGAAATCGATGGGGCTTTATGGTGTGACTATACTTACTGACCTTTTTAACCACATACTCACTGGTTGCAGTATGCCTGATTCTTGGAGATCTAGCATCATCACTCCAATCTACAAAGGTAAAGGTAATGTACAGGATTGTCGTAGCTACCGAGGTATTAAGATCATGTGTCATACCATGAAGCTCTTCGAACGCATAATCGATTTTAGCCGTGCCCGTACTTGACACGGTAGCCCTCGTCCACTTGTCGCAAGTGTAGGACGATGTGCCTGGGCGTCGTTATACGGCGACGTCCTAGCCACAACACTCAAAATTCTATTCGACTTACCCATAATAAGTGACAGACTTGTGATATTATATGAAGCGACTGCCGCCTGACCTTCAAAACCCCGAGGGGGATCACATTCGTCAGAGCCGCGTTTGTTGTGCAGCAGGGTGCACCACGTGCAGGTGAGGTTGACTAGGGTCCGTGAGGTGTTGTTTGAACCCCTTACACCCCCCATTCATATAGACTTTATAATGTTATAATAGTGGGAATTTTTTTTGGCGCTTTTTTGACTTTTTGAATTGCAACTTTTTATGGCACGGTAGGGAAACATTTTCGTTACATGTTGCGCGTTAAACGTAAGGTAGATATGTATATGGGTGCATGTGTAAGTAACAAGTATGTATAAGTGTGTCTGCGTCTAGAAATATAGAAAAATGAGTATATTTATAGTTAAGTATTTATACTACGGGACTTCGTGTAGTATATAGTTTATGATTATTCTCACATATATACAAGACAAAGAAGTTTCACTTCCATCGCGTGTACACACTGATACACGCATTGTTTTTGTTTTGTATACATATAAGATGCTTCACAATTGCTACCCACTGTACAAAATTATTGCAATATCAGTACCAAGAGGTATTCTATTTAAAAAATTAAAGTCTATTGCTGTGCATCTAATAATGCCGTGAACTGTAAAAACGAATGAAACTCGAAATATCTTTTTGCGAGTTATTTTAAAGGCAATTTCGAACCAGAAGACGGTGTTTGTAATCAAAAGTATATACATACATTCCTGTAGGCTGTAGAGCCACGCTGAAGCTTTTACTGGTTTCAGCATGAATGGGTCGGCTCATCCGGGGAACCACCCTCTCATAGAACACCGACGTGAAGTAACAGTGCTTGCATTGTTGCATTTCGTTCGGTCAGTGAGAGCGCCGGAAGGCCACTTTCCCTCCCCTCTCCTCGCCCCTTCGCTCCCCATCTTCCTCCAAACATAGGCTGGTAACGCACTTGCGACTCCCCTGGTATTGCAAATGGACGGTGGTAATCACTTAACATCAGGTGACCCACCTGTTCGTTTGACTCCTAGGATATAAATAAAAAAAATACAAAATTATCCAAGGCTTTGAAATTTGATCCAAGTTATTGAAATAACTTTTATAATATTTAGTCACAACATGATTCACGAAATACCAGAGTAAGTTACCAAAGAAAAAATCCAGTTTATGATTCTCTTGCCATATGATTTGTTTTTACGTTCAAACGTTTACGTGCGCGTTACGATCTCTCTCGGGCTCTTGTCGATAAAACTGCGGCAGTAAAGTTAATTTCATTACGTTGAGATTATTTTTTCCTTCAGTTATTCCCTTCAAATTCGTAACGTACGCGTACTGAGTCTGGAAGCTAATAATTTATGCTCACGAAAGTGTAAACAACGTACGTTATAATAAAACGCAAAACCTTCAAATAAGTTTTATGCAGTAAAACTTCTTTAGGCGCGACTAGGAGGTAACTGGGCGACAATGCAACGGAAGTCCGTTACGGCAATATGGCGGCACGTTTCTTTCCGTACCATCCGGTTAGATAATAATTAAACATAACCAAAACTTCTATTAAATCATAATTAATTTAATTCATTACTTATCATAGTAATCTGTTCGTACTTTTGTATTTTTTATTTACTTTATAACAAAGAGTTGCTAATAATATTTCCTGTGTTATTTAAGTTCCGAATTAGCTGATAGATGGTACTACAGATAACTAAGCTTTGATTTAATTTGTTACTGACTTACATTGAAACCAGATGGCAGCACAGTCGCGCGCCCATGTATATACAATTAATTCTATTGTATGATTTTTATTACTATTCAATTTAATTTATTTTATTTTTATTTTGGATAGATTTGTTTATAAAGTATTTATTGAAAAAAAAAACAAAAATATTTAAAATGTTTTACTTCAATCGCGTGTGACGGTTACACGCACTCATTTTTTTTTTGGAAACCAATCTTATAGTCGGTTCTTACTGCCATTATCGAGTAAGTAATGATATTACACGTTTCTTGCGATCATTTCCATCATCTAACAAGATGGTGACCGTTGCGTTAAAACTTTCCCAGGGGTTTTTGTGGCATGTCAGAATCCATGCTCTGTGGTATTATTTCCGATCCCCTTCCCTTGTGCACAATAACCAAACTATATTACGTAAAACACCACGAATTATATAGCCAAATAACACAAGATTATGAATAAATAAAACATTTTTACAAAAAAAATAAACCGCCTTCTATGTGAAAAACTAATAAGGCACTAAAATGCAAAAAATAACTGAATTATTAAATTAAACGAATTAAATAATAATTATTGATATTCGCGCTACCTAATAATATATTTGAAGTCGCTGCCAACCTACATTTCAAATTTATCCGTATTATTATCGTATATTATTTATTACCCGTATATCCGTATGCTTGCCATATTGCGAGTCTATATGTAAACGACGACCCGTGAAAGATTGCCGATTTTTCGTCCGATTGCCGTTGTTTTTATATTCGACTAGCTGTGCTCGCGACTTCGTCCGTGTGAAACCTTACGTAAAAACAGTGACTAATAAAGTCATCTGAATGTATTAATTCCATTTATTTATCCACTTTTCTCCCGCACTTAAGTCGCATCGTCATTAATATTCAATAACTTTTAATAGACCGAATCGATTTTAATGAAGCAAAAACAAAATGTAATCAAAGATATGTTTTATAATTTTCTTGAATAGGTTTTATTATGAGCGTATGTCTTTAGCAGTAATGCATGTCCAAGCAAATAGACCGATAGACATTTCTAAAAATGATTGAAATGTATTTTATTACTTATTCCTAGACACGCCTAACATTTTTTTAAAGACAATCTAAAAAGTACATACAAAATAGATTTGCATTCTTATTATATAATACACTAATCTCGTATAGTGTCGATGCAGTCAGGAATGGCAATAAATACTTCGTAGATACTGTCACTATTTATTTGGCCAGAGCTTCACTTTACAATACTTTGTATGTATTAAGAATGCGTAGATATCACAGACATCTTGCCTTTTAAAGGCCGATCTATGTAAGTCAAAGCGATTACTATTTACACATAATTCCGCAAAATAATTTAAGTAACACAAAAATAATAAAGTATGAACAAATTAATGTTATTTAAGCTATAGAACAATTTTATATAATTATCCTTATTTATGTATCTCTAATGTGTTGACTAATCTGTTTCGACATGTAGATCAGCGATATCTAGCCTTTCATGGCCGAACTATGAAGTCAAAGAATATACTATTTATTATTCATAATGATCAAACCAATGATTCAATTCTATATAATGATATTCTTATTTACGTCTTATTAAAATCTATATAATAATAATAATTCTTATTTATGTATCTTTATTATGGTGGCGCTAGTGTCAATGTATATTTATAATATGGTGGCGCTAATATCAATGTTCCGGTCGTGTTGTAGTCTCGTCTCTTGAATGTGATGCAGCGGCACCGGCGGTGGGTGATAACAAATAATAATTATTCTTATTTATGTATCTTTCTTATGGTGGCGCTAGTTTTAATGTGTCTCATAATATGGTGGCGCTAATATCTATGTTCCGGCAACGGCACCGGAGGTGGGTGCTAACACATATGTACAGACTTTGCTTTCCATCAGGTACAATGATGTCACTATATAGCATTAAAAGAAAAACATATGGTGATTTCGGACCCAACGCTAGGCCAGAACACAATTTTTAACGGGCTAAATGTTGAAGAAATATTTATACAGGTGGTAATACAAAATTTTGTTTGTACAAAAGAACATGAACAAAAGCGTAGGTCATAAATCGATATATTAAGCGACGTGAGAACAGTTATTACGTCATAAATATTATTTTATATCACGTGTTACACCATTAAACACGGTCCCAGAGTTATTGACGCTTCTCGAAATGTGATAAGAATTGTATTTTGAAGTTATTACCGGCTTTGTACTACTATATCATTTAATCCGGTCGAAGAGTTTCAAGCGCTTTCGGTGATGAAATCCAGCGAAGAGCTGATTATTTTCTATAGATTACTTCTTAAGTTTAGTTAAGAGATAACGCGTGTGGTGCTCAGGCTATACAAACGTATTCAAATCAAAATCAAAATATACTTTATTCAATTTAGGCCTTGAGAAGGCGCTTATGAACATCAAAGCTACCACCGGTTCGGAAAACAGCCCAGTCATCGAGAAGAACCTGCAAGAAACTCGATATAGTTTATCTCCTCATGTTATATATTTTTACAAAACATAAATAATTACATTCGTGTTTAGTGGATGCACAGAGAGGGGCGTCGTTTCCAGACGTCACAATCGTTCACATGTTGATCCAGCCTTTAGATATTAAAACCAGCTTGACATGGTTTTTGATCTCACTATCCGGCAAATCGGTAATGTTTTTGGGACTTTATTATAAAACCTAACACTATTACCTAGCCTATTGCTATTATGAGTCTGAAACATGAGATGACCAATTTCTTGCTGTTTCTAATATTTTAAATGATTTTGTCTTTTACTAGATCCAGCATATCTATGTTTTTGCAGACATATATTAAATTATTAAGAATATATTGGGAGGGCAGAGTTAAGATACTGAATTGCTGAAACTTAGTCTTTAATGATTCGCGAGGCCCATATTATAAATTGCTCGCAATGCCTGTTGTAGTGGGAATATGATGTCCACCTCAGCTGCTGTCCTACACAATAAAATACCATAAGACATATTCCTCTATTTTGCATTTAGATAATGGAAGTAGAGTAACTATTTCAATACCATACAATTTATATATATGTCATTGTGATGTTGCTAATATTTCGCTCTTGCTATTATTAGTTTTAGATTAAACATTTTTAGGTATTTGTCGTAAAAATAAAATCCAACCTTTTTTTATTTATTTATACATTATGCGTTAAATATGCAATGGCGGACTTAATACCGATAGCATTCTCTACCAGTCAACCATTAGGTGATGCAGAGATAAATGTTGGTAGGTGTAAAATGAGAAGTTTTTATAAAATTATGTTTAACCTATTTAATATAACAATATATAAATAAAATATCAACACCGATATACTACATATATACAATACATACATATAACAACATCATACATAAATAAAAGTATAATAAGTCAACATCAAGTACTAAATACAGCATTAACCAGATAATTCTTCTAAATGAGACTGGTAAGGCCGATGTACCCTGACTTTGAAAGCTTTTGTTGCAGTGAAACGTGCCGGCAGCCAATCAATTCCAGACAGAAGTGCAAAATAACGTCCACTATAATATTTAATGATAGATTTCCGCAAAGTAACGTAACTAATTGAAGGAAAAATGAGGTAAACATAAAAAAAATATAGTATAAGAAATTCTTTACTTAATTCATGAATAACATAAATAAGACTTAGGATGTAAGCAAGATTTAATTTAAAAAAAAGTAATATTAGTGTCTATACCAATATTTTACACGTTCCATTCACGGGCATTTTGTGTACGTTATAAATAAGAGTAACCCATGATAAAAACAAAATGAAAGCTAAAGTCTAACAGAGTTTCTCTCCACGATGTCTCAATTTAATACTCTGCAACACATTTAATGCAGTACTCAGGAGGTTGGAACCAATAAATTACAATATAAACGCTCGTGAACGCTTCGTTCCCAGGAAATTCTCCGAGGTGTCGACGCTGTGAGTTATTCTTTAAAAAATCCTACATGTCACATACGGTTAGGATGTAAGTCGTACTTGCTGGAAAATCAGATATTTTGTTAATATTCCTAGATATATTAAATAAGAAAAAAAAAAACTTTTGAGTTGAGAAACAATAAGGGACATGGTAAATAATTTGGTCATCTAATACACAAATTAAATGATAAGTTAGCTCGAGCTGATGCTGTTCTTGAGAAAGAAGAATTAATAAATGGGGTTAGTATAATAAACAGAGTATTTAATAAATAATCGGTTATAAGTTTCTTCTTTTTACCCTTATCCCATTTAAGTAGGATCGGCATAACATGTTTCCTTTTTCCATTCTTCCTTATAAGATGTCATCTCAGTGTCGACAGCTTTTATAGGCACATTATTTTTCACGGAATCCATCCACCCCTTTTTTGATCTTCTATTATTTCTATATCCGTCCACCTTCATACTCAAAACTTTTCTAGTTATATGAATTACATCTCTTCTCCTAATATGCTCGTACCATGCTAAACTATTCTTCAACTTCTTTGTCACTGGTGCTATTTTCAAACTTCCTCCGACATATTAATTCTTAATCTCATCAATTGTAGAGATAAAAAATTTGTCATAAGCATTTATGGAAGAATAATTTCTGCATTAATATCTCTAATTGCTGTAAACCAAATTTCACTTGCCCAGGTTTAAATTTTACAATTATGTTGAAAATGCTAGCAAAGTATTTGAAGACGTGTGTAAGAATGTCATATATTTCTACAGAATTTCCCTGATTTTTCAATAAGGAAACATCAAATGTTATCCAGGGAATAGCTAAGCTAGTGAACGTTGAAAATATTTGCTTGTATCTATTGAACACTAAAGCAAATGCTGGAAATATTTTATTTTTCAATAATGGTATAACTTCAAAGTACAAAATATTTTGTGTTCAATATTTTTAGGGAAACTTATTGGACGGTTCCGTCTCTGAAGTTGTTCGAATTTTAAAAGACTATCTATAAAATGTAGACAGTAAAAAAATGCATATTGGTAATGAGCCCATATTAATTATGAACTGCCTAACTTATAGACAACATACAACTTCAAACAATGAGTCTAGAATAGCTACACTCAGCCTGCGGCCCGCCGGGTCTTTGTAGTTGCCTCATCCGTTTATACTTTATTTTCAATTATTCTAAATTCGTGCCCATCAGAAAAACTATGGGCATGCTGAATAAGTATAATAGATCCGAGATAACCCGACCGCAATGCGTTCCTTATGATATAAGGGTTATACCAAGCGTACAACCATTTTCACTACGTTGATACGTTGTTAATTTGAAATTATGTTTTTTTTTTCAAAACCTACATATTTGTAGATTGAGTGAAAAGTGATTGTGGCCCGTTTAAAAAAAAAGGTTGAGTACCACCGGTTCTAGAAGCTTGTAATTTTGTGTTTCCTACACAACGAATGTGACCTAAAGTGACTAAGAAAGAATTATAGAGAATTCTTATCCTAATTGCCTTGTACAGAAAGTTCCAAAGATGTCTATGGGAAATCCTATCAGTCACGTCTGGCTAGGTGATCTATAAAACCGTACCAGAAAAAAATTCAAACCGGTTTTTTTGTTAAATGACTGGTCGGTACAAATTACTTTGTTCGTGTGAAAGCTTTTTTGCTATCCCGTTGGGAACTACGTGCTTAATCGAAATAATGTTCATATGTTTTCTCTTGACTGCGAGTTATCTCTCTATCAGATTTCAACGAAACGGATTGGGTCTGATTACGTCATGCCGGAGAAAGGTCTTCCACTTTTTAATAGGAAATCTTATTTCACCAGAATTTAAAGAGTAGAATATGAATCTGTCAAATGCTACATATTACAGTAGTTTATATTATTTTTTGTTTTTTTTTTTTATGTCATAGATGGCAAACGAACAGATGGTTCACCTGATGTTAAGTGATTAACACTGTCCATGGACACTAACAACACCAGAGGAGTCGCAAGTGCGTTGCCACCCTTTGGGGGAAAGGGTTAGGGGAGGGAAAGGGAGAGGAGAGAGGAAAAGGAAGGGGAGGTGGGCCTCCGGCGCTCTCACTGGCCGAACGAAACGCAACAATGCAAGCACTGTTACTTCGCGTCGGTTTTCTATGAGAGGGTGGTACTACCCCGGACGAGCCGACCCATTCGTGCTGAAACCAGTAATAGTTTCAGCGTGGCTCTACCACCATTTAAATATATTGTACTAGTACTGTTTGTACTGTACTGTTTACAGTAGTAAATAATTCTTGTTTATAAATAAGATATTTTCGTCAGCTGCCTTATAGATCACAAAATGTTATTTCTTATTACACAGTAATGTAATATTGAAAATATATGACAGAAAGGACCAGATGTAAAG
This sequence comes from Antheraea pernyi, assembly GCA_015888305.1. NCBI lineage: Eukaryota > Metazoa > Arthropoda > Insecta > Lepidoptera > Saturniidae > Antheraea > Antheraea pernyi. The sequence goes on along the minus strand of MU159240.1, from coordinate 217,857 downwards.
TCCGACGCAAATAATGTACGCTTGACGGAATTCGGTGAGTGACATAATTAATAATGAAGAAATAGAATGCCGTCTCTATCATGACGAGTGTTCTGAAGAGTTATTCAAATTAATCCCTTCATCTTTTTACAATGAACCATGCGCGCTGGTCTTCGGAGACACAGTTTTACGGTAACTCATATCTGAGCACGAACTAAAAACTTCGCTACATCTTATTTTTGCCGTACCGTGAAGCTATGGAACAATCTCCCGGCTAGTGTGTTCCCTCCTTCCTATAACATGGGGTCCTTCAAGCGTAACGTAAAGAGACATTTACGCAGGACGGCATGACCACGCCGGAGGAGGTATCTCTCGATGGTCGCCATTGTTTTTGGATTGTACTGTGCTTACCAGACTGACCAGACTTATCAGGTCCAGTGCAGTCACTTTGTCATGCTACAATAAAACAAAGAAGGTAAATCTGTTCATTTTTTAATTACAGTCCTGGTCAAATGTTTTGATGGTTTTGAATATAGCTGCACAGAACATAGATAAAACATGTTCAGTGGCGGTACGCGATCTGCACTCGAGCGTGGTGCAGTGAAAAACCTGAGGATTTTTTTTATGCCGTAAAGCGACGGGAAGATTTCAAAAGTCCAATGCACTTTTAAATAAAATATCACACATCTTCCTTTAATATAGAGTTATTGGAGTTTTAAGAATTTATTATTATTGTTAGTATTACAAATGACTAAAGAAATTTTCCCGCCAAGGTACATCGTTGCTTTTAACTTTTTTTTAGGTATTTTGCTTCTGTAATATATAAAATATATTGTTATAATAATAAGAAACGAGGACGTCGTGGCTATCATGTCGTTAGTGAAAATGTCCATAGTTAATTCGCGACAAATTTTCAACCTAAGAGTGTAAGCTAGTTACATTGGTATTAGAAAAATGTCTTACATTACATTTTTCTCTATCTAATGTTTCAGTCTATTTTACGATTGAGACTTACGTCAATAGAAAAATGTCCGAACACGCAAAATTTCAACGAACATTGCTTACACACTTTTAATACACAATAGATTCGAGCCCAATTTTGTTTTAATCCATACTTTCCAAAACTATTTTAAATATTTTTTATACACTTTGTTGCATATAATATCTGAAATAAAATAAGCTTCCGTCTCGATGTAATGTTCTCGAACGCATAAAATCGTTTATTATCTGGCGCAATGTAATTTACATTTACATAAAACCAATATACCTTTAAATCTCGTAAAACTGTCTCGGATTGCCTCCACCGGGTCCGCTTCGACTCACATTCTTATTTTGTACGGATTTTTATTGACTCAAAGTCGGTTTTATTGTATTTCAGATGCGGTGCCATCGTCTTAACCATTTCTCGATTACGGAGACGAATTATGTTTAATGTATATGAGTATATTATTTTATTGTTTAACTACCTGTGTCCGCGGCTTCGTACGAGTGGAACCTGATGTAAAAACGTTGAGTAATAAAATCATCTAAATATATAATGTCCATCTACTTTTCTCTCGTACTTAAGTCGCGTCGTCATTAAAATTACAATATTTTTTGATAGATTGAACCGACATTAATAAATCTTTCGTAGGTGGTAGAGCCACACTGAAGCTATTACTGGTTTCAGCATGAATGGATCGGCTCGTCCTGCGTAGTACCACCCTCTCACGGAAGCACCTACGTGAAGTAAGCAGTGCTTGCATTGTTGCGTTTCGTTCGGTCAGTGACAGCGCCGGATACGCACCTCCCCTCCTTCTCCCTCTCTTCCCGACCTCCAATACAAGATGGCAACGCACTTGCGACTCCCCTGGTATTGGTAGTATGGACGGCGGTGGGCACTTACCATCGAGTGACCCGTTTTTTTTATTAACGTGGGAAAATCCCTAACGGATACGGGTGGCGTATCCGGGGGGAGAGTGGGTTATGTCCGAGTCGCACAGACTAAAACCCCACGGTGTACCCTCTATTGCCGTAACGGAGTGACACGGCCTTGAACCAGCTAGCTAGCACACATGTCACCCCGGCAGCCGGCCCAGGTTGGCATTCCCGCGCTAAAGAGGGACAGCCTGGCACACGTAGACTGTCTCCCAGACGGCCGAACCAGTACAATGGAGAGACGTGCCCCCCAACTCATCTTCCCTTGGTCCGGAGATAACCCGCCAGTTCGGTTGTCTCAAATGATATAGAGAAAAAACTAAACATATAACCTATATAACGAAGCATATAACCTGCTCGCTAATGGCAGTAATAGCCTACTAGAAGTCTGGTTGCCAAAAAACTACGTGTATTTGTATGTGTGTGTATAGTTATATGGAAAAACAAATCTAAACAGAACATAATCCACGGTTTAATTAACAAAACGTATTCACATATACAGGAGACTGACGGCCGCCGGCCGCAATCAATAGTGAAGGAAAACAACGAAAGGGGAATGAATTTTCCTTTTACCCAAACCTCGTGCCGGATATTACGAGTGAAATCTCTATCTGCTTCGTACTGCTTGTTTAATAGTTTCTGAATTACATTCTTGTTTGCCTTATTACGTTTTCTTTTATGAACTTTGATAACATTGGTATGTAAATGTAGGTAATTATCTATTTATTACTTTTCAACTTTTTGTCCCACTTCTGATACAAATGTCAGTTGGGTCTGATAGTAACATACACATATATACGGATTACAGTTGCTCAAAATGTCAATTAATTTTGTTTATATTATTTTTGGCAACCGATTTACTAGTCTAGTCTAGGCTTTTGTGGAGTTTTTGTGGCAATTCAGAATCCATGTCCCGTTGTAGTATTTCTCATCTATGTCCACTGTGTACAGTGACCATAATATATTACTTAAAACGCTACCAATATTACAAAATATAGAGCTAAATAATACAAGATTATTAATCATTACGTATTATAACACGTAGTCCACTGCCACGTCTGTCTGTCTGTTCGCAATAAACTCAAAAACCACTTAACAGATTTTCATGCGATTTCCACCATTAGATAAAGTGATTAATGAGGAAGGTTTAGGTGTACCACTTAAGTTTTTTTAATTATCAGGGCGGGATAGCGTCTCCTGAGCCCGCTATTATAATATAAAATCCACTAAATGACATTCCAAGTCCTGCCAACAACTTCTCTAAGAAGGTTATTCCGTAACTATGACATACAACATCTATCCTTACAGTTTCTTTAAAAAAATCCAACCTGTATAAAGTACATACGCGATATTTCTTCCATTTAAAATCATACGCTGTGCCATCCACAATGCGTCCGATTGGGAACGGAACGGATGTGGACGCGTCCGGATTCTGGATGCGGTGACACAGCCGGCGATGATCGATGACCGTGCACGCTTGGTAAGGTAAACCCGCGGATTTATTATTAAGCGCGAGCGTTTTTATAACACTGGATAATATTTATTTTGATAATGAGGAGGAAATATTTTTATATACGACTAGCTACTGCCCGCGACTTCGTCCGCGTGAAATAGATTGGGCTATCGCTAACACGCAACGGAAGCTCTGAAAAGGAAAATAATAAAACAAATTTTGAGACACTCTTCATTGGTGCTCCGCTCTTATAGCCTCCCTCGCAAATGAGCTATCTAACACTGAAATATTTTTTTAAATCGGACCAGTATTTCCTGAGATTAGCGCGTTCAACAAACCAACAAACCCTTTATAATCTTTATATATAATTTTTTCTGTACGTGTGTATGTCACTGAACTCCTACTAAACGGTTGGACCGATTTTGATGAAATTTTGAGTGCGTGGTGTTCCAGTTGATCCGAGAATGGTATAGATTCACAATTGGTTCCGGTAAGTGGCTCTTCGGTTGACTTTTAGGATTTTTTCATTATCAAGGCAGGACAACGTCCGCCGGGCCCTCTAGTATTAGTATATATTTTTTTGAAGAGACGATGATTTAGTTGATATCGTGTTCGGTCACAGCGTCGATGGACGTAGGTTCGAATCCTTGCAACTGAGTCGGAGCTTCTAGTTTAGGAAAATATCGTGACTTTTTTTATATATCAAAGGTAGGCAAACGAACAGGTGGATCACCTGGTGTTAAGTGAACATCACCGTCCTTAGACACTTATTTATTTATTTATTGAACACCAACATAATGTACACTGATCATTATTAAAATAATACACGCACAATTTGTAAAGGTAAGTGTCATCGTAACAGCTTTTCAGTTATAATTATCATTGGAGAAATCACAATTGTCTATTGCGATATGAAATTTAGCGAAATGTTATTTATGTTTATATTTTGGAATGATTACCTGAAACGATAGTGTGTAATACATTTGAAATCTTTGTGGAAGCGTTAAATATTGGATTCAGTCCATTAATTAAATCGTAGGTTCATTAAATATAAATAGGATTTTTTTGTTTGTTTTAACAATAATTAATTATCTGCTTTATGTATATCTACGTTAATAGATACTTAACATTTTAATTTGATGAAAAAATAAGTTTTAAAAATTGTAATTGTGAACCATTTTCAGAGAACAAGCGACGAGAGTAAAACTGCTAATATATGTTTATATATATGTTTCAGAATTCTGTCATATAGAACGACCGTGATATATTTAAAGGTTCATTGTAAACAAAAACTCAAAAGTTTATGTATGTTTTGTGAACTCTGTAATATTATAATCAATATAGAAGGGGTATAAGGGGTATTGCATAACACCTTAAGCTTGAGGCACCCAAGTCAACTTCACCTGCACGTGGTGCACCCTGCTGAGTAACGAACGAGGCATTGGCGACAGCGGGGTGGTAGGGTTTTAAAGCCCGACTGGGTCGCGACCACCATGCATGTAGCAAAAAGCCCGTAATAGTGATTTGTTCTGCGCGTCGTGTTTCGGGATCAGCTCATGCGTATCCAGCAGTGAATGACTTTCGCCGTGGCTCGAGTACCGGTGAGGTGATTAACACTGGTCACCTCTGGACACGGACGGAGGTTATTCGCTCACGCAGGCCAGCATGACAGCGGCGACCGGCGAGGGAAAACGCATCTCTCGGTAGTCGCCATTATTTTTGGATTGTACTGTGCTCACCATTAGGCACAACCGACGTGAAGTAACAGTGCTTGCATTGTTGCGTTTCGTTCGGTCAGTGAGAACACCGGAGACTCACTTTCCCCTTCCCCTTCCCCTTCCTCTTCCCTTCCTTCCCCCCAACACAGGCTGGCAACGCACTTGTAACTCCCCTAGTGTTGCAAGTGTCCATGGACGGTGGTGATCATTTACATCAGGTGACCCACCTGTTCGTGTGCCTCCTATGATATAAAAAAAAAACAATGTAAGCACTGTGAAGCACTGAAACCACGCGAGGTGACAGGGTTATTACTAAGTCCGTCTAGCTAGGTACCACTCACTTTCAAGTTGGAAACCTATCACCAAGCACCTGTTGGTGTGTTCTGGCAGCTACACTCAAGAGCCAGTTCCCTCTAGGCTTGGTGTGCTTACCATCTTAGATCACAATGTCATCTACCATCAGATAAGGTTATGGTCATATACTAAAACCCATCAAGTATTAAAAAATACGGCCATTTAATTTTACTGTAAGTGTAGTGCGCGTTAAATCAAATCAATTCAAAATGTTCTTTATTCAATTTAGGCCCTGAGAAGGCGCTTATGAACGTCAAAGCTACCACCGGTTCGGAAAACAACACAGTCATCGAGAAGAACCGGAAAGAAACTCGTTCTGGTTTATCCTTTCATGTTATATATTTTTACAAAACATAAATAGTTACATTTGTTATTAGTGGATGCACAGAGAGGGGCATCATTTAATAGTTTAATAGTTCACATATTGATCCACCCTATAATAAGCCTTTAGATATTAAATCCTGATTGACATGGTTCTTGAACTGACTATCCGGCAAATCAGTAATGTGTTTTGGGATTTTGTTATAAATACTAACAGTATTTTACTTAAAAAACTGTTTTTGGACTTAGTGAGTCTGAAGCATGGAATGACCAATTTGTTCCTATTTTTAGTATTTAAATTATGCTAGTCTTTTACTAGATCCAGCATATCTAAATTTTGCGGGCATACATTAAATTGCAATAAACAAACAGTTAACTTATTTAACAAGAGTCAGTCATGTATGTCTCAATAGCGAAGCGTATTACTAAATACTTAATTGCATGTGACTTTGCACTTCCGCCTGGAAATGATTAACCATTGCTACGTTCTACAGTAACAAAGACCATTTGATTTGACCATTTCCTCGATGTTTACCTGGTACGTTATGTAACTAAATCAACAAAAATGCGGCCCATCTCTAGACAATTGATATGTAGAGCTGTAAATAATAAGAAGCACGTTTAATTAAAATATGTTGCAGAGAAAACATGTAAGGCCACAATCGAGCCTTTCAGAAAGTATCCTTGCATCGATGTTGTCTCATTCGATATGAGTGGGCTGGCAATAGCCACGACAGCAGCCAATCAATCCCCAGCTATCAAGTCTTTATGATGGATTTCCGCAAAATAATAACTTCATCAATCAAATATCTCACTATACTGTGTCACGAGGCCTTTGTCTTATTCCTCCTTTGTCGTATCAATAATTTTCTTAAAATGTCCCATTCTGAGCATTAAATGAACATGAATGAGGGTATACAGAGGACGAAATTAAACGTACTACAGTTTAGGTATTATTGTACTTACACGTGGCCTCGCTTCACTGTCTAAAGGTTTCATTTTATTACATACTTATATTGCCCGGTTCAGTCTGGCAAGAAAAGCAAATCATAGGAAAAATTAGAAACAGCTGGAAGGTGTCATACAGGAAAATCCAATCATCTGACGATTTTCGTCCAACATCGTATTTATCGGACGAACTACATGCATTATTTTCCTTAAAAAGAATCGAATACGTATAAATCCTCGTTTCCATCACCTGAATAACGCTAGAATACCATGAATATGAACTCGGTCTGCGCGAACTAAGGTCCATGAATAAAGCATGTATGTAGCGCGCCCTCTACCGTGTAGGTACGGATACGACAAAAAGGAAAAACACCATTTACTGGTTTTGAATTCATCGGAATTTATTACTGTGTGAGCTGATGTTCACAAGATTTGGAATGTTATTTACATTTCTATTAAAACAATGTATTAAGTGAAGTATTTCCTGTTTAATTTTTCTGACATTACTGCCTAATGATATTGACTATTTGACCAATTAGCTAATTAGCTACCTTTTTTAATTTTACCTCACTGCTTAGGGAGACCACACTCCTAAGGAAAAATGTAATGATATGTAACCGGGAACATACTTTAATCATGAAAACATGCAAATGCGTAGTTCGATAGACCTCGAAGGAAATATTGTAAAGTTTATAAGCTATTACATTTCTAGTATAATTTACCAGGACAAGAGCATTTAGGCATCAAATCAATATGGTACTGGAGACTTTGATGATTAGCAGGAATCAACTATGGGTTTTGGTGAGAGCAATTTCTAAGCACTGTTATCTAAATATACCCATGGGATATTTGAATTACGGACACAAAAAATTAAAGGTTTTGCAATAATATTGGCAACATAGAACCTCTTGTGTGAATGTAATCCACTGCTCCCACTATGCCAAAAAAGTTCTGCGACACATAAAGGCTATTGGATGGTACTATGGGGCGACCACGGGACCTATTTGTTGGCAAATATATCGGAAATTGTTACCGGGTGTGGACCGGCTAATCCGGAAATACGGAATGGCCTTGTTACACCTAGTTTTAGTTGTAACAATGCACTCAAACAAAGTTGTCGTATTTTACCGATCAGCTAATACTTTATCATTAATATGTGGTTTAGGGAAAGGTTGAACAGTTTTCATACCAATTACATATGCAGTTTCTAGGGTACAACAAAAACACACACAAATTCAATGGAAGGTTTCTTTTCATGCTATAGGGCAGCAATCAAGCAGACGATCAATTTCATGTTAAATGGTTTTCGTCGCTCATAGACAACTGCAACACCAGGCGGCCTCACTGTTGATTTATCGACCTTGAAGAATGTTTTCAATTTATTCTATAAAGAGTCCCTACTGTGACTGTACCGGGTAATTCATTACACTACGCTAGCCTGCGCATAATTAAGTTTCTAGATCCTAATCCTAAGATTGTCGCTAATTTGCTTGGTTGTACAGTATGTTGAAGAACAACCAGCCAGCGGCGGGAGGTCTAAATTCGGAAAGACGATAAGAGCACTGTATCAAAATGTTCTTCAGAACATTCTCTTTTGTAAACGCGGTAAAGTATACATGAGACCTAATTAATATCTTTGCCGAATTTTAATGATTCTAGACCGTCTGTTAACTCGGGATTGTCAATAATTCGAAAAGGTACCAATCAATTGGAATTACAACTAGATATATAATAGGCCGTCGTTTTACACCACGAAGATCTACCGAATTTTAATGATTCTAGACCGTGTGTTAACACGGGATTGTCAATAGTTCGAAAAGGTACCAATCAATTGGAATTACAACTGGATATATAATAGGCCGTCGTTTTACACCACGAAGATCGTAAAGTGTAACAGTCCCTGATCCAACTTTGGAGTCCGCCTCAAAGTTCATAATCTCCATTTTAATTCGCCGGCAACTTTTATCGCGGGTAATGAATTTACAAATCCTTCAGGATTATGTCTTGAGTTTAGAAATTTTGTGGCCTTATTCTCCCGAGGGATACGCTTTTGTTGGTATATTTATATCTGTTAACGTCGCAATATTCGGAACATTTTATTATTTTACTTAGAGTGTTAATTAATATAAAGCTCTTACAGACAGATGTTGTAAATTTTATTAAGATCTATTTAGGCAAGAGTTGATTTATTAGTGAAGTGGCTTCATTTGGCTTAGCTCCGTATCTTTGTTCAACCAAATGTTTTCTAATATTCTTTACATTAATAGATCGCTTTCAATCGTGCTTTCTTCTTCTTCTTCTTACCCTTATCCCATGTAAGTAGGGTTGGTACAACATGTTTGTCATGTTGTGGTATATGATTTGGCTTAATTTTTACTATCGGCCACCTGCCTGACATCAACCCTCCTTGGGATTATTTTGTTGTACCACTGTATTTTTGATTATTATTATATAGTTACGAAGTCTGATGGGCTCTTTTAGCCTTACAATTATTCGTTCCGGTTAAAAACGAAGTTCTTCAAGGTTATGGTTTGCTTGTTATATTGCCATTTTTATGTAACAGAAAACTAGCCAACTTTAGACTATTACCGAGGACTGCATTTTCTGGGTTTTTTTTTCAGGATTCGTGGTTTCAGAGTTTTCTCATTAATAATAATATAATATGAGATATAATAAACCGTTATAAAAATATAAAATATGAAAACTATAATAGAAAACAAATGCAAATAAAATGGCATGTCAATGTCACTATGCTTTCAATCATTCTTTGTCTCCTTGAGTACATTATTAGAGCAAGTCTAATCTAAAACTTGAAAACGGCTTTTTCGATTTTAATCTGTTTCTTTTACATTATCCTGGTTAATAACTATGTCAATTGATTTTCTTTCTTGATTTTTATTCATTGAAGGTATATAAACGTTGTCTGCCACGGACGTTTATTAAAAGTACTTTGAAGTGGCGATGGAAGAATTTACAGTTTTGCATGAACAATTTTCTATATTAAATTACAAATTTTGAATTATTTTTCTTTTGTTTCGCCACTCGATTTTCTGTTTAAATCGACTTTGTATTAACCAACTTTGTACAAGATAAGAAAAAAATCAAATCGGGCAAGCCCTTTCGGTGTTTTATCGAACCTAACGAACAGCAAGTCAAGCAAGCAAGCATGTATAGAATAATTTGCATTATGCCTAGATTACTAGATTACAATACAAGTGAATCTATTTTAGTCAAACTAAACACAAATTATTAGATGCAGACGTTAAAATAACGTAGGTGGTAATAAAGATTTATGAGTTAGTTGCGAGCTTTATCTCTAGTACACTTATGTACAAACGAGTTATAAAATATTTTATAAGTTTACCGAACTCACGAGATAGTAGACAATGAAACGGTAAAATAGTGAATTTAATTTTGGTTATAGTGAATTTAAAGTTGGTTGGACGGGTTAAGGTGCTGTAGGGTTTAAAATAAAATAAAATAATAAACAGTAACGAGATGATGTTTTAAAATGTAAAGTAAGGTAACAATGGAAAAATAATTGTACATTATTGTATTACTTTAATTTTACCTTTATATGAGAGCTTCGTCTGTAAAAGCGCTTTCATATTATAATTTACTAAGCCATCGTTGCATTATCAATCTAATTACCATCTATTTAAAATTCAAAGCGGCCAAAAAGATTAACGAGGTCTGTAATCTACAAAAACATTACAATATTACTTTTGGTCTGTACAATCGGTTAAAACTATTTTAGTCACCAATTGTTTTTAGTTTACACTATAAAAATGCCAGTTGTATGGGAAAATCCTCCCAATTAATGTATGAATATGATATAAAAACATAGATTGTTATAAAAATGTCTTCTATCTATTTTAATACCTTTTTCTTCTCTATTTATCAATCGGTTTTCTTTATTACAGATAAGCTTTAGTATTATTATTAAAAAAATGTTTATTTCCATACTATCGATAAGTCGAAGTCTCTATTTTTGTCTCTATTCGTTATACTTTATGCTCTTTATGTCTATAATCTTTAATGTAAATAAAACTCCGTTACCAAATGTATGATAGCACATCACTTTACCATGCCAATACTTATTTAGCTAATTATTTTTTGTTGCATTTGCAATTGTTTAAAAGATATAAATGTCAATGTTTGATAAATTGTATGGAAAAGTGAAAAAATTGGACCAAAAAAAATCTCCATATCGCTCATATATCCCGCGTATATGGTGTATACATTCGCCTGTACGTGCTCCCTGGAACCTTACAGCGACAATTAGATTAATCAATCAATCGATGATAATAAATGATAGATACTCTATTTAGCCATACAATTAAACGAATGAGACAGAAGACCTTGATGTGGGAGACATTCCAAAGAATTGACAGAATTGGCAGATTGACGTTTAGATAATTAGTTTAGATTTAATTTAACTATATGGTCGTAGTATAAAGGAAACATTTGATCTCATTCTTTTTGTCAGCTCAGTTAGAACCCGAGGCGAGTAGATATATACCTACAAAATGTAAAATATTCAATTGAGCTACTATTATTTATTAAAAAAAATTATATATATAATTATATTATTAGATATTACCACGTGAAAAACAAACTTTATATTATGGTCTAATTTGGGCCATTAATTCTGTTAACATTTGTCTACCGCGACTGTACGTTGACTCTTCAGCTTTAAGCCACACTTAAAGTATTATCCTAGTTGGTTGATCGCGTAGAGTGAGGTGTTATTGAAATATGGAGTAAAGAAAATATATCTTACACATATTTTATATAGAATTATCTTAGCTTTTATGTAAATTGAGAAAGAAGCTTGTATTTATAATATATAGAAAAAGAATTCACCACACATGTGCCTAGAATATAAACAGGGCTATACCAAGCCTGGTCGTAAATATTCTTACAAAGAAAATATTTTTTTTTTCTATTATATGAAATATTTATTACAGCATTGTTTGGGTGAGTGAAGCGAGTTCTAAATAACAGATAAATTATTTTCAATATAAAAACTCAAATTTCAATGTAGAAATTTATGTAGCCGTGTTAAACGATTTTTTGGTAGGTGAAAACCTTGTAGGTTCGTGTCACCGATGACCTCGACATGCTCGTACCTCAACATGTATTGTGTTAGACTAGCGACGCGTTATATAGCGGCCTATGCACATGTAATATCGATATTTTGTATTGACCTTATCCAGCCCATCGTATCTTTGATCAGTTAATAAACTGTATCAAATGGTAATATAATTATTGCTCGGACTGCTAATAGATATGAAGGCTAGACTAATATTAATAATTTCAACTTACAAATTACTAGTAATTTACAGTACAATTGAATTAAAAATTAAAAAAAGAACAGAGTTATTCTATTCTTTTGAGTTTTCACATGTGTTAGCAGTTCTTAGGACTGTCTCGAGTTTTTATACTACATTTCATATATTGCTATATTTCAGTATTTATTATATGCTAGCACTGTCCGGTAGTTTCACTCGTATGTAATTTATGTTGCCCTCAGACCCTCCTCCACTATTACTTCGTGTTGCATACATCGCACTTTTTGACTTAAAGTTTGGACAGTAAATGATATACCCTTAAGTTTAAAAGCGCAAAATAATCTATAGACTTACGCGATAAATAGGCCGCACTTCAAAAGTAATTTCAGTTTAAACTCTTTCAATTTATTTAGCTTTAATAAGTGTTTTAAACAAAGTCGCTTTTCGTGTCTGTCTGTGTTGAGCTGAAGTCTCATTTTAATACTTCTAATTACCTATGAATCGACTTTTTTACTTGGCGACTTAGGAGCTTGCGAATACCTGTCGCCTTTTATAGTCGAATGTAGATTTCGTGGATCGTAGATTCGTAGTATCTGCATAGATTATCCATGTTTTAATATCATCGATTGATTGATTACTCTGTTTGTCGCTGCGAGGTTCTATGTATGTGGAACAGTGCAGTGTTATTCTTTAGTAGGACCCAGGGAGCACGTGCAGAGGAATGAGAGGTACACTTTCTGCGGACGCGAGTAACATCAGTCCTTAGAACGTATCAACAAACTTAAAACAAAGGTTAGGTTAGACTCTCTCTCTCTCTCGATTGTCTTTCGTTCTCGACTGTCGTCTGTAAGATGGTTGAGAGCGAGACCGGGTGGCACTCCGTCGCCTTATACTTCGAGGCAGTTATGCTCTCTAAGGAGGCGGCGGAGAGGGAGAGAGAGCAGACCAACAGGCTCCTCGCCCACAGCCGACGAACACGGCGGCGACGGGTCGGAGATGATCCAAGGCCGCTGTAAGGAGTCTGCGGGGGGTCTGACGCGGGCATTGTGCTGCACGACTCCCACAGTTCATTAGGGGGGGTGTAACACCCGCCCCTCCCTGAGGGGTCTACTATCTTGAGCCGCTCAGGCTGCAGAAGGGGCCCCTTATGAGGGGCCGACACCTGCTGGGTGAGCAGACGCAGTGCCGTAAGCAGTTCCTGCTCCCCGGCCAAATAGGTGTAAGGGGCACAAAGGGGTTTTAGAAAAAAAAAGGTTAGACTTGTGAAACAAACAACTGCGTTATATATTAGCAACTTGATGATTTTTAAGTTAAAACAAAACAGTTTCGTCTCGGCTTGGTTAGGTTAGGGTAGACTTGCGACGGGCTTGGCATGCTGGGAGGCAGTCTTGCAGCCGGGCAGCCTCAATCGGGTGCGGCGTGGGAAACGTCTGCCGCCTGGGGTGTAGCGGAGCATGCTCACGCAACCCCGAGACACCCCCTTAGCGCGGCGTAGGTTGTCGTGAAGTTTTAGTTGGTTAAAGTCGCCGAAAGGCACAGGCAGCTGCGTCCCAACATGCAGTTGGCGGTCGACTCAGCTCAGGTGCTCCCCCGAGGCCCTGACAGTCCATGATGGATTTCCTCCCCACGTTAAAAAAAATAGGTTAGACTCGCGAAGTAAGATAACGCCTGCGGTAGCAGTTTGTGAGAACGTTGCATTTAATACGTAAATACCAAAAATTGTATACAAAGTATATTTTTGCTTTAAATTTTTTCCTATTTTGTTTCTTTTTTTCTAAAATATATTGTTAAGAAAATAAACGAGACAGACGATGGCGCGATTATTAACTAGTAAATATATAAAATGTTAATGCCCGGGGCCTCAGTTACTACCATTTTACCATAGTTTCATCACACAATAGATAAATACCTCTTACTTGTCTGCGAGCACGTGAATAAAATAGGTTAATACATTATCGAATCCACAAAACCCTTACGAAACCGGCATTCTCATTCGAGTCACGTGGACTCAGTGCTGAAGTTACTGCCAATTCTGAATTATATCGTATTAAAATGAGGTAGTTCATCGACACTTACTTCCACAACGTCTACGACGTGCTTTATATAACGAAGTTAATTCGTATAAATGGTTCTGAATATACTACATTACTAAATTTTAAGATATTCTCAAGTGATGATTTCTTATTCACGTGATAACGTCTTATAAAGGAATGAACGACGGCTAAACGCCTGTTGCACGTATGAAAAAGCATGACTCATTGTCACGTTCCGCCTGAGCCGAGCGTGCAAGCGTGAGCACGGAACAAGCGATAGAGAGCCGCGATCGGCCTAAGCGTTCGGCTTGTAAAACGTCTACCTCTCTTCCACTCCATCGGTCGATGCGTCCGAGTCCGTCCGAGGATAACAATCCGAGTTGGGTGTAAGAGGTGTCGAATAACATCATACGACTTGAGACACCCAAGCCAACCTCACCTGCACGTGGTGCACCCTGCTGAATAGCGAACGAGGCAATGGCGAAAGCGGGGTGGTAGGGTTTTACAGCCTGACTGGGTCGCAATCACCATGTATACGGAGAAAATGTCCGTCATAGTGATTCGCTTCCGCGGGTCGCGTTTGGGGATGAGCCTGTGCATATCCAGCTTTTTGCAGGCCGGCATGACAGCGGCGACCAGCGATGGATAGTGTGTCACTCGGTGGTCTTCATTGTTTTTGGACTGTACTGTGCTTGTAGCTTTTAATTTTAATGACTTACATTAAATGAAGATATTATGATTTTTTTTAGATAAGGACCAACCATCTTATTACATAAAAATTAAATACTCGTTAAACACTTGTTAAATTTAAACATTGCCTAAAACTTGCCTAAGTTGGCAGTACTTATTTTATTGTTATCATTTGTTGTATATTTATTTACCGGCAAAAGACATTTCGTAGTAAATTATGGATCTCGTGGATATAATTAATTTAGAAGATCTGAACAAAAATGTTAATCATAAATACAAATTATTTGCAAAATACCACCCTATTCTTTTTTTAAATTATCAGTTAAAAATGACCAGTACATCTCTTAAAGGCTGCAAGTCCTAAGTCATCTTTTAAAATACGCGACATGGTTCTAGGTGCTATCTTCATCCCCCGAGATAATATCTTTTACTTTCTGACAGGATTTCTTTGAATTCTTTCTCTTACTGCTTTGACCACGTTTTTCTTACGAACACTACGTGGACGGCCAGATCTTTTTCTGTCACAAACAGAGGAGGTCTCATTGTACCTATTAATAGCCCGGTATACAAACATTTTACTAATACCAAGCGTATGGAGAGTTTTATATATTACATTTGGCTCCATACCTACTTTGAGTAATCACAGCGATTCAGGTCTCTTTATCACCCCACTCCATTTTAATATCGCAAAATACTGTACAATGTTTTGGTGGCAAAATGAGAAAACTCAATAAATAATCATATAAAAATGACAGACTCCAAATTTAAATGTAATATTTTGGTTTATTTTTAACTGTAAGAGTATTTATGACCAGACTAAGTATATATAGATAATGAACTCAAGATTTAACAAATAGCAATGGTGTATTCAGGGAGGCGCATGACCTCGTGCGCACTATAAACTACTAAAGTAAACTGTTTCGGAACAAAGTTCCGAAGATAGGCCCTCCGTCGTGACTACTCCGCTTTAGATAAACTTTGTGAGACTTGGGTACGGCTAAAAGTATAAGCGTTAGCGGTTTTAATGCTTAAATTGCGACAAGTGGAGAGTCTTGCGCAATTGCACGCTCTTCGAACTTTGAGTTCAGTTTCCCAGTTTTTTGTCGGTGAGTCACATATTTATTTTAACACTTTGTTGAGCGTAATTTGATACAGAAACTATTTTATGTTACCGGCTGTTTCTACAGACATTCATTTCCTAGCTACTTCTAGTCGATTTTTTTAAAGAAACAACTAATGGAAAAAAGCCGTTGTCCCGTCGACGTGCCAATGAGTTGAGCCTATCGGATATTACCTCATCGTCGACGATTCGAACCGCCCTACGCGCTGTTTGTATTATTTGTGTAAATTTCTCGATAAACAATTGACAATAAAATACATCTGACCACCAGTTTAAAATAATGAAGAACTCTTATAACTTAGACCAATAGACTTCCTTTAAGTACCGATAGGAGAGGAAATTGAATGGTGGACGACACTCAAACACTTCCAATCACAGTCCTATCTCGTTGATGTATGTAAATTGTATGATAAGGAACTTTTGAACTTGGGATTAAAGCGGGTTTAATAGGTAAAGGTGGGTCTAATATACAGTAGGTAACTTAACCGTTGTGGATATAAGAAAACGTTCTTAGAGAATTGTTTATAACATTATGAGATATTTTGACCAGCTTGCATTAATTTAAAAAAAAGACGACGCCTTAATAAGTAGGAAGGGAGGAAGAGGAAGGACAGAAGTAAAAACTCAAAACCATGGCATAACCCTGTTCTTTTTTGAACTTCTATTTCCAACAAATTATTAACATTAGTCGGGTTTTCATGTCTATTGGCACTCCAAACTCCAAACAATAATTATAATAATTAAATTGCATTGGTTAGAGTTCTTCTTCATTTCAGTAATATTTTCCAAGATTTTTGCAAGAGCATCTACTGAAATTTGAGACGATGTAGTCTGCTGCTGTGTCTTTGTAGTAATCTCCTCCAGTAAATAACCACTAAACTGCATATTACCGTCTTCATCTACATATTCGTTGTAAGTTTCTGGCGTCATGGTAATCACACTTGTCTCTTTTCATGTCTCCTTTGTAGTGTAGCTCTTACTTTTTGAAAAGTTTGGGTTTTCATAATCTTCTCATGTAGTCTTATTGCTTGTAGATGTTCCGGAATAGAAAAAACTTGTTTGTCATCATTTGTAATTGAGATTATGCAGATCGCATTTGTCTTCGGATCATCACTTGCTTTTGACATTTTTGTCAATAACTATAAAGAATGTTGTTTTGTAATGTGTTGTGTGGTTGGGTATGCCGTTTTATTTAAATAATAGGCTGAATAAGTTGCTCTGAAATAGGAGTATTTATTTGGTTAGACACAATGTAAGACAACAATAAAAATTACAATATTATACAAAATATAGTACTCTTCTTAACCTAACTTACTAATTATATAAAAATGTTAAATACCTGAAATAGGAGAAACAACATTCAAAGCTATTGCTTCACTTTATTAATTATTCCTTATTTTAATTATAGATTACAATGGGAACGTTACAAAATGGCATCTGATTTTCATTATTCCATAGTTAATCCCGCAAGTCTCTACCATAGATAATATAGAGTTAAAATAAACATAAATATTTCAATAAATAAAAATTCAAATAAAGATTTAAATGATCTTCATTTACATACATTTTTATATAATCTATCTAGTCTGCGTAAGCGCAAACGTTCGGTCACGCTTTACGTGCATGTCATGACTCGTAATCATAACTTTATCTTTTGCCAAAAATATCGATAAACGCACTTCAAAAAAAGTTATATGTAGTTCTCATGCGGTGGAAGTGAAACCTAATATTCTGAGTAATTTACAAAAGTACATTTATTTCCAACAATAATACTTCTTACTAGAATTCAATTGTAAGTATGACTCGTTTATACAATGAGATCGCATCCAAGGAAATCTCATAAGATATATTTGAGCATCACGCTTTTAAATTCAAAATGATGATTAAAAATATCTTATATTTCAATATTCTTGCTTATATTTACCATCTTGTTTTCTTTACTATACGTTAATTTTAGTTCTTTATAGATGAATTCATTTTCACTTTTTCGTTTATTCTTATTTTCATTGTCAAATGTTTATCAATATTTAATATTACTTAACTTAATTATTCATTATTGTTAGTGGTGTGAGTTGTACCTATGTGATAAAGCGTTGTAGGTTTTCAATCTAGTATACTTTTTATTATCTATACTAATATATAAAGCTGAAGAGTTTGTTTGTTTGTTTGGTTGAATGCTATGATCTCAGGAACTACCAGTCCGATTTGAGAAAATCCTTCGGTTTTAAATAGCTCATTTATCGAGCACTTTTTTCCCTTTGAGAGATTTCGTTAGTAGTATTAATAATATTCGTTCAATAGGACAGGCGAAGGAATTAATCCATACTGCCAATTCTGAAGTTGTCAATATAGGTATTTCTTATATATCCTTTAATAAATTTTCTTCCATGTCCAAGTTACAATAAAGGCATAAGCGCCAAATCTTCTATATAATATGTCGTACATTATTTTATCCATCATTATTATCTTCTTAGTCTTCATAATCATAAAACAAAATTGTTCAAATAAAGATTTCGTTAGCGTTAGTATTATATACGTTGCCATGGTAACGTGGTAAGTTTCTATCGCAAACATTTTCGAAGTTTATTTTGTTTTCCTATGCAAAAAGTTTATACTTCTTTTATTTCTAATTTTTTATTTGTTCTCTATTACGTATTATAAAAATAAAGTTTGTGTATGTACAATTAAAATAACAACTGTTTGATGAATGGATATGGCTACAAATGAAA